>OX596201.1:18429158-18942889 GCA_951394215.1 Glyphodes perspectalis | reverse complement strand
GTACAAACATTATATCCTCTATTTTCTCAATATTTTCTATACAATATTCCATCGTTTTGTATACGTTGTAAAAATGATTACTTTGTCTTTGCATTGAATGTATATTGTATCTATCAATTCAACATTCGCAGGTGACGTGTACTAGGCTACCTTAATAAACCTTTCGTTATCAACTATCTAGTTAAAAGTATTATGATTCATTAACATTGGACCACAAATCGTAATTAATTATTAATAATATTTATTCAGGTAACAAAAAATAGAGATCTTGCGCCGTTAACTGGGAAATGATTTATCATCGAAGCGCGTCGTTGATATGCACGGGGAGTGAGGTGCGCGCGCGCAGGCGCGGCGCGGGCTGGTGATATGTCGGGCGAGCCGGCGCAAGACCTCCGTCCAACAGGCCTAACATTAATTTAAATAAACGAAATAAACTAGAACATGTTCACTTAAACAGCTCACTTATAGTATATCTATTTATAATAATAATTAACACAAATAACGCACAAATCATCCCTTATAATATACTCAATATTCAGTTTACTAACAGAAAGTTGGCAGTAAGTTTCAGTACAGTGTAGACTCGAGAATCCCACAACATAACCAAATAATATCAATCGGAAATTCGGTTTGAAAGCAACAAGACAACGGCGACCGATCAAGTAAGTAAGTATAAATAAATACTTTGTCATATAATATATAAGTATAAAGTCAACAGTGTGAGGGCGCGTAACAAGGTGTAAATATGCATGGCCATATAAGCACCAAACAGGTTATCTGAGGATGATACTATAATGATATTTTTGTTCCATAATATAAACATTTACGTAAATATTTCTCCACTATAAACTCTTATTAGACTATAATGTTACACTTATTGCGTATTGTATAAACTGCTTCGAACATCGTAAAGTGTATATTCTTATGAATGTTTTACATTTTGCGTAGTTTTGAGGTAGGAAGTTCAGGCTGCGCGGGCGCAGCGGCAAACATGCTATATAGAAACTTCATTACAAACATTTAAAAATTCGTTTCAACATTATACAAAAATCACTCCGTACCATATAACATCTAGCAAATTTAGAGTTCCTCATCTGAAATACCCCTAAAAATAGGTACTTATATAAACATTTGAGCAATCAATTTCGTCTCTCCTATTTTTGTATAAATATTAAATTCAATGATAAGTTATTTAATATTAGTTCGATTGAGAGTAATCTTAAGAATCGTTAGAAGCGATCGGAGAACGTAATGCATGATGATTTGAAAAATAGAATTTACTAATTAGTGAAAAAATGTAATAGCGAAACGTATTACGAGTCCATCGCGCACTTATCGCGGCCACACGGGAGATTCACCTACGCGAGCGAGCAGTCGATCTCGACAATGTCTTTGGGCACGTCAACGAACTGGTAGACGAGGCGCTGGCCGTCCACCTTGGCGAGGATGCCGCGCTGGTAGTAGTAGCGCAGCGCGCGGCCCATCGTCTCGTAGTTCATGTCGGGCTTGTTCTTGTGCAGGCCCCAGAGGCGCGACACCGCCTTCGAGTCCACCAGCTTGAACACGCCTTTCTCGCGGTTCGTCCACTTGATGTACCGCGGGCAGTACTCGCGGTCCTGCAGCAGCTTCAGCAGGAACTCCCAGAGGTAGGTGGTGGAGCCCTCGCGGCTCTTGCGCTTGACGCCGGGCGCGGGCGGCGCGTCAGTGCGCGGCCGCTTCTTTTGCTTCAGCTTGTTGTGGTGGTGGTGGCGCTGGTAGTCGCCGAAGTCGAACACGGAGTACGGCAGGTCGTCGTGCGGGAGGGGCGGCGGCGCGGGCGCGGCGAAGTGGTGCCCGCCGCCCCCGCCCCCGTAGCTGTAGTACGCGTCGCGCTCGCTCACTCCGCCCACTGGAAAACGAGATGAAAATACGTTAGTCAAATGAAAAACAACTATATACGTCTAGATCTAGATACACGAGACCAATGTCTATTAGCTCTATATTTACCCATTAAAGTGTGAAAATGATCTGCAAATAATCATTTATCTGCTTGGGTTTACAAAAATTATCAATATCCTATTTTTACAAATTACACGTTTCTTTTGCTTCAATTAAACTATTTTTTAATTTATATTGTCTATGATGTACTGTTCATTGAATGTAAGTCTTTCTTTAAAGCTTTGGGTTTATTAATGTTGCGGGTTGTGATATTCACAACGATTAAATGTTTCATATTCTTATCCGCATTGAAAGATAGTTTATTTAAAACACAGTAGGCTCGCTGTCCGTCTGTTTATCTATGGGGATTAGGCGGTTCATCGGTAGATAAACTAATCGGCTAAACAATTGTGGGATTAGACGCGTCCCATACTTTCGGCGGTGGGAGCCCGGCCACAATGCTGCGCTGTTGCCAAAACTGTATCATTATTATGATAACAACATTTGACATTAATCCCAATGCAATTAACAACTGACATTGTCCTGACCAGCTATAAAGATCTGCAACATTTGTATATAATTATAATTTTATATGCTTGTTTACACATTACGTATCCTATTTCATGCATTCTTGTAAGCGAGTTAATCCGTTGATTTCAACAGGAAATACAAAAAAACATGAAGGAATTAGTTTTCTAATGTTTTTAGTTCGTAGAAGGAATTTTACATATTTGGCCAGAACCTATTTGTGTTTGACATTTCATAAGCAATTTTTTGGTATTTCAAATGTTTTCATAATGATTTTATTTATTTTTTCTCAACCTGATGATTATAAAAAAGAAAGCCAACTCATCGATCGAGCTGTCAGCTCTTTCACTGTGTCCATAGGTATCAACAGTATATATTTAGCTCTTATCAAAATCCTATATTGCACATAACGATGATGAAATGACTCTGCGTCTGTTTCCACATCGGTATTATCGTCCACACAATGTGGAGCGGGGCGGATGCGCCGCCACATATCTAATTGCCGCCATTATCACACTGGCAGGTAATATTTGCGTGGCATCTACCGGCCGGCAGCCATTTTTTTTTTGAGATAAGTCACAAAATTTAAAATTTTAATTAAAATTGTATGACGTAGTATACATAATGCCGTATGCAATTATTTACCTTCCTGTATGTTATTTATAACATGAAAGGTACACAGAAAAGAAACAGCTGCGTTCTTTCACCGCGTTCGATGCGAAATTTCAGTTTATTTTTATCGACCCAGGAGCAACGAGTTCCGCATTTCACCGCCAAAACTCATTCGTCTATGAAGGTTTTGGCGTGTGTACAGCTGGAAACTTTGAAGAAAAACAACAGAAAATCTAGTTGTTTAATTACATACTACAAAACTTTTGATAAGACAATAAGTGGAATAGATAAAGGCGAGCTAGATTGCGTCAGCGACGCTGGGTATCGCCGCCTTGACCCTCTTTGCCTCTGCTCGCTGCCCTGTCACCGGCGCACGGTTTTCCTCTCCGACATACGAAAGCTAACTGAATTTAATGAAATTTGTTATTTTTGAACTGGAATTCGAGTCCGTGGTTTTATTTATAACACCTAATTCCTTTGCCACAAAAAGTTATCAGCTTCCCTTTCTTTCTGTAAAAGTTTGGCATGTGCGATTTCCCGCGTTTTTCCGTTGAAAACAAAATAAAAGTATAAAGGCGTCAGTCGGCGGCATGTTGATGCGGACATAAAAACTTCAAATAGGCGAGTGTGCCGGGAAGCGATAAATTCGAGCGGGTCAATAAAGCGCTCTGCTCTCGCGGTGGTCATTAGAAACATCGTTGACAGATCCAGTTCGGGGAACCTGGACTATACGTAGGATGGATGAGCTTTTCGTTTGATTGATAAGTTTTTTTTCATAAATGTGTATTTAAGTACCTAAATATAAACTTTTTGGTTGATGTCAACATATGTTATTCATTAAAAAAAATAAAACTTTGCTTTGCTTTGTCTTCTATTTTATATGTTCGATGGTTATTTTATAATTTTTAGTATCGACTTTAGTCACGTAATTTGCGTTCTTTAAATTTTTAAGTCCTAATTTTCTGAACATCTTGTGCCGACATACATTCCATCGATATTATTTAATTATGTAAATTATATTAATGAGTATTCACGAATGCCCAAGAGAATTTTGGTAGGAAATTGGCGGGGAATTATGACGTACCATGTTTTTAAAATAGCCCATCATGTTACCTACTTCTAGTCATTAATTAGAATACGTTCGCGAAACCATCTGTTATCTGTAGGAAGCGTTCGCGTATTTTGAGCGGAATTTTGTGACCACGTTTTGTAACACGTTTTATCGCGAAAAGTGAAGATGAGTATTAATAGTGGTCAACGGGTATTTTGATATGTCTTTATAAAATAACGCCCCGTTCTCGGATTTTTAATACCTACCTATTTTTTATTTCCGCGCAATTTTATTATTTTTTTCGTTCATAAAATCTTCAACTAACAAAAATAAAACAACTAAAAAAAAATTTGCAAAATCGGTAAAGCTGTTCTCAAGTTATAGCGTGACCAGAAGAAATAGGGATTAATTTTGATATAATATAAAGATAAGTACGCATCAAATCTTGTAAAATACGATGTGTTGGTTTTAATTTGACTGGCCCGTTGGTCGAGTGGTCAGAGACCCTGGCCACGAAACCAAGGGTCGCGGGTTCGAATCCCGCTAGGGGCAAATATTTCGTGTGATGAACATGGATATTTGTACTCGAGTCATGGATGTTTATAAACGTATTTAAGTATGTCTATCCGTTTACCTAGTATCCATAGCACAAGCTTAAGCTTAGTTTGGGACTAGGGAATTGGTGTGCCAGTCTGAAGAATTTATTATTATTATTATTAATTATACATACTTCAAACTAAAAAGTTTTTCAAATTTGATTCGGATACAGCAAATTTTACATAAAAGTCTATTAATAACTTATCTTCACGTCATTTGTTTACAATCTCGTGACAATTTTTTTATTGTGTATTATGTCATCATGTTTAAGTGATGCAAGTAAAGTAACATACACTGATAAAAAAATCTTGCTGTCCCTGTAATAATAAACTATTTTGTCCTTAACAGAAAAATATCGATCGCTAATATTTTCAATAAAACAAATTTGGATTTGCCAAAAAATTGCTGATCGCGCGCTTTCGAGCACATTAAAGCGATACCCGATCGCTCACACACTAATCTATTTTTTAGCGGCATTCGGCCGGTAAACAGCGGTCGCCATTTTCTTTCTAATATTATCTAAGTGGCGTATTTTCGCGTGTTATCGCGGGTCGTTCACCCCGGCACGTGTGGCGGCCGTCACGTCCGCGGCCACATGTTGGGCGATGATTTGCGGCGATTGATTTGCGTAACGCGCCCTCTAAGGAGTGCTGATGCATTGTCTATGCCGTACATAGGGCCTAATGACTAACTACACTAGTTTGTATTTTTCAATGGATACACGTTTTTTTTTAGCACGGCATAGATGTATCAAGACAGATACTACCGTCTTCAACTTGGTTGTTGTGACGAGTCAAATTGCGGGCCACAAGCGAAAACAAAATTCTTTCTGTTAAATTTTAAGGCTTCTGGTGGCAAAAGCTTATGTTTGACTTTAAAACTTGACAAGTTTCCAACATCCCAAGTAATAGATTATCTTATAGTCTATTGTTTTTTAGTGTTGAGTAATCAAGGCACGCTAATCATCTGGTATTACAAGCAAATGTCTTGAATCCGTAGATGAGTGTACGTGAACTACATAAGACGATGTTAAAAGTGGAACTTGGAGTCCGTCGTTGGTATAAGAATGCAATTAACATGTAACATAAATTAAATGATGTAGATTATTGATTTCTGAATCGTAAAACGGAAATTAAAGTGGTGATAAACTAGTAAACCGTAGCGCATTTACATAAATCGTACAAAGATTTATAATAATTGAGAGAGGCGAGAAATTCCCGGTGTTAAGAGTTCCTTTTCGTTCTCGAAAGAGCACAGCATAAGATATAGTCCACAATCAGTTAGATATGTATCACGATCCATAATTCATGGCGATAACGGGTTGCAGCGATACCTATGTACCTGCTATTTACAATTTAATGAACCGTTCCGCGGATGCAACGCTCATAAAATCCCTCGAGCCTGGGAAGCTTGAACATGATAAAAACGTGCATTTTACACTGGTCGCGCTATAAATAGCTGGACGCATCCTACTGGCGCAGCCAAGATCAAGGTTACTCCGCACACACGCCCGTTCGTTGCCTTAGAATGTCATCTTCGGCTAGTTAGTGTAGCCACTGCAAAAACTCACCCCTCCTCAACTCAAAAAGAACTCTATTCTTTACGAAGTGCAGAGCATTTTTGCAAGTTACAGGGATTGTTTTATTCCCGGATGCAAGTATGCGAACAGCGTTTAGGCGGGGAGGGGAGGAACCGGTTGCGCGTGCGCATCCCGCGCCGGTAAATGGGTTACCCCACAAACCTCTTGCGACAGAGAGCTTCGTCTAACCCATTGTTCGAACGAGGAAGCTGACGTAGCGATAACACGGTCATAACACCTACGCAGAATTATCGCGAAAATGTTATCGTCTATTTTCGCGAGCGATAAAAGTATTATGATGATAAGATACGAAACATTTCCTCCAAGCAACGAAATCGTTTGAAATTATCTTAATTTCGAGATAGCGTTTGCAGGTAAATATTAATGTGGCAATTTTTATTCTAAAGTGCATTCGCGAGGCGACATCTAGCGTTTTCCTGTGCAACCGGAAAGCGGCGTGCGTGTTCTAAGATTGCGAGTGCAGCGCGGGGCGGGAGGGACGCGCGCGCAGCCAATGACCAGGAAATGACGCAGCCGGTTGACCTTCACACACGTCTGATAGACTGCGCCTGCGCCGCATCCCGCGCTCCCGCGTTCCCGCTCGGCTAACATAATTTTCGCATTCGCTTCACGCTCTGACTATTTCACAGCGAGGTTTTAAACTGTCCGCCATTTTAAGGGTCTTTGTGGGAAACAGGAGCTTTTAATATTAAAGACGGTTGTGGGAATGTAGTCAATGGCATTCTTTTGTGCTATTTTATTCTAATAATGGACACTTTTGAAGGTCTATAGGTACCAGGACTTCACTAGAGACTAGGGAGTTTTCTTTGTAAAGTTACGATTAATTTAAAGGAGGTAGTTCAACCATTTACAGCATAAAAATAACAAATTCAATACCTATCTAATGATTAGAGCTTCTGTTATTTTTTCTTCATAATCTATGTATACATATAATGAATAGAATATAACTTTTAGTTTAAACTAGTTTGTAACATTCAAATTGACATGTTATCTGGAGAAAGGTAGGTAAATTGATCGCGCGTTGTATATTTTTAACGTCTGTAGGCAATTCTGAGTGCGTATTATCAACCATTTACGTAAGTAGTATGTAGGGGCAAAAGTTGAGGTGGGTCGCTCTGTGCTGGTATCATTTTTATGCACTTCTTATCAAGGTGACTTTGCGACTGTTGACACGGCCACTGTGATAAGAAAGACGGATAGCGCCGAAATTGTAATTGTTATTATGCAATAAAGTAAATATTTTACTTTTACCGAAGGGAAATGAAAACAAAAGTTGGGCGTCGTTAGTTCGCGGAGTCACTAAGCGATTAAGGTATCTTCCAATTGACGTTGCAGCACCGATTATTCTCGACCGCTGAAACGCGATAATGTATCAACATAACAATAACATTTCTTTTTAATTTTAAATATATTTTTTGTACTCGGATGAACGGTTTTAGATGAGCTAATGCGGCAATTATTATAGTTCACTAAGAACCTATTTTGAGATTTAAATGATCAGTTTGGTGTTTTAATTTAATTGATGAAAAATATACGTGGTTACAATATCCGAGAGATATGTAAGTTTCAAGAGGTAAAAAATACAGTAGTAGCGCGCTGTGCCGGCGCAGTCGCGGCGCCGAACGCACGGCGCGTTAAGTTAGGTCAGTCAGGCTCGTAACGGGCCGCTGATAACACAGAGGGCGACACTTGCGCTTATTGCGGCGTTTGTTATTTGGCAGTTCCTTCAATCTTTAGCGATAAATATAGTTTCCTGCTACGTTTGTATGCCTCTGCGAATTTATTACGGAAACAAACATTATGATTATCAGAAATAAATAGAATTTGTTAAATATAATATAAATAATAAATTTCTATTACTCATTTAACTAAAAGTCGAAGTCTATTTAAGCCCAATCATTGGTAACTAGATTAATTATAATATTACAACAAATATATATGTGTGTTGTATTTATATCCGGTCATAATTGAATATGTTGAGTTGTGTACTACTACTAAAAAAAATCACCTGTCACACGTATTCTATTAATTACGTTATACTTTTCGATAGATCAATGTCAAACATCAATAGGCGTACCGATAGCGACTCTACCGTGCTCTACATCGCGGCTTGCGCAAGCGCCGCGGTCGTCTGATGTCATGCTTGCGGTGTAACGATTACGAGAGGCAGATCTGCTGCACCTGATTAAAGATCCGGTAGATACACGGCGGATTCAATGAAGAAGCAAGTAATTAAAACTGTTTTTATTTCTAATAGCTTACTAATAAAGCAAGTAGACACCTTTGAACAAAAATCTATAGGAAGAAATGGAGGAAGAAGACAGGAAATTGTACGAAAAGATACAGAAACGTGGATTTATTGGTCGTAGATAGCTTTTTGTTGAAAAAGTAACAACTTTCGAAGTGTAAAATATTTTAATGAGTCAATTTAATAGCATAACAAGTGCAAGATAATTATCTACAGTAAAATATGATATTGTATTGTTGTGAAAAATTAAGTAATAACTACGAAAAAATTAAACTAAGTCTCTGTTACTAAGTACACACCTAAAACAGCCATTAAAAATGTTGATTTAATACTTAAGATTCGGTATTCAAGACTCAGAATTCATGTGTATTTTTTTATCAGCCCAAACCGTTAACCGCCGTAAAATTAATCCTCGATATCTCAGCCGAATATTGTTTTTAGGTACCACACATTAAGTCAATTAATATAGTCATTGCGTTCCTGGAAAAGCAGCAACCATATATAGTCCTAATATACCTTTATTCGTAATATTACAGTTAGGCTAAGCGCAGGAGTCAGTATGTGGCACATATCGGTCGAGTGCGTGGCGACACGGCCGATAGCAAACACCGCCTGTTTGACCAAGTGATGCTCGTGTGTGCTCGACTGTGGAAATCATGACTAATCCACGACTTAATATCTTAATAAACTTCATTATCAAGCTCAGTACAACGGGAATTGTGCTGTTTTAATTTTATTTCCTTACCAGCTATATACCAATTACGGTACAAGTTCTAGCTAGAAAGATGTAACGAAGAATAGTTCGAGACTGAAAATATGTCCTCGCGTTCAGATGGTGGACGTTGTTCTCATAAAATTGTTAGTTCTTTTTATTGAAAATGTTTGTATGTCAAGGCTGAAACACGTTAGATCAAAAACACTAATTGTCTAGCTTTCCCTTTTAAACGGTCCAGTGTTTGCAATCTTCTAGTAGCAATTTAGGATTTCAATGCAAGTAGGAATAAAATCAATTGGTTTCGTACAAATCCACAGCAAAGCTGATGCTGTGTGTTCTTCTAATATTATATCCTGGGGACTAAGGAAACTGTAGCAAATTCGTGAACTTTACCATAATTTAGCGCCAACCAGGAACTATATTTGGCACCGGCGCGTCGCTCATTATCTAAATGGGAAGCAGCCAGTTATCTAATTCACATTTTTTGTGTCCCAAGCACTTGTTGTAATCGCGAGTACGTATCTTGGAGCACGTGTTCGCCGATCAGAAATAGTTATTATAGGCACGCGATTCTTTTCGCAATTTAAGGCATTAGGAGGTCAAGAATCTTACTTGTATTACTAGAATAAGAAAGAAGTAAAAACTGTTAGAAACTGCGAAGTATTTGGAAGTTGTCATAATACGTTTTAAGGACGTTGCTGCGAGAGAATCTGAATTAATAGTTTAATAATAAGCTAAGAACATTTTTGGTTGACCTTGATATGGATGTTAAAGAATATGAAATTGATGAACGTATGCTGTGATGAGCCTCCTCACAATGTATCTCCAGTAGTACTGATAAATCATACTACGCGTCACCTATCGAATTAAAAATTTTGTTATTCTGGTTCATAAAGGTGTAATTGTAGTATTTAAGTTACTTTTCAAATATGGCTCCATACTTTAGCAGGCCATTTGTGTCAGTTGGCGAGCATTTGGGCGCGATAGCCCGAGATAAGGTTATCGGCGCAAGCGCATGCCGGATGCAGTTATCTGCAGTTTGTTTAGGGACGAGTCTCCTCTTGCGGAAGGTCAGGGTTTACTATAGGACGGTTTTAGGTTAAAGCACTTCGCAAGGAAATTGTTGATGTCGAGTGCCTTATCAAAGCCCAAAGAGTGTTGCTAGTGACAGTTACTCTGACATTTTTGGTGATAGAACAGGCTTCATGTTTAAGCGTCTTGATACTTGAAATATATTCAAAAAGGTACTTTTCACAGAAAAAAATGGAATCTAATTATGGATTCATGTCGGCATTGCAAAAACGTGTGCTGTAACAAATCTGGAAGAAGACCTATAACTTTTTGTTCAACTACATTGGTTTGGTGTTGAAATTCATTCCTTATAATTTCATCCGCTATTTATAAACACCCAGAAGTTCAACCAAGTATCTAATGACTGTGGGAGTGTATCCTGGACCTGCATGGTGAAGGCCAGATGCGGAGCCACGATGTGAACGGCAAGCACGACTATATTTTGAGATCACGATCTAAATGAATTGATCCTGATTAGAATAGTCACGTTGAAAGAAATTTAACACCTAGGTATGACAAATTGATAGGTATATAAATAGCAAATATTGGTTAATAAGCCATTTGAACATTGGGAGAAACAATATTCTTGCCGATCAAACCTTATTCAAATTCAAAATTCAAATTTAAATTTAAATTCAATTCTATATTTAAGTTAACATTTAGTTTGGTAGAAACCCAGATAAGATAAGCTGCGTCTGTTCTTTGCTTCCTTGTATTAATGTATACAAAATATATTTGCAAGTCTGCCTACAATTTTGTACAAGACAGTATCCATCTTCATTTTACCCCAATCTTTCCTGCACGAGCAAGCGAGCTGACTCGAGAGTACTTTTGACATTGTCTTTGCCGCGCGCAGGCTGAAAGTCGTCCGTATTGTTTGTCGATATTATTGATAACTATTATTGTCGACCTCAACCCGTAGTTTGGGACGGCTGCAAGGTGATTCGCGCTCAGTTCGTGCACCCCGCTTACGTAAACTGTGTGCAACTGTAGAAATATTGTACAAGCGATTCTTTCACGATGACAATCCTTATGTGCTACATACTTGTTTTATTGCCATGTCCTTGTGCGCATAGAAACAAAGTTCTTATGTTATTTACCGGTGAAAGGAATGACGTAGATTTCCATTGAAATTTTAGGGACTGATTTTAACAGGGCCTGTCTGAGTGAGGTCAGTGTTTTTCTTGTTGTTTGCAGTTTTTTTGTATTATTAAGAACGTTCAATTTCAAAATTTGAGGTAGGTACAGTATGAGGTTGTGCTTAAGAACGTTATCTTTGAGCCTAGCGTTTAGGTCGCGGATATTTGAATATCGGCGGCTGATCGACAGTCGACTTTGAATTGTGTTCTTCGCAGCACGTGTCAACGGCCGCAGATGACATTGATGAAATGTGATCTCCGAGGATGTGCCGAGCCGTGTTGTAAGCGCATTGAATAAGCGGCTGATTTGCATAAAATAAAATACACCGACACTATGATCTTGGAACTTATTTCTATTTGTTTTCATGTTCTGGTTTTGTTTGTCGAAATGTCTTATTTTTCTAGGTTTTACACTTCTGATTTTTATGTAGCAAATACGCAATATGCTTAATATTAATAACTTTAACTCCCCATGTGTACTCTAGTATTTTATTATAAACAATTGTATAATTTTTGCAAAATTTTAAAATAATTTGTACTCATTTATTTACAAATAGGCATCGCACTTATCCGCTTTCTACGGAATACTTTGCCGTTTACTTTGTTTAATCCAAATTACAACAGAATTTTAATTTGTATAATACCCACTGTTATCGTAAATGTGATCAAAACTATTATACTTGCAATGAATAAGACAATGATTTGGCACAACGCGCTACCTAAACTTTGATAAGACATTATTATTTCAAGGCGCGTTGTATAACACTAACTTCATATTACATAGAAGCTCGACATCCTTTATTAAACACGGCGAGCTACTATTTTTGTGTGTTCTGCGGTATAATCAGACCGGCAAAACTTTGTGCAGCGGGAGGGGAGATAGACGGGGCGGGGTGGGCGGCGGAGGGGGGCGCGGGCGCTGCAACTGTTTGCGCGGCGCAGTGGTCAATGACACGGCGACATTGCATCAACGCGCGAAGGTCACTCCCCCCCGCGCCTGCCCCCTACGCGTCCCGCGAATTCCTACACTTTCCTGCACCGCCCGCGCCATGTTGGATCAATCAGTGGCTGCTCTTTGTATTAGGGGTTATTTTCAAGTCGTGGTGGCTCTTTGTATTCGCTTAGGGGTATATTCTAGTCTGCGCTGTCTACGCCATTCTACGTGAATACTTTTTGTTAGACTTGTACTTGCTTATATAAGTTTACTCTTAAGTAACTAATTTAATATCTCCATACTTATCTTTTATATATTACGCTGACGTGTAGATAAAATTGGATATTTATAATAATAAGTTACATAAATGGTTTCCGATATAAGTATACAAAGTTTTTGATAGCCGTTTAAGCTTTGTGTAGGCTAAAATGGGAATCGCGATTAATGTACACAGTTACCTTAACTGCCGCAGGATAATATTTTCATGTATATGTATAGAAAAATGACCATGTAGGTATATATAAATCTATACTTATAATAAATCTGTAGAGAGGTCAATTCTGTACATGAAATATATTTTCAAAATAACTATCAGGGGGTGATTAGTGATCGATACTGATGCCAAAAATGCAATCAGTAAAATTTTTGTCTGTCTGTCTGTCTGTATGTTCCTTATAGAAACAAAAACTACTCGACGGATTTTAACGAAACTTGGTACAATTATTCTTCATACTCCTGGGCAGGTTATAGTATACTTTTCATCACGCTACAATCAATAGGAGCAGAGTAGTGAAGGGAAATGTTGGGAAAACGGAAGAAGTTACTCCATTTTTTAAGCTTCCGTCGCGTGTGCAGCCTTAATGGTTAAAGTTACATATAAATCATGTATGACGGAAATAGCCTATATAATATTAACCATAAACGCGGGTGACACCGCTGGCACAGCTAGTAACCAATAAATGGGTTCGTTGCATTGTGTGCATATTGCATATGTGTAACATTGTGTAACGTGTATGTGTATGTACAACATGTTGTTCAGTGCTATGTCGGTCAGTATCGCTTTCCGGGAATGACTCAAATGTGCACTCGATATCGGGTGAATTAGTAAATTGGATCTTCATTTAATTATGCAAGTATGATGTTGAAAACAAAAACGGCAGTCGCTTCAATGTAATTACCAGATTCGCTAAATCCTGGATCATGGTCTAAGCGGACCCTGTCTAAGCACGGGACATAACGCTAGGAAGATGATGATGTTGAAAACAAATTGAAGTGTTCCAAGCAACAGAATTTAAGGTTTAGTATTAACTTGAAAGATAATTATGGCTTGTTATTTATTCTTTTAAAGAGTTAAGTTAGGTTTGTCATTCAGACGGAATATTTGTTAACCTAACTTGCAAAAATACCAAAACAGAGACAAAGACGGAATGAAATATTGCGGATAATATAATTAGTAGTACCTACTGATTGTATATTACGATATGTGTGTGTATATTGTAAAATCAGTAATAAATAATTTAACTGCAATACTTCAACAAAATTTTGAAGTATTGCCTGAAGATTTTTTTAACAAAATACTAAATCTATATATTATTATGAAAGTAAACCCAATGAAGTATGGTAATAACGAAATATCAACTTTTCTTTTTTATTTAATACAAATTCAACATAAAAAGTTGTAGAGCTTTTATTATGACTCTAGGTGGACTTAATTTAGTTAATTTCGAGAGTGGTTGTTTATAAATAGAAATTGCCTGAGGTGTTAGGAGACACCTTTGCCTAGTAGTAGGATAATAAATAGCTAAATAAAAAAAGACTTGATGAATTATCCTGAGCGGCGAGAGCGAGTAATTTCTAGGTAGAGTCCCTATTATTGACTGGCTCTACACGGACAGGTGGAGCTCTTTGCAGTCTGTGTATTCTAAGTTGTACTTTTATTTTGGTTTAGAGTTCCATCGGCGGAATATAGAGTCTTAAGCTCAGTAGAGCTTTTACAAACTGTATTAATATTTGTATCCTTTTGCTAACTTATTATAATACGAAATTCCTTGTTATCGAATATATGATAAGAATAATGATAGGGACGCCTTGACAGTGTGCTTATTACTTATAGCTTATTACAGCATATAGAGCGCGGAATTTATTATAATTTCTTTTACACATGGAAAATCAGTTTTAATGATGTCGTAAACATATCGGAAACGTTTTATTGCACGTTGCAATTGGACACGACCGGTTGATATTACCTCAAACTCTACGTGCATACTAAGTTATGATATTTCAAAATTATCCACGCCTATATTGAAATGAAATCACATATTTTATAATTAATGTGTGTGAAAATTGATAAATGTCAGATATTACTTAAAAATGTCCAACCAACATTAACCTGCAAAACGATTACAATAATCACGATACTTTCGCTTGGATACCTACCGACATAATTTACATTATTCGAAATTTTACATCTGTCCATTATTTCTTCAAGTTTATATAATTATTTGCGATAATTATGTACTTGAATGTAGCTAGTGGAGTGGCGAATGTGATCGGGCGCGCGGGTGTTGACTCTACCGACTCTACCCGTGCTCTACCACTTGTTTTTTTTATGCTCAAACTCACGTGTCGTGCCGTATCTAAGTACTGAGGCGACTTTACTTGCGCCCTGTGTTAGTAGGTCACACTTCAGATAATTGTCTAAATGCAAATGCATTTCTAAAGGTGACTTTATGTATTCCTTAGAGTGTTTCTAAGTTTTCTATAGGCAATTGTCATAAACCTTAATCAGAAACATGAGTTTTAAAATTTAGACAATGCATATTATAATATTTTATTGTGTAACTTGTAAACTCTACATTTGTACGTCATCGTTTGGAGGGTATAAGTTAAGATGACACAGATTTCCTTTGAAAAATTTACAAATCATACTAATCAACCGTAAACACACAAATTTAATTATAAATTACGTATTTATCCGCGCGCTGCGCGTGCGCACGTTGCGTGCGGTATTTTCGTCTTCCGCTCATCTCTAGCAGTTTCCTGCCGTTTTGTATCCGGCCTTAATACGTCGGCCGTTTAACAGACTTTGTTTAATTGCTCGTTATTCGATTCAAAATGCTGACTTGCTGCCCCGTGTTATCTAAATCTAGAAATAAGAATAATTATTTTTGTGTAGAGAAAGGACATTTTGATAAAACTTAATAATGTAAGGTTGTTTGTGTAACAATATTGCTATCAGAGATTTTAATGGGTTCGAGTGTTAGACTTCTGTGCCGTTTAGTCTTATAGATTTAAGATGCGGTTTATATCTGTATTTACTGATATTCTTGAGAGCAATATGTAGAATTATACGTGAACTGCATATATAAGGCGTAAGGTTATTTATATTCATCCAAAGCAAACTTCCACTCCCATGTTATCGCATTCTGAAGACCAACTTTCGTAATATCTTCAATATGTTTGATTAATTCGTTGTTTTGCTTAATCTAACGTGAGCTTATCTCATCGGTGCACTAATGCCGCGCTGTGGCCTCGTCCGCTGACGTCACGCAGGGCTGAAGGCGATCGAATAGTCGAGAACTCAACTAGCAAGTGGTGCGGCGCTGAGGGCTCCGGAATGGAGTTTTACAGCCGTGTTGGGTAAAATTCTAGATGTTTTCAGGTTTAAGATAGAGTCGTTAGGCTGTAAATGTGTTTTTCCTTTGTGTTTCAGAGTTTATAAATCTATCAGTTTAGGTTTAATCATGTAAAATCAAATAATCGCATGGGACCAAGCTAATTTGGCTAAGTTTCTACCCAACCTAACAATTTAAATGCACCAAGTATTTGTGTCCTAGAAAACGCACTAAGACTGTGTATCTAGTAGTCGCGACGACCCCACAAAAAAGAGTTGAGGGGCGTTCACACGGTCAAGGCTCCAGATTTCCACCGGTTGCCCAAGCGACCCTGACTCCGCAATCAGGCCGGAACGACTTTTTGCCCAATTATCTGTCAAATTGTCACCGATGCCGTCCACTCACGTAATCTATCAGCGGTGTTTTAGATTTTTTTTTAAGTCAAATTATGTAATCGATTGTCGAAGGTGTGAGATCGATTTCCAATTTGATTAGATGTTTGGACTTTTACTAAGAAGTTCAGGGCAAAGCAATGATAATGATAACAAAAATATTCTATTATGAACATAATTGTGGTGTTGCTATGGTGACTGAAATGAAATACCGTCTATTTAGTAACAATAGCAATTATTTTGTGCTTGGGAACTTTTTTGTTTTTGAATGATTTTGCAAGATCACAGACGTTAAAAAGCGACATTAGAGGTCAGCTTAAATTCAAGACTCTAAGTTAGGCTGGACACTTGTTGATATTAGGAAACGATTGCTAATTGGGCAAACATTCGATCGAGTAATATCTAATCAAATAAATTTACGTAAACCCTTACAAATATGAAGTTTATTGGTAATTTTTAGCGAGTTGGAAAATGCTGATTCTAAGGATTGATTTAATGAAATTCTTTGTCAAAGATCAGTTCTAATTGACCTAACTTTATGATGTAAGTGACTCCCTAATGGTAGCACGAAGGCTGAGCACCAGCCATACCTCAAAACGTCCGGCAACTAAAATTAAACGTCCCATATTCCCACGGCCCTCAGCATTGAACCGGCGATATATTAAAGCGTATTTTGCAACCACATTCCACATAATAATAAAATACAGAAGCCCGGCTGTCAACGGGCATAATGGCCCATCCTGACTCTGGTCGCCGGACAGCTTAGATGGCCGTCGTGTTCTTTGTGTGCGGCTCGAATTATAAATTGTGAATTCAGTCTTGGTGGGGGCCAAACATGAACAGTCTTCATCGGAGCCGGATTTTCCTAAACTTCAAAGATGATTCATGGATAAAGGAGGTCACTCATGAGAAAAAAAGGGGCTGGAAAAAACATTTAGTCATCATTGGCGCTGCTGAGAAAATATCTGTTCCAAATGTGTAAATTATTATTATCATATTATTAAATTTTGCAACTAGACCTGTGATTAGGCTACAATAATCAGCTCACGCGCAGCCCTGGAGCATCTGCAATAACCATTCCGCGTCCGCTCTCTGGAATCCGTCGGTTTGGCACGGGGAGCCCAGGCGCGTAAACACGTTGCGAAACGCTAACTATTTTATATCGGGCGACGGGTGCAGCGGTGCAGCGCACGCGCAGCGCTATGCGGCCTAACACTGACCCGGTTAGGCGCAAGGATAGCGGCCCGCGGTCTCTGCTAATACGCGACCCGGTTATCTGTGTTGCCAGAATTCGAGCATGCGTTTTTCCTCATCATCCATGTCCCAAATGTCACGTTTATAAATGTCTTAAGAGGTTAAGTTCGTTGCGGCGATGAAACATAATTGACGCATTGTGAACGTGTTGTTTTATAACGCTGTTACATGGACATATCGATGGCAGGATCTATTTGAGGCGGGCGCGCCAGGGGCGGCGTGAAGGGCGAGCGTTTTGCCGCTCCGCCGGCAACGATAATTTTAAAACGGGAACCACCGGCGCGTATGTAGGCCGGCCTGGTCTCCCCTCTATCGTAAAGATCGCACGAGGTTTCCGGATAAGTGGAGCGGTGCGATTCCATGGAATTGGGTCGCGATTCTTCTGGCCTATGTGTATTTCGGAAGCGTGGCTGGTGCTGGCGCGAGTATTGCGAAATATGTGGATGAGATCCGATACGCGGCCGGAATATTGGATCGGTGGTAGGTATATCAGAAACCGCAACGTTTTCAACGGCGGTGTATTTGTATTGCCTGCTTATTAGTAGTTAATGTTAAACGTTAACGTATATGTAGGTATTTTCGTATTTACAGTTTACTGCTAAATTACTTTAATGACCTGATTAATATTTGACAGTCAATGCCCCATATCCATAAGATAAAATTCTTTCATTCAATGTGATGCAAAAGAACGTTTTTTTCGTGACTCTACTATCAGAAAACTAAAGGCAATAGTAATATTGCGGGTAGTTAAATGAAAAAAAGTGTTTATTTCGGAAGCGGCGCTGTGCGCGGGCGCATGACGCACCGCTCACAAGCTGCCGAGCGTCGCGCGATGCAGCACGTGAATCAGAGCTGCGATTAATTGCGGTTTTGCTGAAAATCCGACCAGGCTTACGGGGCGCTTGTCACGTACGCAGCCAGCTAGTCAATGGAGGCTCGGTATTGTTATTGTCGCCACAGTTGCGTCACTTCCTCTTTTCCGATTACAGACTCGGTTTTTCTGGGGGTTACCTTGTTATGTCATTATCGTGTAACATTCAGAACTTATTAACGAATCATGTTTTAGAGGAATCAACATTATTAAAGCTAAATCACTTAGACTCTTGTCAAGTAGCTACATATTGTGCTACATATGAAGTTTATGCGGAGTTAGTTTACTGTTTATAAAGGAACAAGTGAACTGATTGATTTGCTCCCAATTTTATATTCAGAGGAACAGTGCATGTATTGACGTCTAATTTTCTGAATTGACTCACATGACATCCAACTTCCTGGCTTATAATGAAGATCGCTATCAATCTAAATGTTTATTGCGCAAAGTTTTTTTTTTTTTTACAGTGTGCAATATCAGGCGCGTGCAACGGTTTCGCTTCTAACGATGATCTAGCATGGTGTATTCCGGGAGCGCGGCTCCTTTCGCTTTCAGCGGCGCGTGCGCTGCGCAACACTCAAGGTCGCCGGCCGTTCAACTCGGATGCGACCGCGGGTTGCGACACCGAAATATGTAATTGTAGAGGAGTAGAGGCGTTTGGCAGCGGCCGCGGCGCAAGTGGGTCGCGTTGCGCAAGCGCGGGACAGATGGCGGGACACATCTTCCTTATACGGCCGGTGGTAAATGCGCCTTATGAGTAACCTCTGCGAGTCTAATGGACGAAATGCCAATGTTGAGGCATCTCGTGAACTTTGCTACCGGCTTATATTAAAGTATAAATGAATAAAGTGGCAATGAATTCAGTTCTGTATATAAATATAAAGTAAGCACGTTGAAATGTAAATTTTTTATATGTGAACCATATAAACTTTAACTGTGCCAAATCTCATACTCCTCCGTCCGCGTAATTCGCATAAAAAGGGGTACAAAGCTGTTGCTTCACGTATTAATTTATTTATATGTACAATATACGACTAGAAATATATCCTGGTAGAAATATGAAAATAATTTTGCGGGACAGATTGTCTAGTCTTTGTAAGTACGCGTTCAATTAAAAATTAAAACTTTGTGAAACATTTAAATTTTTTAAGCAAATTATATGTGTATTATTATTACAAGTACTAGTAGACAGCTGTAACTCCTTAACGCTTAACGATCGAGTAGGTACTGCAGTCTTCAGTTTCGCACAGACAAACCCGACTACACAAGTTCCGAAGGAGTTTGCGAGAGCTATTCATAAAGTTCCGATTCGAAGGAAGCCCAAGTTCACAAAGCAATTATTTTCAAAACTTATTCCAAACATAAGTACGTGTCTTTTAGCAAATCTACGTGAAAATCTAAAGAGTACACGTTAAACTTTGTGTAAGACTGCAGCTATGTAGGACGGCGTATGTAGGTACAGAAATAGTGAATTAAGTGCGATAAGTGAGCCGCAATATGTTGCGTCACGACACGACGAGACATAAGCTCTGATTTAAAAACCGCATCCATGGAAAGTGGGTTTGTTTTTGTCGCGTGCTATTGCGAGCGAATCGGAACGATCCGATGAGAAACGGCGCCGGCGCGAATCTACACACTCTCTGATAATTTACAGCCAGTTTTTAGGTTACCCATTTACCGGGAGATGTTTACGCAGACTCCAGGAAGAGGTTATACCGAACTATAAAATCGGCCGACGCAGATCAAAGAGTTAAAAACAGGAAAGGCGGCGGTGTGTCACTCTGTGATGTAAGGTGGATTCCGTTTTGGTAGTTTGCGAACGTCGGTAATAACGTTCCGGTCCCCCTGCCGAGAGCGCGGCGAAAATAGTCGCCAACTATTAATACAAGACGAGCGCTAGTAGCGCTGCAGTGCCCTTGAAACTGGGCGATCACCTCGCACACTCGCGCTGCGCCCGCGCACACGCTTATCGCGATGCACCGCAGAATAGACGTTGCGATCATTTTAATTTCCATTTCGTTTATGCGAATGTCACATTGGCGGTATCAACGCGCTCTTTGCTTCGGCCAGTTATCATTTAAAACAAACTGACTAACTCGCTGCTACTGATGCAAGTGGCTTTTGAATTTTCCTGCATTTAGACAGTAGGGGAAATACTGCTAATATCGTCTTTCGCCCACGTTTATCGCTTCGGTTCCAGGAATGGAATTGACGCTGCGAGCTTGTGACGGCACAGAAGTTATGCACGAAGCATAACAGTTGGATTGTAAGTGCAAGCAAACGGATACGGATAGACATCCGCAAATGTACGCACGCCGCGGATCTGCGCAGTCACGACTTGCCACTCATGCAGCTTGTATTGAGCCCGAACGCATACCATCGGCCTCTCTTGTCTTTTTTCCATCCGCGAAATACAACAATAGAACCGAACCCGCATGATTTGAACTTTGAAATCCCCCGCAGACGAAAACACGAAAGGCGTACCCACACAATCGACTCGAGTTACCCACATCAGCAGTTTGGCAATTGCCTACGCCCAAGGTCGCTTTAGTTAATTAAGACTGTTATAGAGATTCTGTCTGAGAATAAAAAAAAAAATGCTTAATAATCTGTGATTTCTTGGAAAAATGATTTCAGTTTTATCTTTAGCTGCCACATTATCAGGACTGTGCTAATGAGAAACTAATTATTTCTACCCCTGTGTGTATGTATAAATTCCTTATTTCATATCTCGATAATTCAAAGTAAGTATGGTATAAGTTGAATGATACCATATAAATACGACACCATTTCTTTTACTTGGAAAGAAGTTAAGTGGGTATTTGCCAGCCGGAGGGTACAAATCAAATCTAAACGTACCAGGGAACCAACAGCTGCGAACGTGTATTTCTTGAGCAAATTTGTTTTGCTGAGACTAGTTATAGAGTATAGGTAAGCAATTTCGAAATGTACAGCTAATTGAATCAGGATTTGGGAGGGCAAAGTGAAATGTCGGGGCATGTGTAGTCGCTCACAATCAGGTTTCGACTGCCCAATCCGAGTAGGAAGGTCGCGCGTTTCGCCAGAGCTGACAATGGCGCCAGCGCCGCCGCTCTTGCTCAATCCACACGTTTGCAACACAGAATTTCGTGTGTGCTGTTACGGCAACCGATTTGTGCCCCACCGGCCGCTATCGCACGGACGGCCCGTACAGAATACTTTTAAAGCCATTTGGGAAATTGAGGCTAATTCGTACTGATTAAGGAAGTGTGTTAGGAAATCTTTTAGGGACACCTCTATTGAGAATATTTGATTGCAGGAAATATCGTCAAACACAATAATGACTAAACCTACTTTTAATACACGCTCTATGTAAAACGGCCACTATTATTTCCATTTTATCTGTCTCCATCTTTCTGTCTAATAAGTACGTGAGTCAGTGTTTTTTTTTCTGTA
Organism: Glyphodes perspectalis; assembly: GCA_951394215.1. Lineage (NCBI taxonomy): Eukaryota > Metazoa > Arthropoda > Insecta > Lepidoptera > Crambidae > Glyphodes > Glyphodes perspectalis. The sequence continues at coordinate 18,920,911 of OX596201.1, read as the reverse complement.
CGTGCGTGAATCTTATTAGAATGTTCTATGTACGCCTATCCGCTTGCAAAACAAAGGGTCCTGGAATTTTGTCGCGTGGAAGTACCTACGAGACGTTATTAAAATGCAGCACAATCGAAAGTGACCGCTTCGCATGCGGCGCGGGCGGCGCTCGCGGCGACGCGTCGCGCATGCGCCGCGCCCGGCTGACGTTCGTCAGTAGTTTTTGCATCTTTATATTAGGATCACTGACCTTGCGCAATGTCAAATAGCTGAGGACGGCGACGAGCCAAGCGGAGTGGCCGCGCGGTGCACCATGCCAACTGGTTCCGTGAGGTTCTTTTGTTTTTGTGTCACGGGCCCCTTGTACCTGTTCGCGTCTACGATTTCGGACGGTTCGTTTCCTCAAAACATTGCTAGTTAAATTAGGGTGACCTTTCTGTCTGGCAATTTAAGTTTTGTACATACGTGACTTAATTGGGGCTATAATTCGATACTATTATGAATGGTTGGGAGTCTTGCAAAGTTGTTTTCGTCGTGCAAGTCCGGTGACGAGGTTGTAATTTTATGTAAAATATTGAACAATATTCCGTTTAAAACCAAAAATTCATTGGCAAGAAATGATAAACGCTAAATAGGTATGTTAAATACCGAAAGCCTACACACGAGTCGTTATTTCTTCATAAACAAATTAATCATAATATTGGGTCATGCGTTACCGCGGCCGGTTGGCTGTAATGCCTAGCGTGTGCACAGTGGCTGCATATCGCAAGTGGGTATATCCGTAAACATTTTTCCGTAACAACAAATGGTGACTAAATCGTATTTCCCTTGCTTAAGCGCATGTTTTTATTCAGTTATCGGCAAATAGTTCAACGGTACAATAGGGATATTGACTGGCTAGTCAATTAAGATACTTTTTAAGAGCTGTCAAAACGAAATCACTTCATAGATTATGTATGGGATTGTCAACGTGTGACGTCACTAGTTTATATAGTCAACTGACTCAATATTAAGCAGTTTTTGTAAAATTAAAAATCTAAGACTCAATATGATTGAAAATCAATAAGGCTTAACAGTATACTACGATACTATCTTTTTCAGAATTGATATTTCAAAATTAAATATAAATGGTGTCAACATCCCAATTTGCAAATGTTACAATTACTAAGCTTACCATTATTTACACAAATCATTAATATACAGGTTTCATTCGCATATACTTTTTTAGTATACTCGTATATCATTTGGTATGCCGTACTCAGGATTACTCCAGACGCATCAAATTGATTGTTTTGTTTTTCCAAAAAAAAACTGTTGAAGGAATGCGATGTTTTCCGTTCATACAAATGGTAACAAATTATTCGCAAACGTAAATAATGTGTGTATTTAGCGTTGCATTTTAAATTTGGGAAAGAAGGCCGGTTGGCGTTCGGCCAAGGTGCGCGCGCGCCCCCGGAAGCCATCGGCGCATAAGTACATGTCATGCGCGTCTATCATTACATCGCGTAGTAAGTGAGAGTAGACTCCCGCAACTTTGAGGATGTTAAACGTACATATGCATCTAACTACAAAACATGTATATTAAATACCCCGCAATAGGTAATAGCATCGTTAAAAAAAAAAAAATTTAAGAACAATATTTAGATTCTTGCGTTGAGAGTAAATAACTAAATGAAACACTTCATTGAATAAATAACATCAACTTTGTACGTTTTTATTAGTTTGTCGCTACTGGTACTAAAATGTTTTATATATGACATTATTTTTATGGTTCACTATAAACAAAACATAAGTAAGTAGTTACACTTTTCGCAAAAATAATAATTACTTTTGCAAAAATAGGTAACATTACGCTACAAGTCCTGCAATCTAAGTACCTAATTAAAATAATCACACGTTAACATTTTGTCACGTTTATCTCGAGTACATGCGCTAGAAGCGTCGCATTTGCTGAAACTACTCAAATTTACTCATCTAGGTCGCGCGAGTGCCAAAAAGTTTGTTCAAAACAAATGCATCATTTTGACTCAGTGCTCGTAAAACGGCGAGTGTCCCGTGTCACGTGCTGAGTGTTTAACGTTCCGCGCTATCGCCAGGCGCTTCCCAGTCCCGGTCACCTTAGGGTCACCGCTGCGCGCGCGCACCACCGAGCCTATTATCTCTATTTTTGATTCTGCCAAACGAGTCTTTTTATTTTCGAATGCGCCATAGCGTTTGCGATGGGCGATATGATTGTGGGATTTTATCGAATGTTTTTTTATTGGCCTTTACTTTATTGAGACTACTTCATATTTAAAATAAGTATTATTTTGTGATAAGAAAATATTAAACGATAATAAAATTCAGTCAGAATCTCTACTTACGTTCCGTCAACTGTACAACCCGGAAAATGTATAGCCGTATTAAATGTGTGCAGGTTTAAATTAATTTAGCGAAATATCTTTGATAAATTAAATGTTGTTTTGAAAGGTAGCGAGGCAACGATTTGCACTGTATTGTTCAAAACAAGTAATGTTATAATTAAATTAGGTCACCATTCATTACCAGTCGAGTTTCCTCTAGTCTAGCCTGCGATAAAAGGTCTTAGATCATGTTACAGCTCCTGCGCGGGACAAAGCGAACCGTGCTCATTACGTAATGCGCGTGAGCACTTGTCACTTCGATTATTGTCGGAATGTTGATCTTGATCTTATAAGAGTGTCAGCTCTTATTTGAATAATTAATACCTAATATGTTGCAATAACAATTCAAGATTTAGTCAGATATTAGGTAGAGGTACAGTTTTAAGCAAAATGGTAACGGTTATGTGTATAATACATATAAGCATGTGTTGATTAGATTTTACGGAAGAATAAACCGAAAATGTTATGTAATTTTTAAATGGTACAACCATAGATTTAGAATTTTTTGACTACGCAAAAGATACATAAAGCGTGGGAGCGAGAAATCCTGCTGAAATACAAACCGCCCGAGAGAAAAAGAGACAGCGAATGAAGTACCTATATGTCAATGTTTTTGCGAGTAAGAGGCCATAGCGTCCCGGTCTATTCTACGTCGCAGTGAAATTTGTGCATTTATGTATTAAACCTTGGATTATAATCAAGAATATTAAATGTGCAATTGAGGTGATTTGTTCTGTACGTGATTGTGAGGTTACACGACGGAATAATCCGAATAAATACACTTTTAACAGGTAAATACGATTTTATCATTAGATTTTTTCAAACCATATTTTGTCAAATTATTGCTAGTAATCAGTTTAGAAAAATATGTTTACAATAGTATATTGATTATAATTGATCTTTCTAAGTATACATCGTGATTATAATCAGAATTGGGGAAAATATTGTGTAAAATTGTAAATAGTTTGGTTACGCTAGTGCTTGACAAAGCGGTGACGTCACGAGTATCGATAAAAACTTAATCGTCTTTTAGCGACATCATGACATGAATACAAAGTTATTTAGCCAAGTTATGTTGAAATATAATTATATTCACATTGGGAACTCATTATCTCCGTAAATTTGTTAGTTAAGTAACTGATAATTTTTCTAGGTTTCCAAGCAACCCGGCATTGTGTAAAAAGTGGATGCGGACTATAGACAGACCAGATTGGACTCCCAGTAAGAACTCCACTATCTGCAGCAAACATTTTGACGGCAAATGACGGCAGCAAAAAATTTGTTGCACTACATATTATTTTTAAATAACTAAATGACACCAAATTAAAAGTTGCTTATATATTATTTGTTCCATTTCATTCCATCAGTCAAAGCAAAAGTCATATCTTTTTGTCTTAGTATAAATCATAGAACATATTTCTATTTTTTTAATTTTTTACACACTGAATATACGAAGAATTTTACCATCTCATTGTTCATAGAACTGCTTAGAATGAGATTTCTTACCGACTAATTCCAATTTACCTAATATATACAACTACTGATTTCAGTCAATGCCATAAATAATTAATCAAAAGTATCAAAAAGCGTATTAAATACCTATATTATTAGTATACAACTGAATCAGTCGATAATGTGAAAGTGCGTCTTTAACAACACTATTTTTAACTCACACATAGACGTCAACCAACACATGCTTAAATTTATTTTGGTCATGTCTCCGAGCCGTCTACGTGTATCTTGTACATCCTAAATCTATGGGTACAACTAGTGTTTGGTTTAAAGAAATACCTAGGTACTATCAATATCGCTATATTAATAGAAGGTATTTATTTGAACGCCTTTGTTTTATAATATGTTTATTTTAGTAACTGTTTCAAGTATAGCTGTGACATTTTACGACTTTTTAATGTCGATAAATTGCTTGTATGAAATAATAAGTAAGCTATTTAAAGTGTATATAGCGTGGCGTGACCTCACAATACTGTTTAATTTTCGAACACATTATAGTTTTAATTACCATGTTTGTTCTTAGAAACTTTACTATCTCTGTCCCACTGGTCTTCATTCATGCCTCCGTCGAGGCCATAAGGAAAACGACGCATGCGCATGATTCATAAGAGATGATTAGCTAAACGTGGGTGAGGAGAGACCAGCGGTTCGCGGTACTCATAACGAATATTGTGTATAGTGGCCATTAAGTGTTCTGTCTCTTTAAAGAAGTGGCGATATGTTTGTATTCTTCCTAGATATTGTATTTACTCTAGTAAGATTTTCTTTATATTATTCTTAAATGCCTTATAAGGATATGTAAGTACCATAACAATATGAATTCATAAACTGACTTCAAGATTAGATTTCTGGTTTGGGTCTAAATCATGATCTTAGATTACGTTGAAGTTATTGTCATCAGAGCTTAGTAAACAATAAACAAGGCAATCAATATGGCCGGCGTGATCTTACTATGTGCTATGTGTTGAAATATCACCTGGAATTTTCTTAACTAGGTTTACAACATCTAGTACTCACCGGTTGGCCTGGGATGCGCTGCCGCGTGCTGTTGCAGCGTGCTCGCGATCTGGTGGTGGGGGTAGAACGGCAGGAAGGGCGGGTGGAAGGGCGCGGGCGGCGGGGGCTGCAGCCGCGCCTTCAGCTCCTCGGCGGAGCCGGCGCCCGACGAGGAGGACTCCACGTCGGAGACGCCGCTGTCGGCCGGGGAGGGCGGCAGCGAGCCTGCGAAAAGAGCGAGGTTTAAACGAGACGACGTAACGTTGTACACACTTGATCACAAGTAATGTAGGTAGAAAGGCAAAGTATCGTAATGTAGACGGAAACTTTATCTGTAACACTGGTAAATTTACATAGGACTTGTCTGATTCTCCAGACTGACATACCAATTCCCTAGTTTCAAACTGAGCTTATAAGCTATGGATACTAGGTGAACGGATAGACATACTTAAATACGTATATAAATATCCATGATTCGAGTACAAATGTCATTCGAACCCGTGACTCTTGGTTTCGTGGCCAGTATCTCTGACCACTCGACCAACGGGCTTGTAAAATCGTGTAGAAATCTGTTAAATTGTGTTGTGTGCTTGAAATGAATCATCACTATTTTAAGTTTCTAAGTAGCCAACAAAACTTAGACCTGATAGTTTTTACTATTACCCCGATTATGGTAACAGCCTGTTACTTTCGGTAGCAACTGTTACACTCTGTTATTTTTTGGCGAATGCTTATGTTCGGTTATTTCACTGTTCCGTGCTGCTGACTCCGCGTTTCCGCTTGATTTGATTAGATGTTTGGATGTTTGTGACGTAAGTCTCCTAGGATTGTTGGCTAGGATGGCATAATTGGCACTAACGAAGCTATAAACTTGCTTATTCTGCTCATAATAGACATTCTATCAGATGGCATCATTTCCTTTGAATCCTGAATTGATCGTAAATCGTACAATCGAATTGTATGGACATTTTTAACAAATTGACTGTCTACGTTCCAGACACAAAATATGAATACAATTGCCACTGTTTTTAAATATGTGCATAGGTAATGCAAATCGAGCGATGTAACAATGTACTGGTCTGTAGCTAAGGAAAGTTTGAAAAACTATCTGATCTTTATTAGTATGATAAGTGAATGCGGCCAGACAAACTAGTAAATTCATTGTTGATTGTATTATACACTTAACATTCTTGCGAAGGCAGATAGCGTGTTAAATGCTAGCTCGATCAATGAGTAAGTAAATTAACTGCTTGCCTATAGGTGATCTGAGTTCCTAAAGATATTCTGCATAATTCTACTTGGAGCCGTTTAATAATACCGAAAACTGCGCAGGCTCTCCATAAAAGACATTAAAAGCCTTTTTAAGAATTAAAATAAACTAAAATGTTACTATTTGAATAAAGCCTAGGTTAATTTATTTACACAAACATAGATTATCTACAGAAATGCTTGCTATCACCAAACGCATACCAATCTAGAGAAAATAGTTCACGTAAAATCTAGTCAACTTTACATAACAAAAGACGTGTAATGCCATATCTCACATTGTTTAATTGATCTAAGTTAACGGACGGTCTCGTAAAAAGTGCATCGCTATCTTGTCACCCATTTCATCACCCATCACCCATTGTCCAACGGACAGTTGCATAACGGATTTGCATGCAACCCTGCAGCCGCACCCAAATCGAAACCACCAGTGAGAATCTCCGTTAGAAACGGCGAATCTTCAAATGCACTTGCACCCAACCTGTTCTCCTGGGAATGGTCATCCGCTTGTTATGCAAAAACGCATTGCTCTCGCGTCTTGATTTATGATTATGCAGATTTCTGTGTTTGCTCGCACACCAATTTGGGGTTGCATTTCTGCATCCTAATGTGATTTTACGCTCATTTGCAATTCAGATTGCACTTCACGCACGAAAGTAATTGTGTCAAGTGCGTGAACTCCTAATTAAAAGAGTCCTTTACTAAAAAGTTTACATGACCACGGAATAAAAAAACTATTTATGCAGGATCGAAAGTTCTCATGTCCAGCCCTCGTAGTAAAAAGTTTGACGAGTAACGGTTGTTGGGTATTTAAATAATATAATCAACAACGTCCATACACTAGGCGACGGGAAAGAAAGCTGTTTATTCATACATTTCCTCGTCCTTTGAAACTATGACTGGTATACAGTGACCATTTGACCGGTGGACGTAATGCGCTGTCCACACCCCATTGTGTTTATTGTGAACCCTTCAGCGGGCACAAAGGCTGGGAACCGGGAAGCTCTGCGTCGGTCCGAGAGACCCATTCAACAGTTAAATCGAGTCTAGTGTCACGTTTCCATCAATACCAGTAGCGAATACTAGTTTTGGTACAGCTATTATAGTTAAACAGTGGGGTAATAATTTTTAATAGTTTTAAGAGTTCTATAGTGGAGTTAAGTTAATCTTATGCAATAATACTATAATTTTTTTTATTAAATTTTATATAGAAGATATGATTATTTTTCTACTCTCTTTCATTGTAGAAAAAGTATAATTAATGAATCGATATGTTTATTTTCAAATCATAATCTGAGGCTTCTGAAAGCCGAAGGAATCCCAAAACGGAATTTAGTATTCAAAGTACACGCTTATAAATCGTATGTGTTTGCTCATAAATTAAACCTAAATCAGAACATATTTAAACATACGGTCCAAAGATTGTTATTTGCGTAGCAACATTTAAAAAAATATGTTTGCATATTCATATTCCCAAGCTGGCGAAATTAAACAAAGCGGCGCACCCCAGACGGACGGACTGACCAACGGATAGAAACACGGAATTCGCCATTGTACCAACCCTTTCATCCCGTATCAAAATAATAATAAATTAACTATAAATAATGACCGCTGCGAGGGTCAGATCAGGTCTACCGGCCGGCGAGGAATGCGGTCCCATTAGTAAAATATCACAATGAGGAACAAAAGTTCGGACCCTTCCTTAATCGGGCCATCTTTATGGAGTGACCGCTGTCCATCGACATTGTGCCGGCGTTAGACCATAATCCGGCCCACTGGGCACTCACAATCTGCGACACTTTTACATATCAATGCGATTGTACGAACAGAGCGACTCGCACCGTCTAAGAACCGCTTACTCACTTTATTCCGTTTCATTTCCTTTCGCGCTTGCCTTTATTTTATGAGCGCGCCGAGTAAATTATTACAAGACTTCGATCGCCGTAAGATCGGCCACGTGTGTAAACTTTCTACGAGATATTACCCGTCAGATGGGTTAATAGTTAATTTCCCAGCAATACAATAATGCACTATAAAATCCATTGATATACGACTATTAGCTTGTCAAGGCTAAACGAGCAACGTTTCCACCCGACGCGGTCACGGTACGCTAAAATCTTAGTTCTTGTTTACATTGCGACATTATGTTAATTGATTTTTTTATTGCTTTGAACATCAATGAAACTAAGTTCTCATATTCAAGACGCATTCAAGTTCCACCCCTTTGTGAAGCGAGATCTCGCTGTATCTCTTGAGGGTCGCTTTTGTCACTCGGGCTCCTTTAAGATGTTAATTCTGCTTAGACGTTATATGACTTAGGCCGTTGGTCAGCGTTAGGTACTCGTGTACATAATGTGCGGTCGGCGGCCATTGTCGCGGAGAGCCCTGAGTGCTCAATGGCGTCGATACACTCATATTTAACCCTAAAATATTTACCGATTGCGAATCGTACACAATACGTCGATCCAACAATGGGTTGCGTTGCGCACCCACGCGTGACATTCTAATTTCAAAGTGTCAATAGCTCCGGAAAGCCGTCCGGGCGAATTCAAAAGAAGAAAGAGATGTAGGCACGCATTAGAATGAGATGCATGGCGAGATTGCGGGCTATTGTTGGTGACGCGGCGATTTCGCAGTGCAAGGTGCAACGTAACCCATTTTTGCACAAAAACTGGGGGTTTTGTGTGAAATGTGCGCAATGTGCGCCGGCATCTGCGTGATTGTTTGGTTAGGACACTGTTTGCGCGGGTGACCCGGTGCGGTAAGGGTTAGCTTTGAGACGCGCCGACTAAATGCACATTTTGTGCAATCGACCCAAAATTTGTTTGAATAATTTATTTTTCACTTTGCATTGAATTTGAAACCAGTTATTTTTGGTTATAAAAGTACATTAAACTGATTTTGAAAATATTTTAAAACCAATATTGCCTATTACCTACACTGCTTTATTATTCAAAAATAGGTAGTACAATGAAATATAATTATATAACACTTTGTAATAAACTATAATATAATATTTTATTATGCAGTATATATGAACGTTCTGTACCTTAATATACCTTAAAGTAATAGCCATAGTTTTCAATATTGCACATGGCTTCATTGAATACAAGTGGTAATGCCCGTATACCTTTAATCATAATCAACAATATTCACGCCAACTCATAGTGGACAATAGAAAATTATTACCCTAGTCGTATTGTAGAACCCCATCGATAAATATTATTTATGGTTGTGCAAACTATCCTGATCCGCCCCCGCGAATTTCGGAGGGTTAGCTGATTATGAGGTGAAATTGCACATTTCGGGTCAAATGGACCCCGCGGGACATCTGCGCAAACTGACATCGATCGTCAAAGGGTTTAGTGAAAGTTGAAGGTTAGGGTGCGAAGGCTAACAAAGAAAGTGAAATATGAATTATAGCCGCGAGAATGGTCAATGTGTCGTACAATGGGAGTTTGTAATAATAATGTACCAAATTGCGTGATGCGCACCTTTTGATACTGTGGGGTTGATACATCTGTGTCAATTTATACAAATGTATCTGATCGATATAAGAGGAATACATCTGTTCCAATGTCGCAAATAAGATTGTCGAATGTTGTAATAACTAATTTAAACCAAACAGAATTCCTTCTTCAAAACAATTCGAATATTTTTACATTCTACTATCTTCACATACTTTTATTACCTATATCTTTCAATTGATCTAAATAACTTTGCCTACATAATAAAAGATAAACAATTTATACTGTATTATTTTTCTGCCTACTTATTAGACTTTCGTATACCTATTGAATAATAAGTAAAATTTCAAAGGAAAATAATTTACTATAACAAAAAACTGGGAGGCTGTAAATATTTCTGCGTCACCCTTAAAATATTACCGTTCTAAGACCTAACCCTTAATAGCTGGCTTAATGTGCCAGATTTTTGTAATAATTGTAATAAATCACCCGCCATCTTTTGTGGAAACGACGCGACGGGACTAGACCTCCCATTTTAGGGTTAAAACGGGCTCAAATATGTTTTCGCACATCGCAACAACTGTACGCGCCGATAGAACTCACACATTTGTAAAGGGCCGTAGGTAGCTATGTTAAAACAACACACTGGAGTTTCGCGGGATAATGTAAACTTAAATTGCTGTCTGGGTTTATCTAAAAGTTTATAGACGGTGAAGGGCGATATCGTAGGATAACTTAAATATTGAAAAATATTTATTAGTAAGATTGCCACTACAATACAACAGAAAAACTAAAGGAAAGTCACAATCTTCATGTCATAAATTATTTGAATAGTCGCTGAGCTAAGAAAACTGCTGTCACATACCATGACATCACAATAATTTCAGCCGAGGTTAAATGGAAAATTGGTCGAACTTGCTTGCTCATTTAGCAATTACTGCGTTAAGTATTTACTTTGAAATACCATAAACCTATCAAACAATTCCGCTGAGAACGGATAAGAAAGGCCTACAAGTTCGTACAAGAGCCGCACCATAAATTCGAGTCCATTGAAGCAGTCAATGATGGGTCTAAATTGGCGATAAAAGAGGTTTAACTCGAGTCCCGGAACTAAAAGCGGAGGATACATAACTTATGCGACAGTTCGTGCCTGTGTGTGTGAGCTGCCGCCGCAGAAGGTAAACTTTATTTTTCGACCTTGAAACGCGGTGTCAGAGTCACATCGCTTTGAAGGTTACCTAACTCGAAAATAAGAAATTAGTAATGAAATATCGATTAGTCGAACACTAGGCATTTCCTAGGCATAACATAAAATGCCTACCACTTACTTAAATATGACAGGCGTAAAGTGGCAAAAGTTGGTAAACAAGCGGTGTCAGTTGTTCTGTACAAACTTCACGGCTTCCAAAACATTCCTTTACTAAAGCCATGTCTGCTGAAAGAGGCGTCTATTAGTGTACACCGTCTCAAAAGTATCAGTCCAGACCGTGAGTGTGCATATTTCTACGTTCTTAACACCGCGTCGCGTTGCGGATGTGTGCGCGATTCTAAGTCTCCGGTCTACTTAGTCTTTGGGCTGCGTGCGTGTGCGTGGGAACGAGGAGCCGGGGCTGGTGTGCGTGCAAGAGTTGCGTTGTGCGTGTGGGCGGCGGGGCGGCGGCGGCGCGGGCGGGTGGGCGCGCGGCGGTGTGCGTGGGGTGTCGCGCTGGGCGGCGTGGCGCGGTCGTGACATTGGGCGGCGGATCAGCTGACGCCGTATCGATTGCCCACTTCCTCTTTGTTCTTTATGAATTTTTCATACCGCGCATCGCCGACGGATAAGTTTGTTATGACGGCCGGCGGCCGAGTTCGCTTGCACTTTTCGCCGAGTTTCGGCCGCGTGACGTCTCTAGCGCTCGTAATCTATGGCTTGGTGGGTGGCTGAGAGGCATGAACGATTTTTTTTTAATTAATGAATTTAAGTGAACAAAAGTGTTTTTCTGCACCGTTACGATAAGTCATGTTAGAAGGCGAATAACTTAACGAATGTTTTTATTGACCACTAAAGTACTTAATAGGCTGTACATAAACACAATACCTACAAATAGGTAAATACTGATAACAACAGAATAATATAATGTTGTATTGTCCAGTAAGCCTCACACCTAATTCGATGACGAATGTATTTGTGTGCTAATTTCAACATTTATTGTATAAATTATCAGTAATTTCAAATACCATACCATATTGTTTATAAATGAATGAGTCGGATCATATGAAAATGATTTTGTTAATGAAATTAATTATCGTGTATTTTCATTCTAATAAAATAGTACTTAAACTCATAAAATACATATATGGTTATATGCTAACCACATAGCTCTGTTTATTTGATCGATCTGAGAAATAAACGTAATAAGAGGGTTACATAATAAAAATAATTCTCTGCAGAATCTTAGCGCAAAGACTAAACGTAATGGCGTAAGGCGGTCAGTTCTATATAAAAGTGAAGTACCTTCAGTGCTTTCTAATCTTTTTTAATCCTTTCAAGTACCAACCCCCTGCAACATGAAATGAAAAGTTCACAAGCAAGAAGCGAAATGTTTCTGCAAAATTGAAAACATCTGCAGGATTCTCATACGAGCGAAATGTGTAGTTCCTAGAAGGCAGGATTAGATGATAAAATATGAACGTACGGCTTAGCCTAGGCCCGATCGGGCACTTAGCACCGACTGCTCTCCTTAATATTTACCGCCAGACAACTTTATGTATTATGTAGATTGGTAACGCGTGATCCTGTTACATAGGTGATAAGTCTGTCTGTACCTTAGGGGGGGTTTAGACAAACCGGGTGCTAGCGAGAGTGGGGATCGTCATATCGACTGGATGACATCGTTACATTTGTCATTTTGACATGGAAACTTTTGACTGAATTACATATGAAAATACATTCTATGGAATAATGCATAGTCAGTGCGATGACAAGGGTGTGATCGAATTTCAATTATCTTACGTCATTTTTTTAGGAGAATCTGTTCCTTATTAAAATGACGTAAGTTATTACCTAGCGTATAATCTAATATTTTGTTCTTTCACTTTATGTCACATGTGGATGTACATGACATACTTTGTACAATTAAAAAAAACTTCCAAGTCAAGTTAAATTTTTCATCCAGGCAATGAGTTAGCCATCTTTAAGTTATGAAAAAATAATGGAAAGCTTTAAATCACACTTATAGAAAACTACGCCCTGTCGTCGACTCGATCAACAAATAACTATAAAGCTAATCAAAGCGTAACACAACATTTAGCCGCGTTTTTCAATCAGATACACTCTATCTGGCACTGAAACCAATCTTGGCTATTGTCTGCAGGATTCACGTACTATTTTGTTCAGAAATCAGTTTCCGGAGTCTGTCGGTGCTGGCGGTGGGCGGCCGTCGGGCCTTCCGAGGCGGAAATTACGAGTCCCTTAGTTCCCTGCGGTGTCGCTTTAGCTACTGCGGCGGTGTGTACCCAGCTTAGGGTTGGAACTGGCAAATGACTTGTCTCCTCAGACTAGGTGTTAATAAATAATTCGGAGAAGCGACGTGTTGTTAGTTGCTAGTTTATGAGCTGTGACTGAAAATCAGAGTCGACATTGATGTCTGAATCTGCATTGCGCATGAAAATTTTAAGGAGATATTAAAAATGCGAATTAATTTAGAAGTTGGTTTTGCAGAGCATTAGAACAATCGCCTACCACTTCGGGGATTACGGGCGTGTTGTATAAAAAAAGATGTTGTGAGAAGTTATGAGTGTAAAAAAACAAATAGTCATCATAGCTAGGTATTAGGTACGATGTTATACTTATGTATACCTAAAGGTATATTATGACAATGAAATGAAAAGGTAATATGTGTGTATTCTATCTACCCTTTAACTTTAATAATACATGTACCGTAGCAACACAAAAAAAATAATAACCCGACCCTTTGTTATATGATACTGCAGAAAATGTTATGTCGTATTTAGGTTTAAGGACTTGTAGCAGCCCTGTCGCTGACGTAGGTACGTCGTTGAAGTACTCAACCTTAGTCTGTTCATATCCGCTTTGATCAAATAAGAGTTGCTCTGTTCCGACGTAGGTAGGTATTACATCAGTTTTGGGACAAGGGTTTTGTAACGGCTAGAAGAGATTTTATTGAAGTTTTTTTGAAGCGATTGAACGGTGATTATATTGGAAAGGGACGATTTATAAGAAAGTAATGAATGAAAGAGGAGAAAATCTAAATAAAATGCATTTGTATGAAATCTTAGTATTGTCTTAGGTTCTTCAATTCGGATGAGAAAGAGTTGAATTACATGACATGCTGATCAGAGATTATGGAACTACTGTTATACGTGTATTGAACTGATTAAAGATTATGGTAGTAAACATGCTTTTTAAATAAAATTTTGCTTATTCCATGTCTAGTGGTTCAAAACTCCGTGAATGTAGGACACGTGTAAATATTAACATCGTTCCTGTTAATTAGCTTCCAAATTGATTAAGGTTTACATGAAATGGTAACGTGTTTTCTTTGAAATTATCTTGATGCGATGTTAAAAGTAAACATGCTGCCGAGAATACATATGCTATGGTGAATTTGTTGCTGATAATAATAATGTAATGAGAGATACATAATTACCTACTAAATTATATTTTATGTGAGTATGAGTATTTTATTTGCATTTATTCTTTTGAAGTTCTTGAATTTATGAACAAAATAATTCAATTATACGGCTAATGAAACTATATACCTAAGTAATTTTTGTAATGTGTTCAAGTGGATATGAATTTTGTGTGAACCCCATGGTTTAACCATAGTTATGTAACTATGCTGAAACCATATTCTTTTATATATCAATTTGTGTTGTCCAAAATTTTGGCAAGACACTCGGGCTTAGATCAGTCATATCACTTTTTATACTATAAAGGCGGCAGACAAGTATATGGCCCATCTGGTGAGAAGTGGTCACCATAGCTTATTTACTCGCTGTATTTACCATGTAAATGGGTATTTTTAAGATCCTTATACTGTAATCTCTACAGAAAACCTCTGCAGGTTCTCTACGACCTCTGCAACTCTATCTCATTTCACAACCTAAGTATGAAACTAAGGATGGTCGCTAATAGACTTCGCTAAGAGGCTAAGTGAGCCAATACTAATGAATGATCAATATCATTAACTGTTGTTTGTTGTTGGTACTGACCGGTGTTGTTGGAGGGCGTGTAGAGCGCGTGGTGGCGCACAGGCTGCGCCGGGCCCAGCAGGTTCTGCAGCAGCGCCTGCCCGAGCTGGCTGGCGCGCGCACCCATCCGCAGGCCGGCCTCGCCCGCGTCCACTGCAACAGACATACATACGTCACATTTTGTTATTACGTCAGACGTCGCGAAGAGCGGCATCACATAAATAAATTAATTAATAAATATCAGACTATATCACATACATTGATCTGACTTTGAGGTAAATAGTTTATGTACTTGTGTTACGGATATTAGAATCAACAGTGGTATTACTAATATATACTTAAATATTCAATATTAACACCCAGACACAGAACAAATACAAGTCATCATACGTATGTTTGTCCTGGGTGGAGATCGAACCCACAACTCTTGGCGCATGGGGCAGGGTTACTACCGAATGAGCCATCGAGCCAGTCAAATGCTGTTACATACGAAAGCTGTGGGTGCAAATTAGGGATTGCAAACCAGCGGCATTTTTTAAAAGTTAAAATTGTGCTGCACCCAACTGGATTGCTTGATATAGCAATAAAAATATTTAAATAAGGATCATAATTCTTTGAAAGATCTTTAGAATAGTTAATGTCCTACAGTATCCTTTGGATCTTCAATAAAGCTGGACTTACATTATAGGCAAATTCTCACCTACACTTCATAAAAAGCTTATATTAGAACGAAAATCATGTCAGTGAGGTGTATAAATAAATATGATTGAAGACTTACTGGTCTCAATTAAAAGTAAAAATAAATCACGTCTATTTATTGACCTCAGCGCTCAAGCCGAATTGTTGGAACTGCGCCTCAAAATAGGCTCCTTGCATCATTGGTTACCGCAGAGAGTTGTGTCGCCGACCACAAAACAAAGGAACAAAGAAAAGGAATTAACGATGATACCGAGAGAAAAATAATACGTCCGAGTCAACAAAACGACGCATTGGTACCTACTTTTACAATTAAACCGGCTTATCTGCCTAAATAACTAGATGACGCGAAGCTGCCAAGAATCACAAAATTTCTAGCCGACAAAATATTGATTAACAAGACATGTCACGGAATCAGATAGAAACCGTTACAGCTTTCATAAAGAGCGTTTGTTAACGGAAACCCTGGCTTTAGGGACATTGAAATGAAATATTATGTGTTCCGGGACGCACGTTATTCTACCCTGGAACAACGTGCCTTGAATCACGGCCCTTTCGCAAGATCAGACGCTTAGAGTCACGTTGACCGTCTGGAGATCGGCTTGAAACTATTGACACTAGGTTGTCTGGTATTACTGAAAATTATTACAATTATGAAAGGTATGAGGAAGAACTATAATATTTATTCACCGAATAGCTAATTCAATAATAGACTGAACAATGATCTGCTAAATAGTCATTGTACAGGTGATAAATTGTTTAATAAATGGAAATAATATGCGCAAGTCTGCCGCAGCGAACGCTGGATGCGTCATGTGTGTTGTGAACTTGTTTTGGGCTGCTTGTGACAATACCGATTACAAAAAAATCACGTGTCACCTTGAAGAGTCAAAGACAATGAGCAGAACTGAACCATAAGTTTCGATGTGAATTGTTTAAATTCAATGTCAAGAATGAAAAGTCTACCGGAGCAACTTCTACAAACCGTACGCAAAAGAATTGTTATTTTTTAACAGCCGGCATTAAAGGAATATTCCATTGTTTTCTTCTATGTAGCTGTAAGCAAATGAAGCAACTTCAGAGCAACTTCTCCGAAGAAATCTAAAGAGTCACGTCACCAAACCTAACTTTTTTTCAGATTAAACCGCGTGCGACAAATTTTGCAACAAAGTTATACAACCATTCAGCCTGGAAGGCACACAGCGTAGGGGAAAAACAAAACTTCCAGTGTAGATATTGTTCTCGCAAAGTTTAAACAGATGTATACCTATTAAATAAATGTGTTATGGTCATTTCCTAGCAATAACATAACTTCTCACAATATTCGCTAGAGTTAAGTTTAATAATGAAAAACGTGATTATATTTACATAACAACAGCGTTCTACGTCAATGTTGCAAAAAGAAAGTTACATACAAGTGTTTTTTCAACAATCACACAATCATTGATTTCGATTCTAGAAAAAGCATTGTCATTATTACTGTCAATATTATTATGTAGAATGTTTTATATATCTGTTGTTGATTTAACATAATAATCAGATCGTTCTGTTGAAAAATAAACAAGCCGCCTTTATTTATTGAAAAAATAATCACCCAAAATAGATATTGGTATAACAAAAAATAAAGTCAGACTTCTAAGGGATGCCCATTTATAATAAAAGTATACCTACATTGGGAGTGTGAAAGTTTAATTCTGTCGAAACATGGTAAACACCGTTAGATCGATAATGTATAATGTACAATCTTGATACATCCCGGCTAGACGCTTCCGTGCGCCGACCTTGGAACCACCCGCACCCCCTGAATAATTCACAGGTCCCACCTGTTGTCCCCCTCTGGTCGGAGTGCGCATGTTCGCCGCAGAGAGGGACGGAGGGAGCCTTTCGCTTTCAGGTCGAAGTGTCTAGACTAAAAGTGAACTCTTTACGGGTACACATGTGAAATGCAAATGTAAGGCCGGTGTACACGCGATGCACGCGGCGCGGACGTGTGAACCCGGACCGGGTATGAGTTAACATGAGTTATGACTTTAGAGTCATTTGTTAGGTTTAGGAGCGATAAGGCTTTCATCGAGACAGTTAACCTGTTTATCGGTTCTTTTATTAATTTATTTAAAGAAACACAGCTTTGTATAGCACATTATTAGTTTACAATAAATTACATAGTACATTAGCCTTTCTAAGTTTCCAATACTAAGTAGTACACAATATTAAGCCAATAAGTTGAATAGACATTAAAATAAAAAATATTGTAGCGCAAGCTCTTTTAATTAACGACTGGCCCGTTGGTCGAGTGGTCAGATACCCTGGCCACGAAACCAAGGGTCGCGGGTTCGAATTCCGCCAGGGGCAAATGATTCGTGTCATGAACATGGACATTTGTACTTGAGTTATGGATGTTTATATGTCTATCCGTTCACCTAGTATCCATAGCACAAGCATAAGCTTAGTTTGCGACTAGCGAATTGGTGTGTCAGTCTGAAGAATTTATTAATTTTTTTATCTATGTACATATGCACCATAGGTATTTGATATACATGCTGGCATGGTATTTGTATTATTATAATCTAGGGTAGATGATCTTATCATTTGACATACTTTTTATGTTTTACTACACATACTAAATAAAAAAAATATAAAGCATAGGAATGAATTCACAGTTGTATTTTTAAGATATGCCCCTTCAAATAAATTATGTCTTTTATTTAAGTGAAGGAATTATCATAGTATAAAAATGCTCTTTGGAAATCAAATTATTACGTAGTTAATACAATAACAATTCTTATTGAAAATTTATATAAAAATCAGCAACAACTGTGCATTAAAATGCACAGTTGTTGCTGATTTTTTACAAGCTGAAATAATAATGATATAAAATAGACTGCAAACAACTTATGCGGTTAAATGCATTAGTAGGAGCAGCACCAACATACTACCATGTTGGTGCTGCTCCTACTAAAGATATTGTTTGATGTATCGTGCAGTAAAATGCATCGCTGCCGTGTAAATAACGTCATGCTTCTAATTTTAGCGGCGGAGTACGGAGCACTGTATCCGACTGCAAACCGCTTGCAGTTTCGTTACAATGATTGATTTGCATTTTTGAATATTCGTAAACAGTACAACTTTAACTAACAATCAAATTTGGCGAATTAAGGGGAACAACTTGGCAGACGATAGATTTGTGGTTTTTATTAACCGGTGTGTACCAGAAACAATTAGTCTAGAACTCTAGACTATTCCGGGCAAATAACAGTGCACTGAGGATTTAAGTTAAATAAATAAATAAATAAATATCAGACTACATCGCATACATTGATCTGACTCCGAGGTAAGTAGCTTAAGCACCTGTGTTACGGATATCAGAAACAACAGTGGTATTACAAATATATACTTAAATATTGGATATTAACACCCAGACACAGAACAAACACAAGTATTCATCATACGAATATTTGTCCTGGGTGGGGATCGAACCCACAACTCTTGGCGCATGGGGCAGGGTCACTATCGATTGCGCCATCGAGCTTGTCATATAAGTTGGAAACTAAAATTTGTCTACGTGGATACAAGCATAGTAAATGTCAGCATATGTCTTATGTTTGATCAATCATTATATCAGGTGTAATAGGTTGGTCAAAAAACTATTTTATATATTCTGATTAAAACGTGATTGAAAAAAATATATTTGTTATTGAAATTATATTTATGTGATTCATTAATAGCCCCGAAATAAAATAATACAGGTGAGTTCAATAATACAACTTAAATAACAAGCTTTATATAATCTGGCTCTACATTTCCATCTACGTATGTTTGTTTCGAAATCTGTGTAAGTATGTAAATGTCTAATATTCATATCAACTGTAAACGTACATCTGTGAATATCTATTAGGAATAAGTGATTCGTTATTTACATTTGAGCGGCACACGGAAAAGAAAACTAAAAATAGACGTGTCCCGTCTGCGGTAATAACGAATAATCGCTTCTGTCTGCATTATGCAGGAGCTGGGAAAAACAATCGGTATACGTGACGTGACCAAACGTTCCGATTTGAACGGGACTGTCGCGTTTTGCGGTAGTATGTTGGGACACATGAGAATAGCTTTGGGGTTCAAAATTGTCCCGTTTTAAGAAAGTAACATTGTCATTTAATTCAGTTAATTATTATGTAATCTGTGTTCCTACGATCGCATATTGTGTGCAGTAGTCTTCTCTTATAAAAAGTAGTCAAAGTCAAAGATATTTCGCTTGAATGTGGTACATAAAAAGATGGAAATTAAAAATTTGGAACACACATTTCACCAAACGTTGGCATGCAAAATGTTAGGAATAAATTTATACAATATACGATAAAATGATAAATGGAATTGTCACATTGTTAAAATTAATACGAAATGTCAACTCAATTATATTCAGTCAGATATTTATATAGTGTTATATAGTGTTATGATGTCCTGTTTTAATCAAACATAAATATGGTCACGTCAGATGAAATGCAACCGACAGTTATCCGAGCTACTGAAATATGGATTTACCATTACATGAGTAACAATAAACACAACTACTTAACTAAGTACATGAGTAAGAGTGGGGGTTATTGGGGAATTAACTTTGCAACTGTCTCGGGCTGTCTTCTAGGAAGACGAATTTTTTATTATTATTAATAATGCTATTGGAATTTACATGAAATTCATAATGAAATGAAGAAGTGCATCTGTCAATAACAAGTTTCCCGTTAAGAGAATTACGCATAAATACCCAAGTAGTTCATAGTAATAAAACGTAGACGAGTAGTACTGGTTTTGTATTTGTAAAAAAAAAAATTAAATTCGTACCTATTTCTATTTAGAGTTCAAACATTTGCCCGTGCCACGTACACAAAATGTTTGGACCCGTTTCAAATTCAAAGCACTTTCGTTAACAAAAAGCCAACATTTTCCGGCGAAAGTACAAAATAAGCTGCAACATCCTCCGTAATCTGAGTTCATAGTCCGCCCCGCCCATCCGTATTGCCTGGATGCATCGCTGCATAATTCAGTAAGACTAGGAAGGCTGCATGCAAACCTTCTCTGTTCTGGGGTCATCGACACTTGCTCATACCTAACGCTCATAGTTGCTCCGCCCATATGACGTCTGTCCGTGTTTATACGAATGCACTTCGCAAATTATGAGGATGTCGTCCTCATTGGCTACCTTTGCCGTTTCGAGACCGATAAACAATTGCTAATTTTAACAGACGAAGAGGAAAGTGTTTGAAGAAGTATCGATTCGAGTTATAAATAAAATCGGACGGAATTATCAGGTTAGAACGGCTCTAGACATCCTTGAAAACGAGGCGGAAACGGTAAGGCTTATATTATATATTATCTTTAATATATATTTTTTTTTTACTTTTATTTAACGTTGTATGGTTAGTTTTAGTAATTATTACATACTAGAGCAATTAAGCTAACGTTTTTTTTTCCTATTTATTAAACATTAAATATATTTTAGCAATATTTATTAAATATTAGCGTAATACAATGACTTGATTTAATGATGGCGAAGAAGGGCTGAAATTACCATGGTAACGGACAAGAGGTATTACTTACTTGTCAGTTGACTTGTAACTTTACCAGCAAGTTACAATATTAATACGAGTAAGTAAATTTATACTATCCGGTTTATCAAATTGGGGTGTATCATCAATTTTCCTTCATACATTCACGCATTTATCTTTAATCTGGAGAAAAATATTGGTCTAAATTAAGAACGTTTCCTCAGAAAACGGGTAATCCATCGATATAAACTCAAACTAAACATCAGATGTAACGGCCCGATTCGTTTGTCCCGGACAAAATTCGCTCGGTCCTATCCATCGTGCGGAATTAGGAGTATAATGGAGTAATATTTCTGGCACCCACCTACCGAGACGCGCATAGCCTACCTAAATCAATAGCCGTGAATCCAGGTCGTTTCACACAATGTTACTTCCTAGCAGACAAAGGGTCTAGGCTGGCTGTAAACAGGTACTACGCGTGTAGTGCTTAGACGATAACCTAGTAGTCGGAAATCAGTTTTGCCGCAATAAGGCAATTGGAACTAACAATTTGTTAGTTTCTACAGAAAAATCCACGTGTCATGAATTTAAATATTTTGCCTCCATATGTATCAGAGAACCTGATTAATATGTAATATTATAGATTAGGTTAATTTTAATTTTACATGTGCCATCAGCCATGTTGTTTTTATTGTAAAATATTCAATGAGAAAAAGGAAAACGTTAATTAATTATTTGAAGAAGACGCGGTTGGTGACAAATTGTTTGTGCAACTTTCCAATACTGCGTTACTTTATCTGCCAGAGTGACTGACATGTATTTATAAATAGGGAAGAATCCAGTAATTTCACATTTGTCTCTCTTGATGGTATATTAAGGCAGTTGATAATAGGCATCGTACACACATCAGGATGTTGTGTTTAGGTTCAGACACAGGTCGGCTAAGCCGCGATCGATATCAATCATCCGCCTAAATATAGGGCGGACCGGCAGCGGTGAAAATGCTGGAAAATATCCTACCCTATTCCTATAGCCATAAAGGTGTAATATGCGGTAACTAACTATTAAGGTAGTTTCGTAGTTAGTTTAGTACTTTTCGTAGAAGGTCCTAGCCACGTCATGAGCCGGCCGCTCTTTGATTTGCCAATATATGTAATTAAGGTGAATATATCTGCTAATTATGTTCCAAAGTACCTACGTTTATATTCGAACTCGGTTCTTGTATACATAGTAGACGAACAGATTTCAATTTGAAAGCATCATGTCGTATATTAAGAGTAGGTATCTACACGAAGCTAGGCACAAAGCATTTCCAGCTAGCTCAAACATGTCTAGGTTACCTACGTATTAACACAAGCCTCACAAAGGCTGCCCACACGCTGACAGCGACAACGAAAGATATATTAATTCAAACAATTTCGCCAACTAATTACGAACGAGCAAAGGTTGTTCTTTGCATAAAGTCCCTGTGTAATCCCGAACTACTCTTACTTTCAGCTACCCTGAAATATTAACTTGCATAAGTTATGTTGCCCCCGGGGTGGTTGCTCGGGGGAGGGGGTCCAGGTGAATGCACGCCACCCCCCTTCCTGCTGCAACCATATTTCGCGGCGGAATGGCTATGCCGAGGTGCGCGTTGTGACTTGGCAGCCATTTTCAAGTGATGTGGTTGACCTCTGGGTTTTGCGATGTGTGAATTTGGAGTTATGATGTACCTCGCTAATTACATACCTTACTGCAGAAAGCGGTGCGACCAAAATTAACGAGTCTACCCATTTTTCCTTTAGCGGTGTCTCAAACGGGCTTTTTAAATCGGAAATGTAATTGTAAGTTTTAAATAAATAAGTTCAAATGTCACTTTCGTGCCGTATCGTATGTATTAAACTTTCCAACACCATTTCTGCTTAAGTTCGTAATCATTGCCCTTTCTGTGGTCCGATGACTAATTCTCCATATCGGCACTACTTCGCCTAACTGATTGCTGTATCGTTATATTGACGGGAGAATTTCGCGGTCCAGGGATCGTAAATATGACTCTTACAGCATCCCACTTGCATTCGCGAGTGACATTGCAGCGTGAGTAAATGCACTTTTGTCACAGTAATCCAAATGCGAGCGAAATTAGCCCGGCGCGCGTCACCTCCGTTTTGGCTGCACGCGAAAATTATAATTCTTAGATTATTTTTAATTTTCCACACAAAGCCCTGTCACCGGTCCAAGCAGCCGGGTTTTTTATATAACGAGAGGAAATAATTAAATACTTAAGCTTCGAAAATATCCTTTGAACTTGAGACTGTCGTTCTTTACGATACCGTTACTGTGTTCCGAATGACAGCGTATTTAATGGCGACTCGCAACATTTAAATTTTTGTGCGGTTTTAAGTGTAGAATTTGTTATGTCTTTAAATGGAGCGTGGATGCATTTTATCAAATAATTTGTATAAGTTGTTTTAATTAGTTTTTTATTTGTCGACACATCTGGCGTGGGAAATGACCTTCTTACGTTTTTGATATAAACTATCCGTAAAGAAATTTGTCACAAGTAAGTACTGCAATGTTTCAAGTATACCACGCAAGGCAAATTGAAATACTCGCAAAAGTACAGTTGCTTAAATTTGCATAAGTAAACTAAACTATTATGTAATTTAACATAATGCCGTTTTAATATGCATAAAATGGAAATTATTTACAAGTGTCTAATAATGGCCCACGGATACTCTAACCGAAGGAGGTGCAAAGCCGAGCAATTGAAAGGCGAGGTGATCTGGACCACAATAGCGCGACCCGGAAGGGCAGCGCGCCGCCGGCGTGCCTCACAAAGGAAGCGTCGCCGAATCAATGGCACAATAAAATTAATAAAAAGCCCGGCTCACGCGCCGTGACGTCACCGCGCTGTTATTCGCGACTGCGCGAGACACGGGAGGGAGCGGAGATCGCGACGAGAGACAAATTCTTCAAAATTTAACGTAAACAAAACAAAAGACGTTCAGCGTTAGCGCTGACAAAACGGTTAAGTATTAAAGATTTGAATTTGGAACACCTTTTGTAGTATCTATTGATGAGACTGAGGCAAAAGGATAAGACTGCTTAAATCCTTGGAATTTTAAAGTACTGGTATGCTGTGTTTTTACATGATATGATAATTCCAGATTCACAGTTACGCAGCATAACTTAACGCCACAAACCTGAATTAAACACACAATCAGTTCAAGACTTGTTCCAAAGTTTTATGTTATGTTGAGGAAAACCACGTTGGAAATATGCTGAGATCCTCAGCCGATATCGGCCGTAAGCCATAACTCTGTACGGTTTTATGTCTAATTCGCTGTCGACCGCTGAATGGCTGCTTCACAGTATCGTTCAGTATATTCTTCTCTTCGCTTCATATCCTGTGCTCATGCCAGGGTAAGTCTTCGTTTATCGATTATGTCACGATTGTATTTTATAACTTGTTTAATTTAAGAAGTTGGTTGAAAAATAATGCATTCTTGGAAACTCGACATGTAGTTGGAATACATTGAGTTTGATGAAGACGATTGATACTAGGATTCGGAGATCATAGACTAAGATGGCTAAAGTATAAGTCATAGAACTGAATTGAATTGTAATTGTAGTGTCAGTCATCTGTGATATTTTTTTTTGTTTAGCTCAGTCATAGACTGTAGAAAGTCTGCCAACTACAATACCATTATTTACCGAAGCAGTAAGTAACATTTTACAAATTAATAAAACAAAACGATTTAATTGATAGCTCAATCGCAGATCGTTGTCTAGTTGTATCACTTATTTACCGACCAGCACAACTTGATCCTTGTTCCCACATAATTCCTTAGCAACGATGGACCTCTTGTCGGCTGGTTATTTGAAATAGCAATCGCTTCCCGGATGTAACTCTGACGTCAAGTATCTGCGAAGATTTGCCGAAATGTTGTCAATCTCAAATTACTTTTGTTACAGGGAACCACAGTTCAAAATTGTCTGTAGCTCTTGAAATCAGCTAGCCTTATAAAGTTGATAATTCGGTTTTAAATAAACAAGTGTTAATTTTAAACAGAGCGATTCGGCTAAGCAAATTAATTTAGGACGCGATTTTGCAAAATGATGTTACTTTTGTTTTATGATATCAAAAGTTGAAAATAAATATGTCAGTCATTTCTTAAGTTTGTGTTTACAACTAGTTGTAACCTACAAACAAAAACTTTGTTTTAAATAATCTTCTACAGCATGCTTCAATGTTTATTTCGGTAAATAGGGAATTACCTAGTCTGCGATAAAACACGTATCTAATCAAATTCAGAGATGATGATTCTTATTTACTGGTAGAATTAATATCATCAACATTTAAAGCTATCAAAAGTCAAGAAGCAAGTTCTAATCCACATCTTTGTATAGGTGACGTATTAACATTACAAGACAGGCGTAACAGGCTTGCGATTAGTTACCGAACACACGACCGCGTCTTGACGAAGAAATGTTGTTTGTTTCCCCATCTGCCAAAGTTGGCGAAATATATTATATTTTCGCTAACGATTTCGCTTCGAGTGTTGGTAAAAATACTCGGCGAAGAATAACGCCTCGCGGGCTGACGGGCCGTTTCCGCAGTTCGAAATAGCGCACCTACAGCTCACTACGAGACGGATAGCCCGCTGTTATTTCTCTAAATAATCGTCAAATTTTAATGCGACCATAAACCATAGGATATGCTGCGCGGAAGACGCGGCAAGCAAGTGTTATGGTTTACATTGAACTTTTAAAATATGCTAAAAATATATATTCAAGGTCTACAATTGTGAAAATTCTATCTGCTCGTCTGCCCGCGATTACATAAAAAAAAAAATTCTTAAAGAGAGCCCAAGTATTTTTTAGCGAAAGAGTCTAATTATATCCTACTTTGCACATTCAAAGGGTAATGTGAAGTGAAATTTTTTTTTCTGTTGAAACACTCATTGAAAAATACATGGAAGTGAGTTATATTTTAGTAGGTAGTGGAGTACTTGATAAACAGAATGCTGCCAACTAGCGACTGACACGCAAGCGTTAATGAGAATTAAGTTTACAATTATACTTTGCCTATATATGATGATAATTTTAAAGAAAGAACTATTTATTAGCGACATATGACGACTCATGATTTCTATTAAGGCTAGTTTTCATGACGATTCTAAGGAAGGAAAGAGGAAAATACTATGAAACATCAATGCTCATTTTGTTTACAAATCTCCAATGCATATGAATATTAAACATATTCAAATTAGCTTGCTTATAATCTGGAAGTCAGAACCAACAGATAAAGGATGATGCTGCGTCTGCGATCATCACGCGCACTTCTAAATGCGGAATACAAGAAGAAAAATCATAAAACGGAGTCAGATCACCTATCTGCATCCGGCGATACCGGATCGGCTGATCAGCGTTCTGTGCACGCGCACGCGCGCGCTCGGAATTAAGATGGCGGGTGCTCGATGGGTGTTACACTGTCATTTGCGAGTTTTATTGCCAGTTAATATTTGTCGAGACAAATCAATGCACTCTTGTTTTTATTTGAAACGATTTTGTGGAGGTGGACGCTGAATTTTAAAACCAGCGGCCATATTTTGGCCTTGGTCTGAACAAGTATATGTTAATATTATCGGCAAAAGTAAATACAAAATGTAAGTGAATCGAAACAAATTTCATTAAAATTTAAATAGAACAGGTAATTAATACTGGGCCTAGCTGAAAATTGCCTTGCGATTAATTACTTTGCTATGTAATTTAGTTTGAAACATCATTGATTATTTTCTGTTTATATATCTTTATTACTTTGAGAGATAGCGATAAATATGGGATTGTTAATTTTATATACTATTGTTATCTATTATATTTAAATAAATAGTTTGTATATTAGTTAAAAGAAAAACCTACTCTAAATATTTCTCACCGTTCTCACGCATTTCGTCCATGTAAATAAAATTTAGTAAGCCAGTCTAATTACTTCATCCATCATTTTATAACAACTCGTTATTTAAAAAAAAAACACTAGTAATAATCTAGGCATAGAGCAGCCCAGTTCCAAGATGGCGGCGCTCGGAAAAGCGCGGGCACTTTCCCCGGCGGGAAACGAAAGAAAGTCGCGCTGCGAAATGGAAACTGTTGCGATTACGCTGATAACACGTTTATCTGTCGGCTAATACACGCAGCTACCAGGTATGCTTGCTGCAGGGCGAGTGTCTATTTTATAATCAACACGGTATAATTTATGTCAGACAATTAGGTTTGGAACTTAGGTGATTATAATGTAGGCGAGAACAAAAAATATATATTTTTAGTTGAATTTGCGTATAACGTAGAAATAAGAATATAATATAAGTTTCTTTTTACCTTTGTTCACGATTTGTATGCTATAAGATTTAATTTAACAAAAAGCCGTAACTGACAAGGGAAAAGTCACAAGCAGTATGAAAATGTTAGTTAACATTTTTGAGTGGCCAGTTCGTTATATAGGCTATTCGTTATTTAGATATCACCCGACTTTGGTTAATTTTTAAACATATGTCACGACTTTGTCCTTGACCATCACAGCGAACGACCACTCCGGATTACCTGACAAGTTGAAAAGGAGAAGCGATATATCATAGCTGTTTGCCAAACGAGGCTTTTGTATTTCATTCCTTTTCATTGCGTACAACTGCATGATTACAGATTCAAAAAAATAAACATTAATGATTCAGATTTTTTTACAAAGCAAAAGTTTTCCAGACGACAAGCTACAATGCAGTTTTCTATTTATTTACTTTTTTCTATAATCACGTTTCCTCTTACTTTACTTTAAATAAGTAGGAAATCAAGTACAATCTAAGGCAGGCCATAACTTATTTTATTAGGTACTCAAACATCAATAGATTGACAATATAGTTCCTCGTTTAAAATGAGCAGTTAATATAAACAGGAAATCACATTGATGACGTCACTTGTTCCGCGTATTGTAATCGCCAATGCATCGTTCTGTTATCTGAAATAAGTTGCAAAATACATCAATGAGTACACATTTATTATGTACTATTAATGGTCTTTCACAATTCAAATAGTGAAATAGTTTTGTTGGAAAGTTGCATTGATTTATGTATTGGGAGTTTGGTAGGTTTTTTACATAATGTATAATATAAACAACAACATACAATTCTCTCTGCCTACCCCGCTAGGGAAGTGGCGTGAAGTTTAGTTAGTTAGTTATAAACAAATTACACAGGTAGCTGTTTTCATATTTATATTTTCAAATATATGCTTTATTTAACTTCAGATTATACTTTTAGAGAATGCTCCCAAATATTGAGTTTACAGTTAGTGCTATTTCTATGTCTACAATAAAGTACCGCACACTAAAGTTCTATGAATTAAGTCATAGTTACATATGACCTGAATGAAATATATGTGTTGTTTTGTGTGAAAATATAACTTTTCCGCGTCTATTAATAATTCTAGCACGATAATTATGCGTAAATAACTATACTTTACAGTATATTGAGGTTATGACTAATCGTTTCTAGTAAATTATCAATTAGTTTGATGTTTACTCGGTTGGAGTGAATCTCAGCGGCAGTATAAGGATGAGATTAGAAGACATACGGAATTCCCTATATGTTATATATTAATAGTATGTAGTACGTTTATAAATAATATAATGATTAGTCTAGTTGCAGCTCTAAGCTGCATCGTATTGTATTTCATTTCAGAAAATACAATTATGAGAATAACTTCTTATAGTAAAATTTAAAGCTTTGATAGTATATACTTAGTATTTATATGGCATATAAAAAGCAGTGATATTTATGTATATAGAGATTTATATAATCTCCTATGAGGGACTTTAATCGTCTATACTTAATAGCTCAAACATAATTTAATTTACCCTTTGTTACAATTTCCTTTAGTTGAAGTCCGTTAAAAAGGACAAATACCTTCATCATATTCCATGTTGTGACAAGCGTAGCCGAAAAGCATCGGCTCGTCTGAGTCAGCGCTTGCGCAACCGCATTTGCATACGTTACCGCATATGCGGACCGGCCCAAGTTCGGCTCACGTGTGTGCATGGGCTGGTAACAACGTTTTGAATTTTGTTTTATGGCGAACTTTTTCCTTTTTACCGTGTAACTGTGCATCCGTTACTTTGTTACTGCATATGCATAGACGGGGGAGCCGTTTATCATTAAATATATATAAATAAATGTAAAGTACTTAAGTGTAGTTGCTTGTAAGAGCCGACTTTGTTTATTAACATAATAAATATCAAATATGTTTTATTATGCTGGACAGTGTCATAAAATAGACAATATCTATAATTTCAGCACCAAGTACACAATAGCCAACTCTCAATCAGTCAATTTGTAGGTAGGTATATAGCTATTATTTAAGCGAAGCAATGTTAACCAATTGTGATCAAAATATTTTTCCGAATAAATATATTTTATCTAGTAGGTATTCCCCTTAAGTTTTAAGTTAAATGTTAACAAGGTATTACTACAATTACAGAGTCCCACGAAACTTACTTTTCTATTAAACAGCGTTCCATCATTTTGTTTTCACGGAAATGCAACGAAGACCTGAACTTAATCATATAGGCTAATTTTGGCTTTAGTTAAACAAGACTTCCACTTAATGCAGACATTTAAATATGTTTTTCTCACTGAGAGCCAGTGACACAGATGAAGAAAAAATAGAGTATAATTGTTTCTTGCAAAATTTTAAACAGTCAGTAATTAGTAGTTAATAGTAAGTAAAATCACCAAGCGACTTGAAAAAGTACATTAATATTTAAATTGGTAGCTAATTTAAACTATTTTGTTATGTTTTCGTGGTTGGACGCGGAAATTTAAGTTTATCTAGTGTTTAACTTACGGGGTGATTCACAGATGTACCAACCAATGTGTTTAATTTTTTATCAACGCTCGGAACAGATTAGATGTTGTCATGTTGGAACTTACAAGTAGATCTTATAGGTTTTTGCACTGTTGCCAAAACAGTTAAGACAGGAAGCGTATTAATCACTACCGCTGTACATATTTCAGATAATGGCGATAAAGAAGATTATTTTCTTGCAATCTCATCATATGTTAGGTAAAAATATGATCTGTACTGTATTTTGTTTGAAATTGATATAAAATAAGAGCATTTTTTAATACAGAACATTGATGCAAGCAAATATTGTATTTTGTTATTTTTCTTAGCGAACTGGAAAATACTGTAGGATGATTAGATAATATTTAATAAAAGGAGACGTCTGAATATCTAAATTGCTACTTATTTAAGGGCCCAAAGGGAAACATAGGTAATGCTTGTATAATAATATGCGAATATAATAAAAACATTAAAGATTTCTTACATGACATTTGTATAGTACCTACAGTTGGTGATATTAGGATAGGAATACCTACACTTGTATATTTCAGGCACAAGCTTGAGTGTAGACGTCCGCTATGGTCGCGGGCAGAGCGCAGAGCGTAGGAGCGTTCTGCGCGCATCTCGCCCTTCGGGCCCGGTGACCCAGATATGCGCGCACACTGGCGCACTGCGCGCAGCCGCTGTGTGCGCGAGAGTTCGAGACTCGGCTATCGGCGTGTTTTGACGACTGTGTGTTATTTACACCGGAGCGGAAATGTGGAAAAATACGCATATTTTTAATGCAAGTAGGTACGTGTATGTCGATTGGCTGACGTATTTGTCAATGCCTAACGCACAAATTACTTCGTAATACATATTAATGTTAAACAAATACTAGACCATATACACCAGTAAGGAGAAGTCTAAGATGAAACGATTCAGTTTTTAATTTAACATTATAACGTCCAAGAATAAATCGGGAAAACCCATATCGGCTTCGATTTGAATAACATGTCTGTGATGAAACGATGATGAAAAGGAACGCCGGATTTCGAAACCTTAGAAATACATTAGATTGTATGATTAAACCTACTATCTAGTACACACTGCGCATGTAAACAACAAATACTTAATGACGGTATCGATCGCGGCGGATCACGATCGAGACGGTTTCGCAAGCCATTGTCCATTAGTCATGTCCCAAAATCTGGTTGTTGCGTTAGGCGCGCGGGCCAAGTCCAACCTTGCTGCCGGCAGGTCACCGAGCCACTAATCAGGCTCACGGCCGCCTCTGTGTAAACACAGCTTTATAATTTGTTTTTTATCTATGCACCTTATAGTTTTTAGTGTATCTGTGGAAAGTCAATATGTCATTGGGTTTTTTTTTATTATTCTTTATTTGGTACAAACCAACCAGGAAATTATTAAAGGCAATTAAAAAACAAACGAGTATTTTATCAACTTCGACGGAATAGGGAATGAATTGCAAAAACAAATGAGCCCGTACATGCATTAAGTAATTGCTGTTATCACGTTGTGTTGAACACATTCGACCGGACGAATATTATCGAAATCATGTCAGTTTATAAATAAAACATAATCACGGAGTTGTTTATCGTAGGTATTTGAACGTATTGCATTAATTCGAGCTGGTTGATAAGATGCCACTACGGACAGATAACGGCTATCTCGATTACGTACGATACTCGACGTAGGAAATAAGAAATAGGGACAAGGATTTTGGGTCGCTAGATTGTATTTGTTTATTATTTCGTCTAATTGTTACACGTGTCGGCGGTTGCAACACATACCACCTACCCTTATCTAATAACACAAAACAACAGTCGAGAAAAATAATATTTGTGAATCTTGGATGAATCTTTTACAATCTAATGAATCACATAAGATATAGTTAAATGCAAAACAAAGATTTAATACAATGTATTTCTTGATAATAGCTAACTGTGTATTTTTAAGTTATTCACTAGTTTATAGCAGTTTTTTGGCAGACGAAAATGATGTCTAAGAAGGAAGAGCCACTGCAGCGCTATCGGCCATTTTCCGGATATGCGCGGGAGGAGGAAATGGCGGGTGTATGTCCGCCATGTTTGGCGGTGCAACGCGCGAAAGTGAGATTTCACGTGAACAGTGCATCGCGATTCCCTTGACCCGGTTCCCTCCCCGCGCCCGCGCACCGCCCGCACTACGATAGTAGAACCTAGATTGTCTAGGCGAGAACTGCATTCTGTTACTACAACGCAAACTGCGCTGTGTGTGCGCCTGTGGGTGTCTGCGTTCGGTATTATTAGTTTGAATGTCGCCTCGGCCAGTGGTAACGTTTCAGGGATGCGATTAAAGCCTAATATCCGATTATGTTGCGACAGATTTCTAGATGCTTCCGAATAAACAATATGGTCTTTCGTAATCAAAGATAGTGGATCAATAAATTTGTCGCAAGTCTTACCATTAATATACACAATCAGGACAAAGTCAGCTAGCAAGCGTCACAGTTAAATATTATTTTAGACATGATACAATTTATTTAAAAAAAAAATTGTACAAATTATGACCATTAGTATTTCTATGATACATTAAGCTTTTTTTAGTACCAGAAGGAAGGCTAAGGCCTAGGGCTAGGTATTTTCTTCAGCGTCTACTTACAATTTGAATTGAAATTGAATCCCTGCTTCACTAAATTAGCGCCTTCTTTGTTTACCATTATCGTGTCTTTCGCAACAGCTAGCGAGATCCATTACCTGGCAGTTATAATAACCAGTGATTATGTTTCGGAAGCGGGTTCTGATTGGTCGGCGCGGGCGCAGGAACGCCGGCCTTCGGCTTGTGAACTTTGCATTGAAACAGCTGAGTACCTCAACTGGAACGGATTAGTTATCGACTGTTGTCGATAGCCTGATCTGTCCACAAACGGGTTTCGTGCAGCATGATGCCAGCGTCTAGTTATGCTAGGATTGTGCTGCGATTAGCTAAAACTGGGCGTTTAGTAAGTATTGTAATTACTTTGTCTGCTCCTTGAACTTTACTTGCGCAGGCACTTGAAAATTTCCGTGATCTGTAAATTGAATTAGTAATCTTCTTTTTCTATCCGTACCTAGCGGGGGCTCTAAATGAAAACATTGAAGAGTCTAGTTGTAGAATGAAAGCATTAAAAAAAAGTTTATTAATTTAAGTTTAACCGATAACTGTCACGCCTACCACCATACTCGGTTTCAATGAGGTTAATTAACCAAATACAGCGCCAAATGTCACAGTGACATAATTGCGTTGTCAGCGGCCGCTGTTCGGTCGGCATGGCAGAGCGGAAATGTTTGGCAACTCGTGCGCAGGTGGGCGCGGAAGCCGCTCTCGGGTTGCCACACAGACGCCGAGTTTTAATTTATGCAACAGTAGTGATACATGCGTGGATGGAGCTCGAGGATACGGAAAGTGAGACTCTGAGTAATGGGTAACGGAACTTTTTAGGGTTTTCGTGGAGGATAGCTCGGGCGTGCAACCACTGGCGTAAAGAGCCAGGGTTTTCTGTTACTCCTTCGAAACAAAAATATCTAGTCCCCCACTCGTATCATGTTTAGATAGGACAGCCTTCACAAATAATTGACATGTCGCTGCTATAACTACTGTGGCTATGAAAGCCAATAACTGTACAGTTATTGCACTGGAAAAAAGAGGAGGAAAGCAATAGCGAACTCCTGTGTTACGTATAACACGATATATAACTATTTCTTTTTTTTTAACCTTAAACGCAGGACGCAACTAAAATTGGGTCACAGAGCAGCAGTGACGTTGCAAAATAACTTTTAGCGGTCGCTCAACTTCGCAGCCGGTTAAAAAGTTGCAAATATCGCAAGAGCTTACGGAGAAGAATGGGTGTTGCACAACTCGACGTGTGCGCCGGCGCAAACAGGAAAACGATACGTTTAGTCGCATTCACCTCGACGCGTAAACAGTGCGTACGGGTGAGTACCGAAATTGTAAGGACAGGTTTCATCGTGGTGACATGACTTGGTAGCTGGATTTTCGGAATATTTACCTAACCGCTTAACTACTACTGATTTCACAATTGCAATCTGACATGTATAAAAAAACGATATCGGATCGAGTGCTGGACGTCTCAAAATTGATTCTTGATGTGACCAGGAATCGAATTATTAGAGTCGTTATTTTCTGAATGCTCAGATTGGGTCTTCTGAGTAAGGCCAGTAGTCATATGGTTCTCTCAATACTGAGGAAAACTGTGGTTTGGGATCACGCGATTTGTGGTGGGTATTTCGAAAACATTTATTCAATATTTACTTAGTACCTAATGCCTTATGTATTCGAGAAACTTACTTATTCTTAGTCTGACATGATTGACAAAAAACTTGTATACGTAAACAGTTTTTTTACGAGCACCAAGCAAATTGGTGTATTTGTACTAGCGGCATTCGTTATTTATTTTGATGACTAGCAATGAAACCGCAAAGTACCAACCGAAATCAAATTTCGAAACGCCAACCTTCGTATCAAGCCATTTGACGCGTTCACACATTCTTACAAATCTTAAATTTTCCGATGAAAAAAAAAGAGCATAGACAATCGGCGCAAACATCGCACCTCTTACGAAAGCGGTAACTGTGTCAATGCCGCGATCTCTCGCTGGCCGGCTTGCCGGAAACCGGCGCAGGCGCAGACCGCCGGTAGGTTCGTAACTATGCGACGCGGCCAGCCCTCTAGGGTATTTACAGGCTAAATTGCACCTTATTGCATTGCTACGAGAGTCTTTTGCTCTATACTGTTCAAGCAGACCGTTCCTGAGTCGATGCGAGAAGGTCTCGTGTGTGGGGATTCCTACCGGACTCTAATGTCAACTGAGACACTCAAGTTGTATGGAAACAAAATGAGTCTTTTGCTTCTATGTCAATATCGCAATCTCTCGCTGGCCGGCTTGCCGGAAACCAGCGGCTGGTCCGCGGCGCGCGTGCAATGCGAAACAAACAACCAAACATCCTCGCTGTAGCTTCCTTTGCCTGTTTTCAAGCTCATCTGTCGTTGTTGTGCATAGTTCGCAAACAAACAATTTGGTAATGAGCTCATGCGTATGTGATACTTTAAGTATTTTCGTTATAATCCTTTAAATGGTAGATCATTAACTTTATGAGACATTCTTCTTTTGAAGAGTATACAAGAGAAAAGCGTGTATGTAATAATATTCATGTATCGACTATATGCTATAAAATTATCGTATATAGCAAGATCAGAAAATAATGACATATTTCTTATTTACGTAGTCGTATATTTTGCTAATAAGCCTGTTCTATTATGTATTACACATAAAGATATAAGGAAGAACATTATTAGGCTTCGGATTATGTACATCATTCATATCAAATACTATATTAAGGAAAAATCTCTTAAGCCTACTAAAACTGTGTCACATTCTTGCTTCCAATTAATTAATATTTAATCAAACCCGTACTCTGCTAATCTGTCATTTTGTCGTAACGGCACCGTATGAGGAACCATATCTGTCACCTGCACCAGAGCTGTGTGTTACCAAACGCATTGAAAGTTGACCGGTGTACTAACAATGTGTGGTCACAGTTAGACCCGATCTGTAAAAACCAGTCGCCGTGTACAGAGGCAAACGTTTGCGCAATCGCAAGCTTTATTAAGAATTATCAAATTTGTCCCATTTTGGTCTGAGACTTGGCCCATGTTGTTCTGAGACAAAAAAAAAAATGTTCCAACTGTGGTTCTTGCCTAGAATGTCGTAAGAGGCGACTAATGGTATATCGGGTTTTGGGTGTGTGATTGTGTAGGCGACAGGTTAGCCGCTTGTCACTGCGTTTTCACAATTTTCCATCTAACCCAGCCCGGCTTTATTTTTGGCTGAATGAGGTTGAAGGGGCATGCTGCCCCTTTGACTCTG
Organism: Glyphodes perspectalis; assembly: GCA_951394215.1. Taxonomy (NCBI): domain Eukaryota; kingdom Metazoa; phylum Arthropoda; class Insecta; order Lepidoptera; family Crambidae; genus Glyphodes; species Glyphodes perspectalis. The sequence goes on along the minus strand of OX596201.1, from coordinate 18,885,072 downwards.
CCTACCCCTTCGGGGATTATGTATCAAGTATGTTTCAATCTAAGGTAATATGGGACTCTGGCCTAGCTTATTAAATGATAACATAATTTACATAAATTGAATTTAAACAGCCTATTTCAACCTGGCTACGATTGGTGTGTATTACGGCGACGATGAAAAATTTATTTATTGAGAAAATCTTGTAATTTTCTGACAAAGAACCGCAGTCAATTAACAAATACCTGATATATAAAAAAAAAAAAATTGAGCAAAGCTATTATTATTGTCTTTTACTTAGTCGAATTATAATTATATTCTCATATAGCGCCTGTAAAACGTATACACATGAACTTTTTCGCTTTCATTCTACAAGCAAAATTATAAGTAATAAAATAAATAAATAAATAAATAAATTCTTCAGACTGGCACACCAATTCCCTAGTCCCAAACTAAGCTTAAGCTTGTGCTATGGATACTAGGGGAACGGATAGACATACATAAATACGTTTATAAACATCCATGACTCGAGTACAAATATCCATGTTCATCACACGAAATATTTGCCCCTAGCGGGATTCGAACCCGCGACCCTTGGTTTCGTGGCCAGGGTTTCTGACCACTCGACCAACGGGCCAGTCAATATATGTAAACATAATAAAATAAACAAACTCATTAATAACAATGTTTTTATTGTATCCTGTAATGGTCGCATAAGTAAAAGTACATATATATCAGAGTTTAAGTTAATCAAATATCATATACGTATCTTTGACCAAGATAATTTAAGCGAGTCTAGTTGAAGAGACTCACGTCTTCATGCCCTTAGACAAGGGAACCAGACGAATTGGATTATAGTCTTACGCCAGCGGACGTATTACATGATACGTTTTTGTCAAAGTTTTCGCTTGGCGACCAACGTGACTTATGTAGCGAGAGTGGCCTTGTGAAAGCCTCCGGGACCAACAGGTTAACGTGCTTAAATTGAAGGGACGACATCTATGGCGCAATGCCGGTGCGAGGAAGCTTTTAGCTTTTTTAACTGCTTGTGTAATTAACTTTTTGTATTAGATATACAGGTGGTAAAAAATATACTATTAAATAATTTTTTTATGGTTTAATAATTTTATTATAAATTTATTTTGCATATAAATTTTAATAATAATTAATTTATTTATAAGTAGTTATTAATATTAAAAATTTAAGAAATTAAGATTTAGTAATATTTAAATTAATAGCAAATTTTTGTGAAATTTTAATGTAGACTGCGTATATGATGAATATTTTCAAGGCTTTATTATAATTCATCGAAATGCGAGTATGATACTCACATCTTCAGCACGCAATTCTTGTGAAATATGTTTAACTCAACCCTTTGTTCTCAGCAAATTATAACCATATTTCGCCCTCGAAAGGAGTTTTCCGACGAACCCAAAACTTAGACACAACATAGGTAATATTCGATATTACAAGGCCTATATACATCAATTATATTCCTGTAGCCATGTCAGGAGGTAGCCTGAGGAGCTAGGTATTACATAAGCTGTATTTAGGCCGCCTGGTCTGACTAGACTTCAAGGTTAGGCATCTAAGTCACAAGCGAGAGCGATTCCAAGGGCATAGATTGTCGTTGATTCTAAATAGAAGGTTATTTTACCTATTTTGCACTATATCGTCTGTAAGTCAAGTTTTTTTATTGTAAACGTAACTGGAAAAAAAGTATATTAAAAAACGTATTTCATTATTTATTGATTGTAGCAGACTGGCCTTCTGTACTAAAATTCTCTAGTTTGTCTGTGAATTCTAAAGTCATATAAAAATATAGCAGCGCCCCGCAGTTTCACCCGCTTAGTTCCCGTTCCCGTGAGAATATGGGAATAAAATATAGCCTATGTTATTTCCTTATAAAGCAGCTTTCTATTAGTGAAAGAATTATTCAAATCAATTCAGTAGTTTCGGAGCATATTTAATACAAACAAACAATCAAATCGTTCCTCTTTATAATATTAGTATGATATCTTGAGTCTGATATTTTTTATGCATCAGGACTTCTCTATCCCTGCACAGGGCATAAACTTTCCAGATTCAGTGAAATGTGTTCACAGGCCCATAAGTCGTACATTGGTGCGTTAGATTGCTATTGGAAGGAGATTATCATCGCGCCCTCTTATCATATAGCCCAATGCCCAGTCAGACAGGGAGAAGGGTGGTCGTTAGCCCACTCGTGGGCCGGACAGCACTAGAATAATAACTATTTGCTAGTCTAGAACCTATCCAGACCTTCCGCTCCGGGCTGGCCCTGAAAACGTGTTCGCATGCTCTAAAGAAACTATTTTCCTGGCTGGTAAATACTGTGACTCCAATAAGCTTTTGTTCAACGTTGTAATACCAACTTTAAGTTTTGTAGCACAGGGTCTATATTTATTAGGTCAACTATTTACCATGTTTGCATAGTTGAGATGTTCAGATCAGTTTTTTATAACTGTTGTTGAAATATTGACTTAACAGGTCTGTATATAGGGTTCACATTGAAATAACTATATGATTTACAATGTCTGGATAGTTGCGGATCCACAAATTAGGTTTTATTATGTGTGTAAAACAACTTTACTTTCACAAATAAGGGTTCTTATTAAAATGATTGGCCTTCCTAAAAACGGAAACCATAGAACCATGTAAAGTATTTACTTATCAGCATATTATTGGACTTGGTCTCGGTATATTCATGTCCTTATGACAAGATCAATAAATAATCTTTGTATAAATTGTATTGAAAAGAGTAACTACCGAGTTTCTTGCCGGATTCTTCTCGGTAGATACAACATTCCGAACCGGTGGTCGAATCTTAAAGCTGTGGCTTTACCTGTATTTATAAGTGTTTCCTTGAAACCTATATAAATAAAGAATATTTTGACTTTGACTTTGACTTTGAATAAAGACAATAAGATTACAAAAAACTACGTAAAAGTTCCAGCGTGTTGAATAAAAATCCCAAACCCTCTGTTCTCAGTAAAGAACTTACTTGAATGAATATTCCTTTGATCTCTTTCGTTATCCATCCTAACTTTCAATTACGTAGGCATCAGTTCGCTCTTTTCTTGGTGTTCGTCTGGCCTACTTTCTTCAGCAGATCTTACACGTGGACACTTGATTAATATTAGACCTGTTGTGGAATGGTTTGAATATTTAATCTATTAAAATCTTCGTTGTAGTTGAGGCATTCAGAGGATGCTTGTTAAACTAAGACTTCTTGAGGTGAACCCGGTTTAAATATCAAAATGTTAAAGATCCTGCTCGTATTGTTTTAATGAACTGTGTCTATTTGTTAAGTACCAATTGTGTCTAAAGTCAGAGAGGATTGCTTTTTATGTTTTTAGTCATCGTTTATGAATTAAATTGCTTATTTATGATAGTATATTATATATTATAAATAAATAGTGTTTTTTTAGGGTTCTGTACCCAAAGGGTAAAACGGGACCCTATTACTAAGACTCCGCTGTCCGTCCGTCCGTCTGTCACCAGGCTGTATCTCATAAACCGTGATTGTTACGACAGTTGAAATTTTCACAAATAATGTATTTCTGTTGCCGCTACAACTACAAATACTAAAAAACAAAATCAAAATTAATGTTTAAGGAGACCCTTACAACAGACATGATTTTTTTTGCCGTTTTAAATATCATGGTACGGAACCCTTCATGTGCGAGTTCGACTCGCACTTGGCCGGTTTTTGGTAAGAGATAATTTCCATAATTGATGTCAAAATATAAATAAATTATGTTTAGCCATTTTCACACCCAAAAGTACAAGTATCAAAATCTGCGAAGCTGTGACCTATTTCTGTAAAGACTCCACGCGTTACCCAAGCGCGACCTACTAACGAATATGAACTTAAAACTAATCGGTAATAAGCTGTTTATTTGCTTGTTCATAAATGATGAGTGCTATCAAAACATCCCAGACCCGCGCGGAACAAAGCGGTCGTGGTTTTGAAACGTCTGTGGGCGTCTCAAGGTGTGCGAAGTGCGCTTACGCAATCGCTTGCCCAACGCTCCGTAAAAACGCACAGGCTCATCGCCCTTATTGCTGCAGCATAAAGCTCACTTTGGGACCGCTCCGAGATCTGCACCAGTGACAGAGTGTGTTTTTTTGTGTTTTTGCCCGAGCGTTAACCAATTTCCTGCGCGTGTAGTAATATCCGCCGAATCTTGATACATGTCTAGTCTAATGCCAGTTAATAGTTGAAACTAAGTCGGAATTGAGGCGTATTTGAAAAATAAAATGACATTAAAATTGTTTGCATTAAGGTTGGCAACTGAACTACCGAGTTGGGCGGCGCAGCGGCACTGCTGATCGGGCTTTCAAATAAAACTATAGCATAAGTCGAATTCAATAGTGTAATAAATCCCTAAAATTATTTTTTATATACAAATTTAGATTTGAAAGTGTGAATTTATGTATTTTTAAATCTTTATTTTTAATGGGTAACTTCTCTATTCTATCATGAAATCTGTTACCAATACGAAATTCGACACTCACGTCATGATGTCTGGAATAAACAATTTTGCTACTTTTTACCTCAGCAAAACACAGTTAATAAATGTCGCTGCGTACAATAGCCAGTCACACATACACCGTGGAACTCTAATCCCACAGCAACTTCGTGTGTTTGTCCGCTCCTCGCGGTTTTGGCACCGCTGACGCCGCAAGGTCGCTTGCGCAAGCGCATGCGGCGCAGTCGCGAGCGCCGGAAAACAAGGGCGGAAACTTGGTGGCACTTTAAAGCTACTGCTTGCAGTATTTGAGAAGGCCTTAAGGTTATTATGTACTTATCGACAGCCATTTTAAATGTTGTATGTTTGGTATTTAAACATATTATTTAATGGTTGAATTACTTATTTTTAGATATTGATCTAGTTAGGACACATAGCATAGTAATTGTATGTCAAGTTCAGTAATGATAAAAATATATTATTGAAGAAAATTAAAAGGTATTTTGATGTTTTAATCAGCAAAGCATAGATTTATTACATTTTACAAGTAAAAGTCCGTAATATCGTTGCTAAACATTGTCCTCTTGGAAGTCCAGATTTATCAAACAGTAATAATTAACTTCAAAGGTCTTGAGAATTATATCCAATGATCTTTTTGATATATTTCTGAATTGAGTTTGTTTAACATAATATACTTTGTCCATTCAACTCAAATTATGTGTTTTGCGGTAAATAAATCACTTATATGCATATCTACACTGCGTCTAAATACGGAAACATAATATTCTTAATCGGGTCTATATTTAACCCAGCCATACTGTCATTGGCTTCGCAGAATTGTTTCGCACATCCCATTGGTGGGTTTTACCTGTTGTTACGTTGTTTGTGTTGTGTGTATGACCGGAAGAGGTAGTGATGTCAGAGAGATATGCCATTACCTCCCGTCTGTGAGTGACGCATTTGAGCCGCTAGACAAATACATAGCAGGCACTGTTTTATCTCATGTTAAAGTATTTCAAACCTTATTACATTGAAATAATGACGTTTTAAATCGTGAAATGTGCGCTGTATTCCTGACTCTAATGACAATTTGTTGCTTGAATGCCTTCCAATTATTCAGCGATTTTTCCGGCCACACCGCGTTATCACAAATATGTTTTGGCAAAACAAGCAATGTTGTTAAAAATACGGGATTACGCTTTCTTTTAAATTGGGTGAAAGACGAAGAGAGGTTAACAAACACATTTTTCGGACTCCATTCCGGCACCAATAGTGCGTTTTGTATTGACAAAAAAGCATCTGCAATAGACAAAAGAGTGTTGTACCGTTGCGAAATGCGGAACGTGAATTCGCAAACAAAAAGCTTTGCGCAAAAACCCGCGAAACATAACGTTTTTTTGACAGAACGGCAGTCTGTCAAAAAGGTTGGTTTACAGTTAGCTCTTTTTTTCGGTGCGGGGGTGCGCACCCGCTACTGGCAGGTAAGCTTTTTTAAAGCACTCCGAAAAATTGGGTTAAATGTTTTTTTGCGTCAGTCGATAGGGCAAGGTGAGCGGTGTTTGGTTACGGAAACTGCGGTTTTTTATCCGCTCGATGTGACCCTATTAGGGGCTTTTTATTGGAAAAGTATAATCAGTTCACATGTTTCGGTTGGAGTGTTGCAAAAACGGTTTAGTAGGTTGTAATATGTTAAGTGGTTTGAGAAACATTTGCCACAGTTATTTTTCGTTTTTTTACACGGCTACATTCTTAGCTATTTAGCAAAAGCAGTGATTATATCAACTGTGAGAGAGCGAGAAAGAGGACTTATTTAAATTATGGAATATGATAAAAAGATTCATAGTAGGTATGAACTACAAATTATAAGGAAACAAATGAAATCGCACATCGCTAATGTAAATAAGGCAAAGGAAATTTATACAGCCACGAATGTCAATAATTGTACTCCTATTTTTAAATTTGAAACAAATAAACATAGATCAACAGAAGTTTTCAAAGGTTTTATTGGCTTTTTATGCTTTCCGTTATGTTGCATGCGCGGCGTTGCTCCGTGAGCGCATCTGGGCGCGCGACCTTGGGCACTGCACAGGCTGTTTCACAACACAGGCACAGCTATATTGGCGCTAATATGGTCGTGACAAGCTTCAGCCGATTGACAAAACGTGGGGTTTTAAACGTACAATTGTCAGTTTTTATGAATTCAATACAACGGCTGTCAAATTTATACTAATATTAGGTGTAACTGTTTCTAAGTCGTGCTTTTAAAAACCTGGTCGTTTAGGCGCCAAAGTGTTGCTGGAACTTACTTACAGGCTACGTGGAAAGATACTAAAGTGTTTGAGGGTTTTCTTTATTTAAACTTGTTTGAGTATTTAAGGATGAATGAACCATTTAACGACAAACACCAAACTAAATTATCATATTTTTTTTAATTTTGATTGCCCACGGTCAATCAGCTGCCAGAATTATCTGGCAGGAGCGAGTGAGCCCGACCCATTAAGATCTTTTTTAAATTACAACAGTTTTTTTATAGCTCGGATACACAAAGGAACCACTCCATTGTTGCGTTGACGGATGAGTTAATTTGCTTTGCGTAAAATCATCGACAATCCCCATTTTTGTGAGGAAGTTGTAAAGCTGTTTACAGGTTACCAATAGCAACGTTTAGCGTCCACTATTTATTTTTGAAATTCTAAAAACGGATGCGCTAGCGTCATTTGAATACTAAAAATGCATTTGAGAAAAAATCTGTGCGACGTGTCAATGTTTCCGTCCTTGTCCAATTGGATTTGAACGTGTTTGTGTGACAAAGACGGACAGTTTGCAGGAAGCTATTTAAAAAAAGACCAACCCTTCCTCACCCTTTCGGGACGTTCTATTGTTTACATCGCTTCGAAATGGACTAACTTTAAACTTTAAAATATCGATTTTCAACCGAAACAAACGTTGTTAGAGTTTATATTTAACTGTCAATATTAATTCCACGTAACAAATAGTAGTGGAAAGGGAATTAATATGAATTCAAAATTGTTCTTTTTTGTTTGTTTGATATTTGGATTTCTGAGAACAGGTAGCGGCCAGTACGCGGCCTAATGGCGAATAGGTATTTTAACGCGCCTGCCATAGTCTAAAGCAATATATAAATTATGTTTTTTTTGCTAAATAATTTATGCAAATTGAGAACAACGACCGCGGAATGATGTCCTGGTTCAAGAGTTCGAATAATAATTACTGGTTGCCAGGCGTTAGAAAAAAATATGTCGCAAGTTTTGATACAAACTTATTTATATGCTGTATAAAATGGACGCTTCGATTGACAAGCAAAATAAGAATAATACGATGCCAATATCTCACAATATGGTTCATAATATAAACATTTTCTTGAATAATAATATTGTGGCATTATCACTTATCCACATTCCATTTTTTATTTATTTTAAATAACAATACACTGTGCCCACCTATTACTTTTAGCATAATTTAGCCACATTAATGGAGTTCTTACATTTGTTACACAAACATTCGCGATAGAAAGAATTATTAGATAATAAAATTGCCGGACGTTGATAATACAAAACAACTTGTTTTATGTTAGCACGTATTTGTCAGTAACAGACAGACATAAAAACAATACTGATAATGTAATCACAATGTGAGTCTTACAAAGTGTTTTAAATTGCATAACATTCGGGGTGCTTATTTACAATTTAAAATCAAAAAGTTTACAAGCTTTTAATATAAAAACTAATGAGATATGAACTATAAATCATGTTTGGGTAGTTCATGTCTAGATTTTTATATATACCTACTATGTTTATACATGAAATCTTTTTATGATAACTTTGTTGATTGTAGGTGCATTTAGAAAGGTTTAGTCGTGATACCTAGAAATACCTACACCGGAAATACCTAGTGGCTAGTAAAATTTCTGTCCAATGTTACCTCTATATTAGACTCGCAAAATCTTGGATCAGGGTATAAGCTGACCCCGAGACATAACGCTAGGAAGACAATATAATGCTACTGATGTAACATCATACATCAAGTCTTATATCAAGCCTAGTAGTGCGTAAATTTCCAAAAAGGCGTAAAATCAAAGTTAACCCGATCACGTGTACGCACATCCGTCAGTCGATCACGCATTCACGCATAAACGTGATTTTTTACGCACCTTTCACTTCCGACCTGCGCCCGCGCAGGGCAGGTAGCGTGGCCCCAGGGCTGCCGCGGGGGAGTGTACACTACATGACTTATTAATTAGTTTATTAATCTGTTTGACTATAATTCTTCGATAGATCTTGTTTGTTACTTATGGCAATGCCTGTTGCACGAATTGAGATATTCCATTTATGGTTTTGTTTTAAATGCAGACTGTTGACACGTGGGACACCTATGATTGTAAGTCATATGTAAGTAACTATAAAATACATTTTGTATTTAGTTACTTAATTTTTTTGGGTGCCAACGTATCGAAAAAGTAAACCTGTATTTGTATCATTTACAAAAAATTTTGAGCAATTTATGTGAATTTTTATGTGCACTTTGTAATTGAAATTGCATCGCCTTTTGATATCCACATAACAATGCCTAGACAATCCATTGAAGTATGTGATAGTTCAGAGACAACCCTGACCGGGAAGAGTTCTGATAGCCGATATTATTTGGCAGATGCGTATGCACATTATTTCCTGCACCCTTTCTCGCCATGGGAAAGTCGCCGCGGCCAAAGTGGCCTTTTTTCTTTATTACTTAAGCGTCAGGTACTTCGTATATGGGTCGAGCAAATAACATACTTGCACCGACCAAGTTAATATATTGTATGTGATGATATCACCATTTCATTTTCAACAAAACATATTGCCACTGTAAAAAAGAGGAATAGTTGAGAAGGTATTACTTATGCAGAGAACTCTATAGATTTGATAAAAATAATGTAGTTGAACTCCTGATCTTATAGTTGAAATATCTAAAGCAAATTTACTTCGCTGACATATTAAGCAGAAGATTCCGCAAAATTTTCTTATAGTAAAAAACCTAAAACAATTTGAGAGAGCTCTCTTGATTTCAAAACAAACACGAATTTCTAACTAAACAACTGATTTCTTGTAATTTTTCACATCGGCCTGCGGCAACGAGGTTGATATAATATCTGGTCTTAAATCTCGTCTCTATTTTTACCAGTGTATTAATCAACAGCTCAGAAAAAATAGGTTACACGCATCTGCACGTGCTAATAAAACGCCAGACTGATATCAATGGTTTATAATCACTCCATGTCATTTTCCCTCCCCCCATTTTAGACAGTTTTGTGCCACCGGCTTCGTCTGGACCGGAAAGTAGATCGATATAAATCGGTCCATTTGCCCCGGATTCTCGAGTTTTTATAGGAGATATAATAATTTACGGAGCTTCGACGTGTTTTAATAAAAAGTCGTGTAGTCTCTGATGCTATTAAGTATTTTTACTTTGGACTAAGCTGCATCGTATAAGGTTTTAAAACTCCATTCAGGTCTTATTAAGTAGAGCCTTATTTATCTGCAGTTTTCCCAAAGCACCAGTGTCTAACATTCTTAAGTGTGGCATTTTTATGTGAAGTGCTCCGAAGGTGGCGTGCATTGTTTTAAGCTGTATCTTTGCTTAACATCAGGAATGTTGCGCTAAATATTTCAAGCGGCGAATATATGTCTACTTAAAGAATAACATACACTGTTAAAATCATATCCCTTCTTTTTGTCTCTGTAGTACTTGGGAACGAAAACTGCAACTACACGCGTAAAATATGAGTACCTACTCCAAAACATTTGTTGAGTAATCGTAAAATAGCAGTTACGTTAAAAATTCTACAACGATGAATCACAATGTTTCGTCAAATGACGTTTTAGAGGCTGCAAATGCCTTTTCGGGTCATACTCTTCGCGGATTGCATAGAACGGAGTTTTTTCCGTAAGTCTTTCCTGTGGAATTACCCTAGTATAACCTACAAAAGGGTAAAGAACAAAGGAATGGTCGTGCTAATAGCTCACTGTATTGTTTACTTGTCGACTTGCAAAAAAGGCAATGCAGTGTTCAAAGGTAACACTACACCGTGCCTAATCAGCCTAGTAAGGAAACGGCGGTCATCGAACCCGCTACCGCGAAACACTGGGTCAGCGCGTTTATTGTTATTTAATACTAATTGATGTTTATAATTACGAATCGAGTATGAGGCATCGGTGATATTGACTTTTTCACGGTACCGAAAAGGAAAGGAATTTCTTGTCAAAACTTTTTCACAATTTTCCATCTAACACAGCCCATTGTACCATGTTGGCCTGGGACTTAAAAATATTGTGCCAACTGTAGTTCTTGCCTAGCATGTCGTAAAAGGCGACTAATGGTATATCAGGTTTTGGGCATGTGATTGTGTAAGCGACAAGCTAGCCACTTGTCACTACTTTTTCACATTTTCCATCTAACCCAGCCCAGTTTTATTTTTGGTTATATGTGGTTGAAGGGTCCGGCTGCCCCTTTGACTCTGCCTACCCTTTCGGGGATTGTGGGCGTGATGTTATGTGTTGTTATGTTTGTTATGAAAAGGAATATGCTAGTTATGTTTCAACGTTAACATCATTATTAAAATTATATCTTCTCTGACCGAAAGATTCTGGGAGATCAAGTTTTTATAGACAAGTAGTCTATTGGTTGGTAGCTTTGAAATATAATTCCGTGGATTTAAATACAAATACTTGAGTCATGGATTTATAATGGACGTTTAAGATCGTTTTTTACATAGTTAAGCAACCGATGTTACAAGAACGTACGTCAAGTTTTCTGTTTAATAAAACTGTCAAAAATCAGAATCCCAAGGATCGTGATTAATGTTCAAATCACTGGATTGCAAGTGACCTCAAAGACAGCGGTGACGAGAGTTGAGTGAGACTAGTGCGTAAATGTTGCTATTTCATTCATCGCAACCTTGGAAGTTTACGTGTGAGGAAATACCGGCAGTTTCATAACGCTGTGCGAATCAGAAGTGACGGAGTGAATCTCGGATTTTCGCTCATTCGTTAACTATACTTGTTGTGTTCTTGAGACCGAGGATGTTATTTTTAACAAAATTACACAAGGTGGTGTACAAAAAATTAACGTTAAACATATTTACTTTGTTTAAATGTTAAGCTTTGTATGGCTATAGTAAGTATTTATCTTATGTTATGTAAAGCTATCATGATAAATACTTTACTAACATATGGAATGCTTTTGATGTCATATTTTTGTTGTAATTCATAATGCAATATGAATCGGTTATTGACAATCTAATTATATTTTACTTAATGTTTTACAATTTAAAAATGATGTTGTAAAAACCCAGTCAATCGCACATGTGTTACAAAACCATATTACACGTTGTTTTATCACATAAAATAATGTTTACATGACGATAAAAGTTGTAACCCACATTGACATCAATAGTTAATGAATAATATATATAATTCTTTGAAAACAAAGCGTTATGTCGAACTGCATAACATAATGGTCAGTGCTTCCGTGTCAATGACTTGTGTTCGCTGATGGTGCAGTAAGCCAGTATCACTGTATCAGCGCTTAAATAATTGCATTTTGCTGTTTCGCAATCGCACTGAATCGAAATGTGTTTGGTTGGCACAAAAGAGCGGTCAAACCGTTTAGCTCGTTGAATGTTTCTGAAGATAATTGTTAGGTATTACCTCTTTAAAAATAAATTAAATGCACGTTTTTAAAAGATGGATATTATTTCTAATGTTCACTTTGTCTATGACCGACGGATGCATTCTATGCAATTAAATATTACTTTTTTGACTTGTCCAAATTATGGCATCATCAACAAATGCCGCTTTAAAAATCAATAAAATATGCAAAAAATAAAAATATCTAGTTTTATTCTGAAATTAAAAATGAACTTACACAAATAACAATGTCGTTTGCTATTTATAATACCGGGGCGAATCATTTTGTAATTTGTGCATACTTGTGTGTGCTGACTAGATCCTACGTGCTGAACAGCTGTTATCAGTTGGTAAAAGGAAATAACAACGTGCTAGAGCGAGGAAACTGACCGATGCAAGCAGACAGAACGTGCACCTCTCATACCAACTATACTAATCTGATAGTATTTGTTTATAATGGATATCAATTAGTATACTCTTATTACGGTTTATCCTTTATTGTTATAATAAATCTGATCTGACTCCGAGGTAAGTAGCTTTTAAGCACTTGTGTTACGGATATCAGAATCAGTCGTATTACAAATATATACTTCAACATCAGATATTAACACCCAGACATAGAACAAACACAAGTATTCATCATACGATTTTTGTCCTGGGTGGGGATCGAACCCACAAGTCTTGGCGCATGGAGCAGGGTCACTACTGAATGCGCCATCGAGCTTGTCAAAGAAGAACTAGATCTAACCTAGTGTTTAATTTCTATTTGTCATCGTCGGGCCTATCTGTACTACGGATTAAGGATCTTTAATTCTTCCTATAAGCGCTTTAACTTCCAAGTGTATTTTGTTGACAATTATCGGATTATAGTTTAAATTTTGACGGGCCCGTTGGTCGAGTGGTCAGAGACCTGCCCACGAAGCCGAGAGTCGCGGGTTCGAATCCTGCTAGGGGCGAATGTTTCGTGGACATTTGTACTTGGGTCATGGATGTTTGTAAATGTATTTAAGTATGTTTATCCGTTCACCTAGTATTCCTAGGACAAGTTTATAGCTTAGTTTGGTAAAAGGGAATTGGTGTGTCAGTCTGGGGAATTTATTTGTTATTATTATTTATTTAAGTGTCTACGCTTATGACGTCACTACTCCGGTTTAGAGAAGTCTTACAAACAAGACACTCTATTTGTATCAAACATTGCATCTTCTTAAATTATGTAAGAAATACAAATAGTTCTTCAAAAGAATGCCATTATCAGACTTCCAAAAAAGAAAAATATGGCTGTTGACAAAATAATTGGTTCAAGACAAAGCTCGCCAGACCTGTATAGCGAAATGACGTAACAACATAATTATATTTTTCCTTAGGCGGTTTAAGCAGGAGCTGGGTAATGCGAATTTGGTGGTTTCCATCTGAACTACTGATATTGTTAATAAGATATTTTTTCCAAATATGTTTAGGTCGTTACGTTATTTCTATACAAGATGCCATGATTTAAACTAGGTATGTAGATAATAGCCAATAGAAGAAATCTTCAGCGTACTTTTGGAGAAAATTATTTATTTACCGGAAAGTCACCAGACATCCGTATAATATGACACGCTTATATATTGCGAATTAAGTAGATACTTAATATTAAATACTACTCGCTAAGAAAAACTAATGCTATTGATTCAAGTAATTATATTCCTTAAGCCTTACGGACAAAAATGTTAAGTATTTTTTTAAATGTTGTGTTTGTGAGTAAAATAGTTTTACGAGTATATATCGTCAGAATTTAACCTATTGGAAATCATTTAGCAAATTACAAAACAAACCCATACAAACAAATATTTATCGACAAATGCCACAATCCGTTGCGACTCTTTGAGTTAAAAATTTCGTCAGACCAGAAATAAATCTGAGTCTACCGAAACCTAGGTACGCACGGCATTCTTCGCGAACAATAGTTATTGTATTTGAACATAGTAAACATGCAAAGACAAATTGACCAGACCTGAGAGTTGGTGCGCAAACAGACGCGCACTGAACGCGCGGCGGTAGATTTTGATTAGATCAAAAATGTATTAGTCAGCGAGATCTCAGTAGAGAAATACCCCGACTTTTATGAAGAACTAGCAGCACCTCGCGGTTTCACCCGCGCAGTTCGCGTTCCCGTTGGTATACGGAGATAAAATATAGCCTATGTTACTCACTGATAATGTAGCTTTCTATTGGTGAAATTATTATTCAAATCGGTCCAGTAGTTTCGGAGCCTATTCGATACAAACAAACAATTAAATCTTTCCTCTTTGTAATATTAGTATTCAACTATTTGTGAAGAATAGTTAGTTGGGAACAAATACTTATATGTATGGTGGGATGTAAATCAAATTGCAAATAAACGATTGAATTTTGCATTAACTATGCAAAATTTCATACAAAAATCTAGAGCGTGCCAATCAATATCAATACCTATACATATTCACAGTTATAAGGAAAATAATTTGTGTCTGGTTTCAGTTGCAAATAGTTCTGGCAAAATTTTACCGTATAAAAATGTATTGCATTACAAAATGTTAATCAGTAAACACGATATTTATAACTTTACGCTTATAAAAATAGGTACGTCTGAAATGCCTGTTATTATGACATTGTTTTTGTCGTTCTGCAAGGTGAACATAAATGTAGATTCAGTATTTCAAACGAAATACTTCATGCGTATGAATAAATAAATGGCACAGTATAGTCCAGATGTGTAAATGAGAAATGTATCAGTTTCTACAATGTAGCAATACACTGAGGAGTTGGACAGAACAAGCTGGCACAATATCGACGGGCTCGTGTAAATAACGAATAACATTGCATTACATAATTGGAAAAGTTTTAATTGAACCAGTCCGTTGCGCTAGGTCAGTGAGGTGCCGGGTGACATAATTCGCCGGCTCGATGCACCGCGCTACGGGCCCTGACGTAGCAAGGGCTCGTAGCCCGCCGCTACGCCGTAGCGCGTAGCAATTAAACTCGAGCGAAATGGACTTTTCACTTTCGCACATAAAAACGACTACATCAATCCAGAGGCAGTCATCGTGAAACATCTGTTTGAGTTTGTAAAAATGAAACTTACTGTATCTCTTCATGAGGGATTTCTTGTACGCCTTCCCAGAGACCGCATCGTCTCCCGGGCTCAGCCGGCCGGCCGAGTCGTCGGATTCGGTGCCGGAGTCCCTCCCGGTGGCCAGGTAGTCCCTGGACTGTCGCAACATCTCCTGGGCACGTATATAGTCCGTCGGGTCCACAAACGGGTGTCGCGCGAAATCGCAAACTGTTATTTCCTTCCGTACGGTTAAGTCCAGCGGCACTTCGTCCTCCTCGGGTTTCGGGGATAGCAGAGGGGAGGAGACGGCGGCAGGCTCAGGGTACGCCTTCCTGGCAGCCAGGGTTCGCGGTTCGGCGTCAGCGCTGAGCGCGCGGCGGTCGGCCGCGGGGGAGCGGCGTGCTTCGGGCCCCGCGCTCGCCGGTCGAGCCACAGCCATCATGTTTACTATTTACACATACACCATTATCACCAGTTTCAGTTATGTCATACAGCGTAATCAGCCGTGTGTTACCGCACGCCGCGTCCGTCGGCGTTCGCGTCGAATTGCGGACTGATGTCCCAGTTTCGGCGATGAGTTCCACTGACTTCGTGAGCCGGGTCGGGCGCGCTCGGCACCGCTCGGCACTTTCGTTTTCGTGCGCGCGGCGCGGTGTGCGTGCGGCGCACACAGGCGCACGCCGGCGGCGCTGTGTGCGCGCCGCCCTGGTGTGCGTACAGCTTTTTCCACTTTCGTCGCGGAGCTTTCCTTCATTTCCCGAGTTACCTAACAGGTTTTCACTAAGCGTTCAACGGGGTGCGTTAATTTACCGCTCGGTTCTACGTATTTTTCGCTTGTGTTTTTAATTGAAATTTCCGGCTCTAATCTAAACAAAGATAAAATATTGTTTGTGAGACGTTATCAGTTTCGGTACTTACGTTTTCCTTAGCACGAGATTCAAAGTTGTACTTAAATGCAAATTCGATTTAAGATGGAATCCAAATCGGTATCGCATAACGATTATCGAAAAACCGGAACGCGAGAAAAATCAAATCACCGTTTTGCGTAACGAACCACGTAAACAATTTGTGTGTTTTTTTATCTAACGCTCGGGGCATTGACCGACTTTACAAATAAAGTTGCGCGCGCGCAGACCACGTGACACACTGACGCGCCGGCCGGTTCAAGCTGGCCTTTAGTGTCGTATGTGTTAGTACGAGCGCGGGAAGGGAAGGAGGGCTCTTATTATGGTGGTTGCGTCGAGTACAAATGTAGAACCAATGTCAATCGTTGTTGTTCAGCCTAAGTAGATAATTCGGTTGCTCTACGAATATTTACATAGTGAACAGGGAAGCGTGGTCCGTGAATAAAACATACTTAGTCTACATCATGCTCAGTGTAACGTGCGCGTCTTAAGCGACACGGCGATATTAGCGCATTTATAGAGTCTGCGTTTCCGGGGTTTTGATAGATTGTGATAGGTTTTTAAAAGAGATCTAGATACTAGACTAGAAATGTGAACTGGTGTGAAAGATTTATTGGCCATTAAGCCGACATGCATGTGGGCTTTATATTTATTCGTGTTTCAAAATTAACTTCTGAATAATGGTGTACACAGTCGAAAGTGATCGAAAGTTAATTTTGTATCGGCGTTTTATACAATTTTAACACGATTATGGTTCACGATTAGCTATTAACAATGATCAGACTTTGGAGGACGAATTTATTCTTGTCGAATCGATTTAAAACATTGAACAAAAATAAAATTATCAAACTGATCTGATAATAAAGCTAGGAGGCGTATTATAAAAGTTTTCAATATTAATTAATTATATATTTGCTTCTGTTTAATAGCCACTCAGTTTAAAGTAAAGATGATAAAAATCTAAGCGGAGACGTCTATTTACTTTTAATGGAAGTAGCTAATTTTATACATTCGTATTTAAAGGTGAAAATAAATGGTCTGTAATAATTAAGATACGCGTTTTATCACATTTTTATCTCTGTTGTTACAAATATGATTGGAGTAAGTACCACCTATATACTTACTAATATTATACAGCTGAAGAGTTTGTTTGTTTGTTTAGAAATAGAAATATCTTTATTCATGTAGGCTTCACAAAAGCACTTATGAATAGTCATAATAATACAAAATAAATATTCTACCGCCAGGTTCGGAACGTTGATTCTACCGAGAAGATCCGGCAAAAAACTTGCTTGAACGCGCTAATCTCAGGAACTACTGGTCCGATTTGAAAAATTCTTTCAGGGTTAAATAGCCCATTTATCGAGAAAAGCTATAGGCTTTATAAAATTAAATATAAACGCGGGTTTTATGCTTTTTTGTGCAAATAAAGTGTATTGGCTGTTTAAGTTAGAAAAAAAAAGGATATCCTGTCTAAATAAAGTGCGATTTATTTTACTTTGTCAAGATTTTTTGCATTACTTTTAACAGGTAATTATCACTGCTAATCAACTCAGCAACTGTTGTTAAATTTTTCACAAATGTTCTTACAATGGAAACTAACATCTTTTTTTTGTATATTGCGTATGGGTATACGTAAAATGTATTCCAGAGAAATCAAATCGTGCGAATAAAGTATTTTCGCGTGCTTTATTTTCCTTTAAAGTGTAGAGTACAATTGCCCTAGATAACGTACAATACTTTAGGTATAATAAAGTACAGTTGGCAACCCTAAACGCAGGTGAACCCGCGGGCCTAGCTAGTATTTCTATAAATGTTAAAAGTGTCGCCGCTACCTTACATACGTTACTCAATTACATCATCTACTTACATGTTATACAAATTTTTAATTATCATATAATTCACACTGTAGTAATAAAATTACAGGGGTCGGGAGTCGCTGCTTTATCAACGAACCAACTAAAATTAGATTTAAATGTAAATGCGACATTTCTTGGCAGTTATTATAAAACGAAATGGTACCGTCTGTCTGCCTTAATACTAATCGTTAGGTAAACAAGTTAAATAAATATATACCAGACAATATCACGTACACTGATCTCATTATTAAGTAATTGTTAATAAAAAAGTTGACCCATGTTGATCAGGGACAATAAAAAAGAATATGCCAACTGCGGTTCTTGCCTAGTATGTCGTAAAAGGCGACTAATGGTATATGAGATTTTGGGTATGTGGTGTGTAGGCGACGAGCTAGCCACTTGTTACTACTTTTTCACAATTTTCCATCTAACCTAACCCTGTTTTATTTTTGGCTGGATGTGTTTAAAGAGGACTGCTACCCCTTTGACTCTGCCTACCCCTATGGGGATTACTGGCGTGGTGTTATGATGATGATGATGTTAATAAAAAAATGCTTATAACGGAACGTATATTATGGAAATTTGATCCTTAAATATGCCATACGACAAATTCACAAGAGTAGAACCGTTAGTTTAGCTGATATTTCACACACGTTACTACCTATTAACAAACCTGATAAATTTGAATAACACTTTAAGTTGCATAACTTTTGTGAAATAATAAGTAATAAATTAGCTCATCCATTTGTCATTTAGATACAAGTAATTCATAATAACAGCTTTCAGTATATTCATTATACACTTTAAGTGATTAATATTACCTCTATTGTTTTTCAGTTACTATGTATTTAGTTAGTTACATAAAACTTGTCTTTATGGAAAAATAATATTTAGCACTTGAATACGCGTTTCTATGAGATTCAAAATACTACGCAAGGAAAGTAGCGATCCATAATTAGTGTTTCAGATCATTTAGCCCTCCTTCAGACATATATACCTTTAGTTAGTTAGTTAGTTAATTAGGAAAACTATTATTAATTAATATTTCCTCATACGGCAGCAAAAGATTGTTGAATTACACTTGTGTTCCCTATGTTACTTGACTGGCCCGTTTGTCGAGTTTTCAGACACCCTGGCCACGAAACCTAGAGTCGCGGGTTCGAATCCCGCTAGGGTAAAATGTTTCGTGTGATGAGCATGGACATTTGTACTCCAGTCATGGATGTTTATAAACATATTTAAGTATGTCTATCCGTTCACCTAGTACCCATAGCACAAGCACAAGCTTAGTTTTAGGACTAGAGAATGTGTGTTAGTCTGGAGCATTCATTTATTTAACTTCTAATTTCTAACTTCTAACTTCTCTACGTCGATCTGGCTTGTGGAAAGTATAGGTACAATATTTTGTTATGTACTAGCTGTGCCAGCGGTGTCACCCGCGTTTATGGTTAATATTATAAAGATTATTTCCGTCATACATGATTTCTATGTAACTTTAACCATTAAGGCTGCACAAGCGACGGAAAAAATGGAGTAACTTCTCCCGTTTTCCCAACATTTTCCTTCACTACTCTGCTCCTATTGATTGTAGCGTGACGAAAAGTATACTATAACCTGCCCAGGAGTATGAAAAATAATTGTACCAAGTTTCGTTAAAATCCGACAGACAGACAGACAGACAAAAATTTTACTGATTGCATTTTTGGCATCAGTATCGATCACTAATCACCCCTTGATAGTTATTTTGAAAATATATTTCATGTACAGAATTGACCTCTCTACAGATTTATTATAAGTATAGATAATAATAATTACACATAGTTTAAACAATGTCAATAAGTGTGATAGGTGGGGTCAGGCTTATCGCAACTATGAATGGGAGACCGCAGATTGGTGACGCTTAGTCAACGGGAAATAGTTAGGATAAATACAGGATGGTGTAAAAAATACGTTTAGTCAACAATAGCTTGATCACTGGTTGAAGGTCAAAGGAGACAAACAATTTGACGAGCTCGATGGCGCATTCGGTAGTGACCCTGCCCCTTGCGCTAAGTTGTGGGTTCGATCCCCACCCAGGACGAATATTCGTGTGATGAATACTTGTGTTTGTTCTGTGTCTGGGTGTTAATATCTAATATTTAAGTATACATTTGTAATACCACTGTTGTTTCTGATATACGTAACACAAGTGCTTAAGCTACTTACCTCGGAGTCAGATCAATGTATGTGATGCAGTGTGATATTTATTTATTTATAATTAAAAGTGATAATTCACTTTATTGTATATGAAATGTAATCAATTACAGGTCACATTTGTGTTGTAGTATGAAAAGTAGCGTTGTCGGAATGTTAGCTTGTGGTTGCAGTCCGCGCGGGCAAAGGACGCGGATTTGAGTTCCTCTGGGGGCGTTCATTGACGAACATGGCGTGATGTAGTCATAGTGGTTTTTTGTATTTGTTTCAAACACTTTATCCGTTATTTAGTATCCATAGTACAAGATTATACTTAATATGGGACGTTAATTAATTTGTGTGTTTTTTAAATATACTGTTTCTGGGTGAAACCGGAGATCGAAGATCAAAGTAGAATATTGCGCAGTATTGAAGATGCGTGCATATACTTAACCACGTAATCTGCATCTGAGATACTTCCGTGTAGACACGTGTAACGCTGCGCTGCGCTTGCGCTCACCTAATATTTATGTAGTCACTAAGTAGGGTTATGTCAAGTAATATTTTATATTTTATTTGTTGATATAGCGATAGCATAGGAGGAAGGAACGGAAAGCAACGGATTTCAACAATCGCGCATTCGTCTTATAGCTTACTCTTGGCTCGATGGCGCAATCGGTAGTGACCTTGTCCTATGCCCTAAGACTTTGTGGGTTTAATCCAGGGCAGACTTTCGGAGTCTGGGTATTAATATCTAAATATTTAAATATACATTTGTAATACCACTGTTGATTTTGATATCTGTAACAAAAGTGCTGCCACTTAGCTCGGAGTCAGATCATGTAATGTCGTCTGATATTGAAAAAAACTCATTCAGCGCTCATTTGGTGCGCCAGGATTGAGTTACATCAAAGATTTAGCGCAGTGAGTATATTGTGACGTGGCGCAGTGAATTTTGCGCTGACTTATTGATACGTACTTCCGTCACGCCACGTGTAAGATACATAGTAGCGGGTCACGGGTCATCGCTATCGGCTCGCGAATCGCCGGCCATCGAACCCGCGACGTGTGTGATCGGATTACATAACTACTCACTCCTATATGTGCTCTAATGTCAGGACGACATGTGTTTGGAAACAACAAGTATTAGTTGATTAATAGGATGACAAACAGACATAGGAAGAAGTTCTGTTCGTGACAATATTTTAACGAGGTCAGTGCGTCAATAGAAGTGACGATTCAGCGAGGGGATTTTTATTTGTAATTTTATTAAACTTAATTTATAGATTAAATTGTGTGTCTAAAGTTGTCATTTCCCCAGCAAATTTATAATGTGAGCTAGATCTGGTGTTGCAATGATGGTGACCATAAGTTTCTGACCTATAGTGGTTTTAAAAAATGGGCCTAAAAGCGTTAAGGTATTTTCTAATGAAACAATTATGTATCATCATTATCTTCCTAGCGTTATGTCCCGTGTTTAGACGGGGTCCGCTTAGACCATGATCCAGGATTTAGCGAGTCTGGTAATTACATTGAAGCGACGGCCGATCTTCAATCGATCAATGAAACAATTATGTATGATATAGCAAAAATAATAATAAAAAACTTGTTTCCTAAGAGAACCGACCGACAACCGTGTTAGATACGTCATGTACTAACATCGAAAGATAAAGCAGTTGGTATTGTTTCGTATTTTAGACTTTTTTAACTATACTGTACTTACCTTACCTCCATCACGAAAATATGAAATGAGGATCACAGCTTTGCTTTGACTTACCTGAAACAAGTAATGTTAAGATTAGTACAAATATTATTTTGTCTTATACCACATTCAAAAGTCGATAGTATATAATATAATTGTATATGATCTGTTAACTTAACCGTAAAGGCTAAGCTATTTTATTAAATTTATGAATCCCAAATTAAAAGCATTATTGAATTTCAATATAATATTCCCATCTAGTTAATATGTAGATATTTGGGATGTAAATAGATTCTATGAATATCTCCACATATCTGTTACAATTTCTTTATTGTTTAACAGATCAATCCCGCTATTACGACGAAATTAACATACATTCAAACATATTTAATTAAGCCCCGCATCCATCACACGTTTTGTTGTTACATATCACTCCGTGTAAAATACATTTGGTAGGCTCAAAAACAGTGTTTATATTTGATGGTATATTACAGACAGGCAAATGGAAATTTGCCCCAAAGGTACACAAAGGCGCGGATATAGTTGGTATGTCTAGTGTTGCCAGACTTAATATGTTTAAACCCTAGTAATGTAAATTATAGTTTATGGGTAATAAATATTTATAAGAATGCACTAAAACTCAAAGTTGACGTACTTCTGTAAATTGCCCATAGAATTTTGTACAAGATTAACACGGGCGTCATGACGTGCTAAATTTGTATAATCACTTTAATATTAATTTATAGGTATAGGCTCAGATTAGAGACCTTTTGTTCTCTAATCTGAGGTATATAAGTTTACCTATCTAAGACCCTAAAACTATTTAAATGTATTACACATTACAATAGAATTGGATTTCAGGTAAATCCAGTTAGTTTTTCTAATAGGGATGATGACTGCATTAAAAAAACTATAATTCTATTTAGTCCGTCAGTTAGATTATACAAAAATACTAGACACATATTTTTCGCTTTATCAAATGAACAAATAATCACAAAGATAAAGAGCATCAAAGTTTTAGAGTGGGGGCTTGTGACGTCACTATTTAGTAAATATTTTACGAATGCGTGACGTCACGCGC
Organism: Glyphodes perspectalis; assembly: GCA_951394215.1. Lineage (NCBI taxonomy): Eukaryota > Metazoa > Arthropoda > Insecta > Lepidoptera > Crambidae > Glyphodes > Glyphodes perspectalis. The sequence goes on along the minus strand of OX596201.1, from coordinate 18,862,126 downwards.
AACTTGAATGCATTGTATCTTCGTTAATGTTTGTTTGAAAAATAAATAAAAAAATACGTGTTCAATATTTTTTTATATTCTAACTGACGAACTAAATAGAATTCTAGTCATCTTGCCTATTACGACTGGTTTGGTAGAAAACTAAGCAATTATTCCGCGGCTCTTAAACAAAACAAAACAAATAATTTATAGACCGTACTATGTACCTCCAAACGGTCGTAAATGTGCGGGCATTAATATTTTGGCAACATTGCAAATTAGTCACCCGCCAGTGTGTCCTTCCACTAATGTATCTAGACTTGTCCTAGGTCACTGGGACTCCTGAAGGGTACGGCGGACGTGCGCGGCGCGCCTCTGTTCCGTGTAGGGCTGCCCATAGAAGGTGCCTTCCTTTTTTTGAACCATATAAAAAAGAGTGGTGATATATATAGAAAGTAGACGCTAGATTGAGCAATGCAGAGAACGGTTTCTTATACCTAGACAACCTAGTTCTGTTTAGCCAGGCATGAAACTAAACGCAGCAAGTTCTAATCCCGCCTGAGGAAATTCCAAAAGGAAATTTCTGCAGTTTACGCAGAATGTAGGAGCCGCGGAAGGCCCAGGCTCACCTAACACATACAGATTGGTCGTGTATTAACAGTAGGGGATGTTAGGAGTCATAAAACTATAGAGCTTGTATGAAAAGGGTCATGAACGTTGAAGAGGCGAGTGAGGTGTGTAAGGATCGTGTCATATGGCGTTCGGTTCTCTCTGCCTAACCCGCTAAGGAATTGGCGTTAAGTTAAGTTAGTTAGTTAGTTAGTTTAGGCAGTCGGTTGATGCTCACGCTAGTTTATGTTATCTTTCTGAAACCAATCCGGAGGCTATGGAGGTACGTTTGTGTTCGCTAAACCGAGACGAGTCGTATATCATAATCAATTATAAGAAAGACATAAATACTTTGTAGCATTCTCATCGGCAAGTGCTTATTAGCAATTTGCATTACCAAGTATGTTCCGGTCCGAAGGGCTGGGCGACCGGGGAAATTGCTATGCATCTGTTGGACAAATGCAAATGGGATCATAGCGAGCAACAGCCTTGAAAGTGCGTTGAGTGTCGAGCAAAGGATTCCTCCACGAACTGACTGAATTATACATTCAAAAGTGAATTCGTCTGTTATTCTATTACATAGTAATAAGTACGTAAAGTATACGTAAGTATAGGATATAGGATACATTTTATCGTCAAAGAATATAGAGATATGGAGATTCTTCATTACTGCGAGGAAGGTAGGTACGTGAAAGAGTAAGTTTATTTAAAATTGAGAATTAAAAAAATGGGAAGTCATTATTTATTAGGTACCTGGAGATTTATTAGGTCAGCGCCAAAATCAACTTATAACGGTAGTATTTAAACCACTATATCGTTTTAATTAATTAATTTATTTATTGATATACCAACAGTGTACAAATTAAACCATTAAAAGTAGACATTTCCAGGACAAATTCTAAAATGTACCCCTATTATAGGTATATACGACATTCACTATATCATTGACATAATACAAGTACTAGAATATTAATAATACTAATAATGCACTACAACACTACCAATTACGCAAGAAGTCTCAGTTTTAAATTAAAGTGGGTTACCGGACAAAGTAGAGCGGTGGTAGCTCAATGGTAAGGACCCTCGCCTCTTAACCGAGGAGTGCGGGTTCAAACCCGGGCACGTACCTTTGGATTTTTCAAATCTATGTACGTATTTATACCACTAGCTCGACGGTGAAGGAAAACATCGTGATGAAACCTGCAAATTCAAACAACTTTGGATTTGTAACTATGATCCAAAAATTGTCTGGTTCCCCTTTCTTAGGGTTACGAAGGTCAGATCGGCAGTCGCTTCACTGTGATTACCAGACTCGTTAAATCCTGGATCATGGTCCAAGCGGACCCCGTCTAAACACGGGACATAACGCTAGGAGGATGATGTTACCGGACAAAGTACCTTCTAATGGAAGTCTTGTTAGAATTATCTGCTTATTAATATATTGATGACATACAGTGAGACACAGCTTAAGTACGATAAAATAAAAGATGCAAATGAATCAAGCTTTATTAAAAAGTTATCATCTTGACATAGCCGATATACAATCCCATAGTTTAATTGAAACCGTAGAAAACTGTTGAAATTTAAACTTACTAGCTTCTGCCCGCGGCTTTGCTCGCGTCGCTCATCGATAACACATACCCTATATGTTATTCGGGTGTATAAGCTATATTATTGTAATGTTTCATTAAAATCGATTCAGTAGTTTATGCGTGAAAGAGTAACAAACATCCATATTTCATACATCATACATGACTGGCTCGATGGCTCATTCGGTAGCGACCCTGCTCCATGCGCTAAGAGTTGTGGTTTTGATCCCCATCCGGGACAAACATTCGTGTCATGAATATTTGTGTTTGTTCTGTGTCTGGGTGTTAATATCGAATATTTAAGTATATATTGTAATACAATATGATGTAGTCGATATTAATTTATTTAATTATATGTATGCGAAACATAGATCCTCACAAACTTTCGCGTTTATAATATTAGTAAGATTAGATTAAAATGTTATTACATTTCAATCTAATAAGATTGTTAAATTACAAAGTGTCTTTATTTATTTCAATTACAAAAATAATGTACTTAAATTGAGTCTATGTGTCTGTAGAAAAAGTATAGAATTTTAATTTGAAGTAATGTAAGTGTCGAATTAAACACGTCCGCTTGATCAAGAAGTTTATTCACGACTTACTTACTTACTTAAACATCTAACATAAAATACTACTTCATAACTTTATTTCCTTGGTTGTAGAGGTAAATGTCTAGCTCTAACAATGTAGTGTGTCAATATATTATTTGGACGACTTATATGATACTTAAACAAGAAAATCAAATAGGTTTTTAAACAGTGCTGCCTAAAAATCGATTCCGAAAATTCCGATATCAAAAAATAAATAAAAACCTTTTGTATCAACCCTAAACGACTCCTAGATCCTAAATCAAAGATCTTGTAAGCAGATAACAAGAAACATATATTCAGTTTAAGTACAAGAGTGTATATACGTGTGTATAATGGGAATGGTATACGAGTATATAATGGTAAGATAGATACATTTCGAACAAGATTCCGATGTGTAATATTCATGTTCTTGTTAGAATATGGCCTACATTGCCTTTCTAATAATTATTGTATCAAAATGGTATGGGTTTCAGTATGTAGTTTAATTAATATTTTTTAATATCAGTATGTAAGTTTTTAAATAATTATTTTTTTGATTACCAAGGTAATAAGAAAAATAAGTTTATAGTATTATATTTTAATCGATCTGCTCAACCCCAAAAATATATAATTTTAAATCTTAATGTGGTTTATTTAGTAACTTGCTGTGCCAGCTGTGTCACCCGTGTTTATGGTGTATTTAATATTATAAAGATTATTTCCGTCATACATGATTTCTATGTAACTTTAACCATTAAGGCTGCACACGCGACGGAAGCTTAAAAAATGGAGTAACTTCTCCCGTTTTCCCAACATTTCCCTTCACTACTCTGCTCCTATTAATTGTAGCGTGATGAAAAGTATACTATAACCTGCCCAGAAGTATGAAGAATAATTCTACCAAGTTTCGGTAAAATCCGTCGAGTAGTTTTTGTTTCTATAAGGAACATACAGACAGACAGACAGACAAAAATTTTACTGATTGCATTTTTGGCATCAGTATCGATCACTAATCACCCCCTGATAGTTATATTGAAAATATATTTCATGCACAGAATTGACCTCTCTACAGATTTATTATAAGTATATATAATTAATAATATGTGACTTAAATTTTTTTTTTTAAAACTATTACACGGTACGTTTTTTGCATTTAGATTTATTTTTATATGAACATGTTTGTGAGTGAAAATGAATACTAATAAATAAATAATAATCTTACCGTAGCAAGTTAAATCATAATCTATTAAATTAAAACTTGCACTTTCTTGTTAAGAGATATTTATGCATAATGTAATTACTTGATTCCAATAAATTACTAATATAAAATGCTAATTAGAATTGGCAAATTTCTGAACGAAATTATAGAAAATCGCACATCAAATAATATACTTATTAACACATTAGTACATATAAACAAATCTATGAAAACAAACATCTTGAAACAGCTGATCATTATTTATTACTTAGCGTAAATATACTGTTAATTATGAAGGAGAGTTTATTATTTGTGTTTAAGACACAAAGGAAAATATGTGTTTTTTTTGTGTTCGTTATACCTACCTATAAATTAAAATCATACTACGTAAATATTTTGCTATGTTCATCAGCATTTCATTGAATATAAATTTACTTATTTATTTATATAGACTGCTAAAGAGCGGTGGTAGCTCAATGGTAAGGACACGCGCCTCTTAACCGAGGAGTGCGGGTTCAAACCCGGGCATGTACCTCTAGATTTTAAAAAATCTAAGTACATATTTATACCACTAGCTCGACGGTGAGGGAAAACATCGTGATGAAACCTGCAAATTCAAACAACTTTGAATTTATAACAATGATCCAAAAATGGTCTGGTTCCCCTATCTTAGGGTTACGAAGGTCAGATCGGCAGTCGCTTCAATGTAATTACCAGACTCGCAAAATCCTGGATCATGGTCTAAGCGGACCCCGTCTAAGCACGGGACATAACGCTAGGAAGATCATCACTGCTAAATTGTATAACCCTTCTCTAGCTTAATAAATAGATAAACATAGCACGTGGACATTTGTACGTCTGTTCATTTATATTTATATGAACGTTTTTAGATATGTCTATCCGTTACCTAGTATCAATAGCATAAACATGAATGCTTAGTTTGCAGCTAGCGAATTAGTGTTCCAGTCTAAGGAATACATTTTATTTAAAATCCGCATACAAAATATGCAACGGAACCCGCTATCTGGCTGCAAGGACCAGAAGATCCACTCCGAAGATCGATCGTGGCTTAGATCATCAATCTCTCGGCGCTTCCTGCGGCGCCAATTACGTGCGCGTGCGACGGAGACGGCGACACGGGGGTGGGGTAGCGCCAGAGCGAGACAAATAATTGCGAGACGAGATGCGCTAAGGACGGAGGTGTTGCAGATTGGTGCGTTCGGATACGAATTCTGAGCGATGCATTCTGTGTTATTTACGTTTATATTTTTTAGTTGTTGGAAATGTAATTTTGTAATGATTTTTAGGGTTTCATGAACATCATACACATGCTCTAGAAGTACTGAGTATGAAATTTAATGAATAGGCTTTTTTTATTATACCTGCCTCAAAGCAACAATTTGAGATTCCAAAAAAATCTTTTTGGAATCTCAAATTGGGAACTTTAATGATTTTTAAGTATAATTGAAATCTGTATAACTAAATATGATTTCATGATATATTTTTTCAACTCCAATTATACCTAAGATAGAAGCAACAGCTCGGAAGTGTTTTAGCATTTTGAAGTTTATTTATGTATTTGTATGAAGAAGTTATATCCTCACTTCATTATTATTATTACATATAGAAAATCCATTGATTTATAAATGTTATCGCAAGTTTCCTATACAAGTAGACGAAGAAGAGTTCACTTCATTACACTATCCAAAGTTACCGCTAGAGACCTATTACTATTTGTATAGTACTACCCGCGAATTACAAAAAACTGTGGAGCCTATTAAAAAAAATAAGATTTTGCACTATTCTGCTGCATCTGCATGCTAGGACATAGAGCTACCCTGCATCGCGATCCGAGCGTGCGCAAGCGCAGTCGACGTACGAATTCAAGGCTACGCGCGGCGCCCGCGCAGCCGCCGCACACACACGCTTGCAGCGCTACGTCTGTATGCGAGGATCCGACGTAGAGTTTAGAGGAAAATTCGAGAAAAAGGCTGTAAGCTGCAGTGAACTGTTGTTTTCAGACGGCTTGTTTGTAAATTTAAGTAGTATAACAAAAAAATATTATATTTAATTTATAATAACAAGCGAAAAAGCTATTAAGTACGCTATGCAAAAAACAAAAAGGATATTCGGCAAACTATTTAAGTTACAGCTCAAAATTTACAGAAAGGTTCTAGATTAGTGCTATTCATTGGGGACGTCATTTGAAAAAAAAATTTCATTGTTCAAAAATACTGTTTAGTAATTATTGTATCAAATAACAGTCTTATATTTTTCCTGTGAAATAAGATTAAAATAAATCAATGTGATAATAACAATTATTATTAAATATGTAGAATTTCTGTAGACACGAAGAAGATCGTCTTCTATCGCAAATTCTTATAATTTTCCATTAAACTCGAATATACTATACAAAGTCTTAGAATGAGTAAATACTTCGTTATCGTAAGGCAAAAATATTGATACAAATCTAAAAGTGGAAGTATGTTTATTATAAAAATGTATTTATCAGCAATTTCTCAACGCTTTATCGCAGAGGCGGCTCACTGCGCTCCCGTGCGTACGCGCACGCACACTGGCGCGCCGCATTAGTTGTAATTGGCATCGATTAGCACAGGAAGACTGGTCGTCTATGGGTCTTTTTTTAATTTCTGCCGTATTTTTAGCCCGTCCAGTCAACTGCGCCTGTCGAGTAGGTTGCCGTTGTGGCGAGCTTCGCTATGCTTTTTGAAAAGAGCGTGGTACGTAATAAAAGTAGCCAGTTATTGACCTTTCTTTACTGTCAAACGTAGTTATTTTCTCTTAGTGGAATTTGTAGGAAAGTAATCATAACTTGGTTAAATACCGTATCTAATATTAATACAACTTTATCACGTAATAGTTGACCCGGCGCACTTCGTAACGCCCCGTTCTCGGATTTTTAATACCCATTTTTTTCGTGCAATTTTTTATTTTTTTCACCTGATAATGACAAACAGAACTAAAAAAGAATTAGCGAAATCGGTTCAGCTGTTCTCGAGATTTGCGCTTAGCAACACATTCAGCGATTTATTTTAATATTATAAATAGATAAGAAAAAAACAAAATGAACATAGCTGAAGTTAGATGTTTTAAGGGTTTAAGTGATAAATGAATAAATTGCAATAAAACTGCGATTTCATTTAGCATTATTTTAGGTTGGTCGGTAGGACGACATAGGTCTTTAATTGACATTTTTAATTATTACCCCTTAACGAAACGACACAAACATGGCAACAGAATTACTAAAAAAAAAATCATACCTCGTATTTTAAAATGTTTTTAAGCTTGGAATGTTTTCTTAGTTAGAAGTATGAACTAAAGAACTTTTAACAACCTCAATTCCATACGTTGTTTGTTAAATAGTGTAGTCGGTACATGAAGGATGGTCATAATGTTAGTGTGACATCACAACCTACAACTTGATGATAACTATAATACTTACTACATACCTAAACTATATCAAAAGTCATATAATTTCTTTAACAAGTTGACATATCTGTCATGTAGTAATGTGTTTTATTGCAAACTAACTAATATATGGAGTAAACAATGCATCTTGAGTGATTAACGGCGATAGAATGTTTTGTGATGTCATTCATGCAATAGATTATAATACTTAAAGACGAACATTTCACATTTTCCTGTTAACAGCAATTTGTCATGATATTGTTTTGTTATGTTTGTCCGCTGTTGGTCTGGGACTTAATAAAGAATGTGCCAACTGTGTTTCTTGCCTAGCTTGTCGTAAAAGGCGACTAATGGTATATGGGGTTTTGGATGTGTGATTGTGTAGGCGACGAGCTAGCCACTTGTCACTACTTTTTCACAATTTTTCATCTTACCCAGTCCAGTTTTGTTTTTGGCTGAATGTGGTTAAATTTATGTGTTGGTCTGATAATTATTTATTTATTTATATGATGGGTTTCAAATACACTACCGCAACTATAAATAAACAAAAGCATCAACTACCAGTTAATGGAGACAGATGGAACACTTTAGAAAAGTAATGACAAGTGGTAGCTCGTCATCAGGCCTATCTTTCCTACTGGGCACTCTGGGGGCCCAGAGCCCCTCGATTGAGAGGGCGCCCTAGTATAGTATTATTACAGAAAAACATAATTATTTTGTTATGTGTCCAGGGCCGCCAATAAGTAAAAGACGGCGCTACTCGTCATTGTACCATACATGAGGAAGGATACCTTAACTCTCTTCCCAACCCTTAAGGAAAGACGCGGTGGTAAGTCTCTAACGAGTATGACGTTAACATTGCTCCCAAACTAGGACTTCCCCTGCGCTATGACTATCTGACGTCAGCTAGGGCACATAATATGCACATTGTCAGGTACCTAACTGATTTGCATGACAGATTCTGATTTGGCGGGTATTATTCTAACGTCAGCTGGAGCATATATGAACATTGTCAGGTACCTAACTGATTTGCATGACAGATTCTTCAACTGATTTGGCTGGTATTAAAGGCACTATAATTTAGTAATGAAATAAAATTAAATAGCATTTATATGCACACCATACAGGTTGACTAGCTAGACCCGCTACTACTAACAACTAAGTATTATTAAATTAAGCCCTATATTTCTAGTCTAGGTAGGTTATAAAATTATATGCGTAACTTCCTTATACAAAATTCAGATATGCACTAAAATAAGTAAAACTTCCTTTTGGCTTTACCCGAATATATGAGGAAATTGTGGCAGGAGCTGTTATTTTGATAAGTTATTTAGTTAAAAACAAAAATATATTGTACAATGTATCAAATACATTATGTATTACCTAAGTATATTATTTTATTAATATTGTAACGTTCAATTATGAAGTAAACAAACAGTCGTAAATGATTAAAGTAAATAAATATAATTACCTATAGGTATACTTAACTTGTAGGTATGAAAAATCGTCTAGCACATAGTAACTTCCGTCTATATGTGTATTCAAAGAAAAAGGTCGAAATAACGTATGTACTTAGTCGTATATTCATTGAACCTTAAGAAACCCTGCAGGGATTCCTCATAAAAACCTTGGAAATAACAAACACTCAGTAACAGATATCAGACAACAGACAGACAAACAAACGCGACTGACAAACAACTCGAGCGGCCGAGGTGAGCGCAAACACTCCAGTCCGATAGCCCGCCGATATCCTTGATGGCTCGTCACATTCTAGGTATGCTGAAACGGCATTTAGGCTCTCTTAGGGCTAATAGATAATAAACAAATAAATATCTGACAACAACACATACAGTGATCTGATTCGAGTTAAGTATATTAAGACAACATCAATAATAGAATTATTGTTCAATCTATGATTTAAAATTTTTCGTCTATTTTTAGGAGGAAAAATATAACTAAACTAAATAACTAACTAAGTTGGGGCGGTGACTCAAAGTCAATCTTGCCATCCGAATAAAATATTAGTTCTATAAAAACCCTATTAAAAGTAAAACACCAAATCATGGTCTCAAATATATATTTTATTTTAATTTTAAGAAAGCTAATAATTTTAATATGACACATAAGGCATTAAGTTTAATTTTAATATTGTTGTCGTTGTGGAAAATGTAAGAGTTATTCAGAATTGCTATATTTATTGAACCTATAAACGGTTAGCTGCAGTGTAAAATCTCGATAGAAAATGCGAATAGCGAAGTATAGCGGTAGTGGCGTGGTCGTCTCGGCTGCGCGGGAGTGCGCGCCTGCGCACGCGGCGCTCCGACAACGGAATTTTCACTAAGAGAAAAATACGGAGAGTGAAAACTGTAAACAAACGGGTTGCAGTATTGTACCGTCGGCAGAAACGTTTCAGATTTCAATTCGATTATGCTGAATTGGTATGTGGAATAATAGGCATTATGTCTTGTAATGTTTTTTGATGTTGATATTTTTATCGTCATTTTTGCCAAGCGTTTTGTTTCTATGCAATTATTTGGTTTGTGATAGTTATCCGATGGAACTCACAATATCTGATTGAGCTGGTGTTTAATAGATAAGAGTGCCGCTGGATTTTTATATGATCATATCATTAATGTATGATCGTACTAATTTGCAATAAGTTATTATAAAATGTATTCTATGGGCTATCCAAGTAAGTAGAAACTACTTTACGTTGATATTGCGAATCAGATGCAACAGATTTTCTAATTATAATATTTTCCTAAAGATACTATAGTGTTTCATAAAATTAGTCGATGTAAAATATGTAAAAAAGGTCTATTTACTGTTTGTTGCAGATATAATTGAAGAAAGTTTGGAACATGGTTCTGCAAATCGTATAACTATTAATAAAATATTACTACGGATATCTATCATGCGTACGCGCGGTACTGATCTCATCCGATGCGCGTGCGCACCATACTCTTATTTTTTGCGTGCGGATCACAGTCCGTCCGCGAAACTGAAAGTGGAAACCATCCAATTATGACATTGTTCCAAGAGAAAAACGCGAGCGTGCGAACTCGGGGAAACCGCATACGTGGGGGAGAGGGGGGGGGGGGGGGATCGCGCCGATATAGCGCGAGATAACTAGGAAATTGAGCGAACGAAACATGAAATGTGAGGAGAAAATGTTATGCTTCGACTTTTCCGGTGCAACACGTCGGAAAGTTAAATTTTACCTTTATAAAATAATCGCATGAGATTGGCGATATTTTATTTTATTTTATTTTATTTGGAAAATAATACAGTATGAACATCTTAATAACTAACAAATTTAAATTACTTTCTGCCATTTATTTGTTTCCGCATATCTATATAAATTTCAATTTAAGTATGAAAGAAACACTGACAGTTCAAAAATAATAATGCGGATTATAAAAAAATTGGGTTTTACAAATTCATACTTTCAACCCAAAAATGAGAAACGCGCCTTATCCTATCCTAGCATTCCTTTCTTATTGTCAAGAATAAAACATCAAAACCACCACTTAAGAGGGGGTCAGTCATAACAATATTAAGATTGAGATTATCGCGGATATCGTAATGAATATAACAAATAACTCATTACCGATTATACGATAGTAACAGCTCAAAACAGCCGTAAGCTAAATTCCAGACTTAAGACATACTCAGCCCGTAATTATTTTGACTATGAGATGCTTAACTTGGCTTAATTCGGTCTAGACAGGCCCGTCTGGGGCCTTGGAATGTCAGCCTGTTGGGCAGACAGGAATCTTCACTGAGTTAGAAGAAATTGCTTGTGAACGGCGTAGCCTTCGACTTAAAATCCTTTAGCTCGGTATAATGTGTATAAATAAACTAGCGACGCCCCCAGATTTGCGCGGTAGGTACCTTGTGTAGCAAAAATATCTAAATCGCTGCTAAGTTGTAATGGAAGCGTTCTCGTACAACCAATTTCCAAAACAAGTGTAAGCTAACTACAATTTAGCGTTACTTGGAAATCTGATCTATCTGTTTACCTATTTTTCTATAGCACCGACTGTCAATAATATTTTTAACAACTTATTATTAGAAACCATGGAAATTATTTGTCTTATATTACAAGCCTAATAAAGTAGCATTGTTATTGTATACATGGCGATTTAAAAGAGTAACTACCGAGTTTCTTGCCGGTTCTTCTCGGTAGAATCAACGTTCCGAACCTGGCGGTAGAATATTTATTTTGTATTATTATGACTATTCATAAGTGCTTTTGTGGAGCCTACATGAATAAAGATATTTCTAATTCTATTTCTATTTCTATATCTTATTTTTTTTTTAAATGTAATTTAAAGATCTCATTGCAATTTAAATTGCAGCTGGTAATTTTTTTATATGATTAATAAATGGGTGTTGACAGACTTTTAAGATTCGTCCCAATAGTCGTTCAATGTTGAATGAGCTTGTTTTACTAATTTGCTTTTCTTTCAAAAGAAGCCTGCACTACACTACAACTACAATCTGAGCCCTCTTCGTCCTAAAGAAAGAAGAAGGCTCAAATTGTAATGTCCCCTTGTATTCGTATCTAAGTTCCCCCTTGCCGGCTTCCTTCCTAATCACACGGTACGTGCGTAGGCGCAGCGGGCGGCGCGTTCCCCGCGAAAGGGAAGCGGCGAGACGCGAACGGTTTCAAGTTCACTAGCGCAAGTGCAGCGGGGCGCATGCGCGCCGCCTGAACGCGTCCGGAGATATGCGCGTATCGACACGTCTAACTACTGTCGGGTATATATCATTTTTGGATTTATTAAGTACATATTTCGAGCTACGGCATAGTTCGGAGGCAATGGATAATTCTTGTATATTCTAATAACATAGATATCTGAGGGACTTCAAAAATAGAACCCAAGTAGAAAAGTAGTATAATGCTTAGAAGTTGATAAGACATAGATAAATATAGCCATGAAATCATTAGTAACTGGACTTGCTCAATGGCGCCTGCCGTATGCAGGAGTTGTGGGTTCGATCCCCACCCAGGACAAACATTCGTATGATGAATACTTGTGTTTGTTCTGTGTCTGGGTGTTTATATCCAATATTTAAGTATATATAATTGTAATGCCACTGTTGATTCTGATATCCGTAACACAAATGCTTAAGCTAGTTACCTCGGAATCAGATCAATGTGTGTGATGTAGTCTGATATGTTTAAAAAAACGGAACTTTGAGGACCAAGTGGAAACTCGAAGCATGAAAATGTTAACTTCGCTTCGTTGCCGTCAGATTTTTTGTTAAGAAACTCGTATTCATTCCTTATTTAGAACTATAAACTCAATAACATATACCTAGTAGGAACGCAGTAACTCTCATTTTACTCTTCACATCGATCTGTTGCTTTTCAATCTATTTGATTAACTCAATTGTATTCGCGCTAGACATCGATTGACAAGACGATGTCTATTTACTGCAAGTTAAACGATAGATCAATAAGAAAATAAGCCTTCTACAATCTATAGTGCAGTCCCGCTGTTATTGTTGTGCATTATGCAACGCTCCCATTGGCCTAGATAGGACCAGCGCGCCAAACGCCGCGCCGCGTCCCGCGACCGGCCGGCGGCGCGCGCCGTGTCTAATGTCAAGTTTCCCTCGCCTAGTCCGGACAGAATGCACTTTCTTCCTAGCGCACACATAGACGCGGTGCACCGGTGCATTCTGCACACACACACACGCCAAACGAAAGTTGTGAATGGGCACTACTCGATCTATCACGAGTGATACTCGTAAACCTGTCGAAAGCGCACGCAACGACACGTTTAGACGAAAGTTATGTTGGGAAATGTCGCGGTTTTTTGTCTTTTTGTTTCTCTAAAACTTCAATTATTCATTAAATATTTTTCTGTATATAAAGCGGTGTTGGATTTCGTTTTGGCTTTATTGAGCGGTAATAAAATAATGTAGGTACCAACGGTTGTTTACAAAACTATCGTCCATCTTTATGTCTGTCTGTTGTTTCCGACTTAGAATTTTTTTTTCGTGTTTTAATGTAGATATTTCCGCATCTTTCCATAAAACTGCACAAATGGTATAAATCTGTTTGATCTGTTGATTTTTCTGAAATGTTGAATCAAAATATACATTAATATGTATTAGGATACCCTGAGACGTTTCTCTGTTACAAACGCACATACAAAGATATACAAGCAGTATCGAACTGCAAGTAGATACATTAGTATAATCCGCGGCAAGCCTGGGTGTATCGCTAGTCGCAAGCAATAAAAAAAATGCGACACAAACATGATTTGAAGATTTAAGATTTACGACTTAGGAGAAGCTGCTCGTCATCGTAAAACGTGCTTTTGAATTCAATAATCTCGTTTTTATTACTCGCTGTTAGCAATTGTTCAAGTTAACTCTTAATTTTTTCGACGAGTTTGTGTTTTTCCAGATGTCTCATGAAATTGAAAACCCCTAACAATTTTCAAAGCATGCATATCTTTACAGATAAGTAAGATGTCTATTCGTAATATAAAAATAGGAGCTTTTAACTAAATACATATAAAAATGTATCACATGAATAAATGTACCCATAGGGAAAATCATTTTTTACAGTTTCAATTTGTCTTGTCCCCAAGCTCTGAAACGGCTGAATCAATTTCCACGAAACTTACACTGACAAATTGCTAGTGCTACAAGAAGTTATTCAGTCACTTTACATTTTTTTTATTTCTATGCGGACGAAGGCAATACATACACGCATAACATCACGCCCATAATCCAGCAAGGAGTAGGCAGAGTCAAAGGGGCAGCAAGCCCCTTTAACCACATTCAGCCGAAAATATAACTGGGCTGGTTTAGTGGGAAAATTGTAAAAAAGTACATAGTGACAATTGGCTAGCTTGTCGCCTACATAATCACATACACAAAACCCGAAAAAAAAAAATATACCATTAGACACGCTAGACAAGGAACACAATTGGCACATTATTTTCCAGGCCCAGACCAACATGGGACAATAGTTAATCTATACTAATTTAAAAAGCTGCAACTTTGTTTGTTTGTACAGGCAGTCGGTAGATAAAATTAATTCTCTCTGGAAATTTTCCGTGATTAATAGAGTGATGGCGAATCTTTGTTTCATTAGGAATATTGCGTCTGACTTTCTATACATAGAAACTTCTCTACTCTTCAGTTGATTGGTAGATAAACGTTATTAGCAGTTAACATTCAATTTAAATTAAATGGAAACACTTGCATATATTTAACACATATATTTTACCTCTGTAGATTTTTTGTTAGTATTTAGTAGGTTTAAGAAGTAGCAAATATATTTTAAAGGCGAATTACTAATTGTTTTTTTTTTAACTAGAAGTGTTTTTATTTTTTTACTTGAATAAATATTTTATGTAGATTGATAAATACTCGGAAATATTACAACGTGAACTTAAGAATTTTTCGTTTAAGTGATGATAATTAGAAGGAATCCTACGTATATGGGTTTAAGGGTTAATTAAGTAGTATCTCATACTAAAGGATTTAAGATTATTTGCTATGAAGCAGGACACAAGTCAAACATACCCTATAAATAATACCGATTAATGTCAATTAAAAACCTCATCCTCAAATTGAACAAGGATTATTCTAATAACACATAGAGTCCATGGATAATAAGATGCAAGCGAATGTAATTTCATACCATAAGACGGGAAATTAGATCTGCGATAATTCTGAACGGATGTCCAACATTACTGCGCAGAGGTCCGACTCGAACGCGAGTCGAACTGGGACATCACACGTAAGGAAACCGTTTATCAAACATTTTCTCCTCAGAACGAGACTTGAAATGAATATAAGTAAGTTATCAACGACGAGCTGTTGCCCGCGGCTCTGTTTTATTTCTCAAAATAAATATAGGCGAAGTTACTTCTTGTATAGTCAATTATAAGCTTGCTAGCGAAAGTCCTATCGAAATCGGTTCAGCCTTTTGGAGACCATTCGAAATAAACAGACAGACAAATAGCCAGATAATAAAATAAAAAAATTACAATACAAACAGACACTTCAAATTTATTTATTTCTATAGATTATTCTAACGTAGAGACGACTAATAAGTTTTTCTATGAGTAATGTATAATCTTCAAGTGAATTATGAATAAATAACAGCGAATTTTAGAAGCCAATGCTAACTGTAAGTAACTAAATAACTAAACTTAACGCCACTTAACTTAACTGTAAGTAAGAGTGAAATTAAAATATCTTATTTACTTTTTATCATCAAATTGGAGAGCGTATATTCAGCCAGTATTCCCAAACTAAAGTGACAATTTCAAAGCCGACAAACGCAACGGTTTGGAAGTGCCATAGTTACACAGTTAGACCTCGTTATTTGCTTTAAATATCCTAGGTAGTCTAGAGAAGTGCGGAGCGCCGGCAGCGTCCGCGGCGTACGCGGCGGGTGGACGGGTCTAGGGCATAATTTACGCCGATCACCGGGCCGGTGCCGGCCAATGATGTCCCTAGACCGCATCGGATATTCTATGTAAACTGTTCTAAATTTAAACTATACTATTGCCGTTCTATGTAAAATTCAGAACCTAGTACCTACTGACCTGATTGACGTGCAAAATAATGTATTATGAATCTATTTGCAGTGATAAAACCACTTTCTCATCGGAGATTCGTCAGGTCGACCGTTCTTCAACGAAGGATTGTCTGACGCAGCATTGGTGGGCAGGAGCAGTTGGAGAAAGGCCTTACGTCTCGCTGATCATTTTTGGCGTCGTTGGGTAATCGAATATCTGCCCTCCTTGGCTCCACGTCGCGTTCCAGGGAAAGAGGTCGCGATCAGTGTCGCGTGTTGATCTGCGATGGAAATCTTCCGAGAGGGACATGGCCACGAGGCGTATCATTTCATTTAAGCTTGTGAGCCCGTTGCAAAGTATAAGAGAAATTAAATTTGATATTGAATTGTATAAATAACAAAATAGTAATCTATTAATAGTTACATATTTGGTGGATTTATATTTGATGGCTTATAATAGCAGTTGCGATCAACCCAAACGGACACCCACCTATTTGATACCTATAGCTATTTTCGTGACTATTCGTAATAATCTTCAATAATGCTGTCTGTCAATAGTCTGTCTTAATGTACATTTCATTATGGAAGAGTATGGTTTACGAAATATCCTTTTGTTTTTTATTTGGTTTGTGTATTTCACTGACATCATATGAATAGAAGCTAAGAAATAAAAACAGTGCTATTACTTAAAGAGTTCAATTAAATAAAGTTTCACTACTCGATACGAAAGGTAATGCTTTCCCGTGTAACAGGATAAAATATTATTTATATTGATTTACTCACGAATGTTTATTCATCAGTAAAATAATAATTTTTGTTATTATTTTTTGCACGTTTCATCTAAAATGCCACTCCAGATATTGCTTATTGCGTGCTCGAAACGATGTCACTAATGACTGTAGAAACGTTTTTTAAATAAACAAGTAAAAACTTCTTTTCTTATTTTAAAGCACGCGCGGCTTGATTTTGTGTTAGTAAAAAGTGAAAGTGCTTGCGATGTGTGATGTTTAATCGAATAGTCCGGATACGAACGGATACAGGCAGCAAGTTGCATCACTGGGCGCGCAGCCGTGGGAACGTGGTGCAAGGACACGGTGCACTCGCCACGCACTTTCAAATGCATCCTACGGCTTAGGCAATTAAACAGATCGCTAGACGCTCTTAATAGAATATTCTTCTTCAATTTACTTTTGATATCTTGTTATTTAAGCAAAGTGGTCGAGTATGGATTTGTGTATAATACTACTGCTACACTTACCTACGTGATAAATAGAACTCGTTTTTAAATGTGGCTTACCTGAAATAGAAATAAAAATGCTATGTTAATCATTGTCCTTAAAATATTTGCCAAGTAAAAATTTCAAAAAAAAAGGTATGGAGAGATTTCCGTAATGAACAACAGTCGTGACAAACCATGAGAATACTGGGTTTTAAAAACATAAATATACACATGACATCACGCCCATAATCCCCGAAGGGGTAGGCAGAGTGAAAGGGGAATCAGGCCCCTTTAACCACATACAGCCAAAAAGAAAACTAGGCTGGGTTAGATGGAAAATTGTGAAAGAAAAATTAGGCATATTAATTTCTAATGTTTACTACGCTAAGCAACGAAGGTTTGAAAAGTGCACGTTAATCAATATAAAATTGCAATTATCGTTAAAAATAGGATGTTGTTGTTTTCTATCTACCGTTATCAACAGGATCAATTTAGATCGACGACTGATGAGGAGAAACCGGTATGATTTTTTCACCAAATGATTTGAAACCTAAAGTATATATATTGTTTATATATAAGTTACTGGTTTACGATTTAATTAAAAGATTTATTAGTTAAAAACGTTCTGAAAGATCCTACAACGCATTTGACTGTTGATTAACAAAAAGGAAATAGAAATACGTTACATGAAACGTTACATTATCTTAAAGTTGTTTAAATAACGAATCTGTTCTGGATGCAGCTAGCTGCAGCTGAGCTAGGTGCAGCGCGGCGGCGCGTCGCGTGACCGACAGTGAAAACTGCATTTCTGCGAGCGAGATGCGCGCGCTTAAGGCGGGGCGGACACTGCGCGGATGTTTTACGTTAATACATTTCTCAATCTCAATATCTCAATATTTCACACCCTTAGAATTAGAGTCTGACACACAGTTCCTATAAATTCAGCACTGACAGACTTTCTAGTTCATTTTTGTTTCATTTACTTTTATTTTAAATAGCAGCGCCCCGCGGTTTCACCAGCATAATTCCCGTTCCCGTGGAAATATGGAAATAAAATAGCCCATTTTACTTAGTAATAAAGTAGCTTTCTATTGGTGAAAGAATTATTGAAATCGGTCCAGTAGTTTCGGAGCCTATTCAATACAAACAAACAAACAATCAAATCTAACATCTTTTTAATATTAGTATAGATATTACGCATACGGATGAGATTTCAGTAATGGATCAGACTTCGTCGAATGCTGTCATAAGCGACTTTAATTCCCTATTATCAGATGTGCTTTTTTGTATATGCGTAACAAATAAACTTAAAAAATACTCAACAATTTTGCATGAAATTAGGCACAGATATAGATTATAGATTATATATGCTATATAGACTATATTTTGTAAATGTATAACGCGAGTAAAGTCGCGGGCAAAAGCTTACTTCATTTATAACACAAAAGCCTGTTAAGGCAAGTCTCCGGCACTCTAACGGATGAAATAATATTTGAAAACTAAACTAACATTTGCTTATTTTCAGTGTCCAATCAGCCTTATAACATGCAGCCCCAAACAAACGCACTCAATTAACATTGAACCTTCACACAGCGACATACGTTCAAAAGTCCAACAACAGGAACACGCGAAAGGGATGGAAGTGGTATATGCGCTGACTGTCAATGTTTTTCTCTTAAAAACAATGTGACGCAGTTGACATAATCTGCCATTGTGTGGACTCGTGAAAGTTGTGCGCTTTTTGCGAAGCGCAGTGGCGCATCCTCCCACGACGAGAGATGCGATAGTGCACTATTGACTGCAATTACTCAAAGTAATAGCAAGTGTGGCGCTAATTAGAAATTATGAAATAGCAACTGAAATAGCGTTCAATTATAACTGTGACGCGCGAAGCGTTTCTTGGTAAATTTAGCGAACGTTTATGGCGGATAAAGTTCATTGTTATCTTAAAATTACTTGAAAATAAGTGTTCTTCTTCCCAAAATATTTCGAGTAGAGTATCAATGGTAAGGACGCGAGCCTCTTAACCTGAAGGTGTGGGTTCAAACCCGGGCATATACCTTTGGATTTTTCAAATCTATGTACGTATTTATTCCACTAGCTCGGCGGTGAGGGAAAACATCGTGATGAAACCTGCACATTCAAACAGCTATGGATGTGGTGACTATGATCCAAAAATTGTCTGGTTGCCCTATCTAAGGCTTACGAAGGTCAGACCGGTAGTCGCTCAAAATAATTACCAGACTCGCTAATTCCTGGATCATGGTCTAAGCGGACGTCGTCTAAGCACGGGACATGACGCTATGATGATAATGTAATCAAAGATTCGTAAGTCTTATTAATATTCTAGTATTTGAAGCTCAAATTAGATTTGACATATTTTGGTCCCTCGCTGTGTAGGCAGGAAGACAGCCCTCTCAGGAATACAAGAGTAGGTGCGCCTCTAGACGCTTAATAATGACTAGAGCTGTAGGTAAATGTAACGAGATTTATTAACTAAAGCAATCGGGACTCGTTACTTTCAAATAGCGTCACGTTATTTTTTATCATGTTATTCTTTAGTCCGATGTTGGTCTGGAATTTAAAAAATAATGCGCCAACTGTGTTTCTTCCTAGCATGTCGTAAAAGGCGACTAATTGTATATGGGGTTTTGGTTATGTGATTGTGTAGGCGACGAGCTAGCCACTTGTTGTTACTTTTTCACAATTTTCCATCTAACCCAGCCCAGTTTTGTTTTTGGCTGAATGTGATTAAAGGGGCCTGTTGCCCATTTGACTCTGCCTACCCCTTTGGGGATTATGGGCGTGATGTTATGTTTGTTTGTTTATTTTATTCTCCTCATATAGTCGCGTCACGTAGCAAATCAAACCTTTGGAATTATATTTTGTTATTAAAATCTCTATATAAAAACTTTGTACTCCTTTTTAAGAAAATTGCGCAAGTGGAGAAGTAGGTATGTAATTTGGTACAGTTAAAGTTTATATGGGAAGAGAGATCAGAAGCCTAAAACTTTAATAAATAATGCATTAGAAATCCATTAAATAAATTTAAAAAAAAAATCTAATTATAGTCGAATTTCGAACACAGGACGACCACTACTATAGTTTTAATGCTTATGATACGAATAGTTTAAAACATTTGATGAATTGCATGTACCAAGCTCACATTCAAGTCACTTAATACAGTTGCCGGCAAGCAGTAAGACACACATGTACAAAGTCTCCACGTGCCATCGAGTATCAATATTGTCGGTCTCATGAAATAGCTAGAGAATAATGTCAATTATTGTGAAAGGTTTGCCTTATTAGTATTATGTACGCTGGAATACACGGCTGTCCGTTAACAGAGGTACAGTGAAAGAAAGGTTCCATAGTGTACTCAATATACATGATGCAGTATCCCTTTATTTAGGACTAGCTTCTGCTCGCGGATTTGCTCGCGTGGTACATCGATAAATCATAGCCTATATGTTATTCGGGTGTATAAGCTATATTATTGTAAAGTTTCATTAAAATCCATTCAGTAGATTTTTCGTGAAAGAGTAACAAACATCCATCCATACTTACAAACTTTTGCGTTTATAATATTAATAGGGATAGTGCATCTCTTGAGGTGAAATATTAAATCCTTTGTCTTATAAGCGATGAAATTATGGATTAGAAAGGCTAATAGTTTTGTAACAATCAATAATAAAAGTTCACTCTCTCAGCCTTTCTCAGGTAATAATTACTAAACGCATATGGATTGAGTCTGATGAAGGCTGAGCGATATAAAAATAATTACATTGTATGTGTACAGAACCAGAATGAATGCTCTTTACTGTCAATAGTTAGATTGTGGTAGAGGTTCCATATCGCCTTGGGCTATGTGAATGTAGGTACGCGGAAAAGAAAATATTTATTCTTAATTTATGCATGACAAGGAAGATGATGAGTTTATAGAATTTCACTTGGAACGTACGTCGGCTCGTATGAAATATAACAATTGTTTTCTGTGACATCTTAAATAATTATCTTAAAATATAAACAGTTAAACTACTGATTCCAATAAAAGATAATGTAACAGGCAGAGGTGGCAGCAAGCCTCTATAACTGCACTTAAGTTACATGGAAAATTGTGCAAACCAAAGATAACAAAAAATTTACAGGCCCGTTGGTCAGAGGCCCTGGCCACGAAACCGAGGGTCGCGGGATCGAATCTTGCTAGGGGCAAATGTTTCGTGCGATGAACATGGACATTTGTACTCGAGTCATGGATATTATAAACGTATTTAAGTATGTCTATCCGTTTACCTAGAATCCATAGCACAAGCTTATAAGCTTAGTTTGAAACTAGGGAATTGGTGTGTCAGTCTGGAAAATTAGAAAAATAATAATAAACTGTTCCAAAATGTTTAGTGACATTTTTGTCATGGATATTGTATTCCAGAAAAGATTGTCCCTGACCAAATATTTCGTTTTATAATAAATCATTATGAGCTTCAAATTCTAACAAAATGACAAACTAATTCATGTGCGTTTAACCAGCGGGGTAAATAACGTAGGTCGGAATAACCTACAGATAGACTTCAATTACGCTACGTCACCATAATAAGTATTTTAAGATAATATCAAGCATACCTACACTAATATCGCGTAGGTGGTTCTCCCACCTGGCGTAGTCAAGGGCCATTTCGAAAACAAATGACTGCAATTACCTAACCCTCTCATGGGGGTTAGAAGGACCAGGCCTCGGCTGAAGGCTGGAATTGATGGACAGTATCCTTGGAGACCGGTGGGGACGCCGAGGTGTTACTTAAGTGTTGGATTAATATAAGTTCAGGGTTCTATTTATTGGGTCATTTTTTGTACAGATGTTATTAGTAGTAAATAAATATATTCTACTGTCTAACACCAATCTCCTTGCTCTAAACATATTCAAACTGATTATTCCAGCCAAATTATTCGTCACCAAGCCACTTATTATAACAGTAAAAAAAAAACATTTCCTCAACGTCCATGTGCGGCGCAGACACGAATGCAGACGATGACGTCAGCTGTCAAACGTTTGACAAGCCCACGGGAGGAACTGTCAAACCTCTGTCATTTCGTTATCTATGACACTAAGTTTCGACTCAAAATTCTCACGATATTCTCAATTTATATTTAGTCTATTAACAAGTAGGCACAGATCATCTGTGCAAGTAGGTAACCAATTTTTACAATTTATTAAGTTATGCAATTTATCTATACTAATATTATAAAGAGGAAAGATCTGATTGTTTTTTTATTAATAAGTAGTATCTGAAACTACTGGACCGATTTTAAAATTACCTTATTAGCGAGTGACATAGGCTATATTTTATTCCCGTATACTTACGGGAACAGGACAACGCGAGAGAAACCGCGGGGCGCTGCTAGTGTGATATAACTTGAATGGCTCGATGACGTATACGAATACGTTAAATACGAATTTAGTGACCCTATTTTATGCGCGAGCATGAGATGCAAGAGATGTTGCACCAAGAGATGTGGTTTCTTTCCTGTTCTATCTAATCTAATATTTAAGTATATGTATATTTTTGTAATCATTGTTGAATCTGACATCCTTAACTAATGTGCATACAAGCTACTTAGCTCGGACTCGGATCAAAGTTGTCAGATATTAATTGTTTATTTATTTATTGAAGCGGTGGTAGCTCAATGGTAAGGACACGCGCCTCAAAAAGGAGGAGTGCAGGTTCGAATCCGGGCACGTACCTCTGGATTTTTAAAACCTATGTACGTATATATACCACTAGCTGAACGGTGAGGGAAAAAATCGTGATGAATTCTGCAAATTCAAACAACTTTGAATTTTAACCATGATCCAAAAAATTTCTGGTTCCCCTATCAAGGTTACGAATGTCAGATCGGCATTCGCTTCAATGTAATTAACCAGACTCGCTAAATCCTGGATCATGGTCTAAGCAGACCCCGTCTAAGCACGGGACATAACGCTAGGAAGATGATGATATTTATTTAACTGAAGTTCGTTTAAGATAAATTATAGGGTCTACTTACAAGTAAAGATTTGATAACTTGACATAGAGTATTGTACGGAAGTTCTTTGATGGGGAAAAAAACTGTATATTCTTAAACGACAATTGTAAACGACGAGTGCCTATTGCGCAGGTTTCCTAACGATGTTTTCCTATACGGTCGAGCAGGCGATATCTTCGAGAATACTGTGTTTAAGTGGACAAACTGAATGTTACAATAGAGACTGGTCTTTCGACGTACGTTTCGTTTTGCTGGTATAACTAGTATCCGGCTGAAGGGCCGAAGACGGAGCCGAAATCTATGGTTAATAGGCTATCGCCAAAACTAAAAGCCGAAATAATCGTCGCAGGTTTATATGGCTTAAGAAATGTACTTCAAAATTTATCAAAACTTTCATAATAATTCATACAGTGTATTTTAATTGTAAAATATAATCTATTTTTGCTGATATGTGATAAAACTGATAAAAAGATCAAATCAATTAAAATTATACAAACATTTGATTGGTTAATAATGACAGTGAGCTGTCACGTATTCGATAAGTTACCTTGCGGTTTTTGCAAAAATCTTCAGCTTTTGTCAAAAATATGTTCTTATTCTGCTATAGCCGAAGGTAGCTGAAATTAAAGCTGAAATTCTGTAAGTACCTGAACAAAAGATTGTAAAACTC
The DNA here is from genome assembly GCA_951394215.1 of Glyphodes perspectalis. Lineage (NCBI taxonomy): Eukaryota > Metazoa > Arthropoda > Insecta > Lepidoptera > Crambidae > Glyphodes > Glyphodes perspectalis. The sequence goes on along the minus strand of OX596201.1, from coordinate 18,838,283 downwards.
GATAAAATTGAAATAACATCGCTAAGCTTACACGTGCATCTAATTTCTGCGTCGTTATTCTAATTTTCTTCTCGGAACCTGCCAGAAGCCGAAATGAAATCTAATCTATTATTTCCGAGTAGCTGAAAGTTATTCAGCCTACATTGGCCGGGCTCGTCCTTCAAGGCACGTTACAAATACCTTTCCTGGTTTGGCAACGTTTTATTTTTCCGGTTTTACCCACAAATATTGGGCAATTGTTGCTTATTACCGTGTTGTGGCAACCGATACATATAGAAATAAAAGTGAAAGGTTGCAGCGGTTCACAAGTAAGCTAAAGTTGATGTGTTTTTACTTATTAAAAATAAAGTTATAATATCTTCATATATATTTTTTACCGCAATGAGGGTTTTCAAAAATACAAAAACCGCCAGATGGCACGAGGGAGTCTCGTGGTCTTATCACTGTCTCTATTGGCTCCTTGTTGACAGCATGTCAGTTTGTTCTGACAACTAGCCAATGAGGAGGGTGACAAGACCGCGAGTCACAGTTACGCCATCTTTTGGATGTTTAAAAGTAAAAAACCCTCATTTCTACTCTACGATACAATTTATATTATACAAGAGGCCGCTAATTATAAATATAGCATGCTAAACGCACAGGACTAACGGATTGCGCTTAGCCACCATACAAATTTGCGCACACGCTCCCTTAAACAACAAAGCGTCAACGTTACACAATCGCCTATTAATAACATCACAAAAAACGCCAACACACGCCGACGCGACACACCAACACTTCCAACACACCAACACAGGCACGCCAACATAAGCGCTCCGACATGGGCGTGTGCGAGGCGCGGTGGTGTGCGAGATGGTTGAACGGCCGACCCGCCCGGCCGACCTTCAGACAAGGGTGGGTAGGGCGGCCGTCTCGGAAGATTTCGGTGCGACTAATTAATATCGCCGGTAACTATTACGTCTAAGATACCAGTTGAGGTTTGTTCGGGTGCAATTTTTACTTTCGATGGTTCGGCTCGTCTGGGAATACTCGGCAGTCACGATTATAGGGAATGTTCTAGATGTTTTGTCAAGGTCAGCTTATTATTATTATTTTCAACTATGATCTCGCAAAGTTTCCTTTTGAAAATGTAGTGTAAGAGAATGATGTTCCTTTTGTTTAGGATGCTTCATTCTAGCTGTAGATAAGCAAGGCGCAATAAAGATTAGTTTATCTGCTACTACTATGCATATACCTGAATAATTCTCAGGCACATGTAATAATAAATTGGTTACTTTATGACTAGGTATAAATGAATGCTAATGAAAGTAATATTCTATGTTGGCGGAATAAAATAAACCCATGTTAAATAGTGTTTTTATTCAACTCTGGCAAGCTAAAAAAACGGTAAAATAATTTAAAATAAATAAATAAATTCTCCAACTGGCACACCAATTCCCTAGTTCCAAACTAAGCTTATAAGCTTGTCCTATGGATACTAGGTGAACGGATAGATATACTTAAATACGTTTTACAAACAACCATGACTCGAGTACAAATGTCCATGTTCATCACTCGAAACATTTGACCCTAACGGGATTTGAACCCGCCATCCTTGGTTTAGAATTTTATTTATTAAGGTATTAAATATATCAGCCGTTTCTTTGATAAATCCGTTTTGATTGGTTGAAAGAAAACGCTGCAATGATATAACAAGTGTGATCGACGGAAGAAATAAAGAGATGCCCCGTGGTATAGAGCGGTGCCTCACAGGAGTGAGATCCTTGATCGGATGCAAGCTTAGCAATATTTTTGGATTACTTGTTAAACCTCAGGCTAAAAAATAGCAGAATAACGCTATTAATATTATAAATGCCAAAGTTTATATGTAAAATAGATGTTTGTATCTCTTTCACAAAAAAGCTACTGAATGGATTGTAATGAAACTTTAGAATAATATAGCTCATATATATATACGAATAACATACAGGCTATGTTTTATCGATGTACCACGCGAAAGAAGCCCTGGGCAAAAGTTAGTGTGATAATATGTACATAAAAACTGTAAATAAATAAGAATGGGTGTGTTGAGCCATGTTAATTTAATGAGGCTATAAAAGTTAACGTGACTATTATTAGAATCATGAAATGATTGTGAGTTACGTTACCTCTTTTAAAAGAAAATTACAAAAATAAATAAAGATATGTTTATTCTTTCTATATTGGTTCAGTCGAGAACTTGCGACTGAACCCGCAGGAGAAAACTAGTTCTGTTATAAAACCTACGCTTTTATATTATCAACGTAATTTTGTTTATCGAGTGAAATTTAGTCGCGGTAAGCAGAGCATAAGACTTCACTAGAATGTATAGAAAAATACCCAATAAATAATGGCTTCTCTAGAAATATGTCTGACGTTTTGAACATGTGTTTATTTACATACTTTTTATTGGAATTAGTCTATATATTACACTAGCAACGCCCCGCGGTTTCATCTGCGTAGATCCCGTTCCCGTGGGAATACGGGAATAAAATATGCCTATGTTACTCGATGGAAAACTAGCTTTCGATTGGCGAAAGAATTGTTCAAATTAGTCCAGTACATAGTTTCGGAGCCTATTCAATGAGGGTTTCCTGAATTAAAACATCAGATAGATGGCGTAACTGTGTACGGTCTTGTCACCCTCCTCATTGGTAGGTTTTCAGAAAAAAAAGTGTGACTCGTGTGCCAAGGTCTATTTAATATATGAATCTATCAATCCGATGTTTGTCTGGGACTTAAAAAAGCATGTGCTAACTGTGTTTCTTGCCTAGCATGTCGTAAAAGGCGACTTATGGTATATGGGGTTTGGGTATGTGATTGTGTAGGCGAGGAGCTAGCCACTTGTCACTTCTTTTTCACAATTTTCCATCTAACAGCCCAGTTTTGTTTTTGGCTGAATGTGGTTAAAGAGGCCTGCTGCCACTTTGACTCTGCCTACCCCTTCGGGGATTATGGGCGTGAGGTTATGTATGTAACCTATCAATAATATTGTATCACGCTTTTTAGACTTTGCCTACCCTTTCGGGAATTACAGGCGTCATGATATGAGTGTTTGGTCTACATTCCGAAGTAGTGGTCATCATCCTCTTGTCCTTCTCCCAGTTCATCTGGGGTCGGCGCAGCATGTGTTCTTCTTCCATACGTCCCGGTCAGCCGTCATCAAGCTATCCACTTCCATTTTACTCATATCATCTTTCACACAATCCATCCAACTCTTATTTGGCCTTCCTCTTCCTCTCCGAACTAGTGGTATTATTTTTTATACTACATATAAGTGCATTTAGAAGCCTATATTAACAACGATATTTTTAACCTGAATTTGGTCAAAGCGGACCCCACCTAGTCACGGGACATCACGTCAGGAAGACGCAAGGTGTGCCTGCTAACTTCAATATCCTGGGATACGGCCCTGGGACCGTATTGTACATCGAGCCCTTAATAATATTACTTTATAAACAATAGCGAATGTAAATCAGCGTCGTTTACGAGTTTTTATTTATTCATTAGGATGGCGGGTGCCCCGGGCCGGCCTAAGCTAACACGCCGTTACCCAGGAGTCCGCGCGCGTCGAACCCGCGGCCCAGCGCGGCCGGGGCTCAGTAACTCATTTGTGACCTAGAGCTGGACTGCATCAAGGCTTATGCTAGCTATTATGATAACTAAAGGGAGACAGGAGGGTAAACGACGCCAAGAGGCGTATGAAAAAGGTTTTATATTAAAATAAATAATCAAAGAGATACGATGGTTCTACCAATATACACTTTTCATAGTTATACGAAAAATAAAATCATTAAGTTTCACCTGTCATCTGCATTCGTCAATTATCATTTTTTTTTAACAGTTCTCAGTATAATAAAAAATATAAGTATCCCTCACATACAGGCCTAAGAAAAAGGTGGTCTATTAACACTAAAAGACATAAACAATACCCATCTCTGTTGGCGCGATACACCAGCTGATGGCCCGAGTGTTATGTTATGCTAAATGTCTATGAATAAATTTCTGCCTGTAACTTGTTCTGTGTCTAATGTCTGCCCTGTACGGCGTTATGTACACACATGTACGTACATTTACATAAATTATTATTCCCAAGACTAATTCGTCCTGGTCGACCAAGGACAAGCGAGTGTTCACAGGGAGACCTAGAAGGACTAAGTTTACATATAATCTAATATAAACCTTAGTCGTTAAAATTTAGAGCACATTTCAGGTCTAAATTACGTCGGAGTTACCGCCTTTCAATCGCGAGCACTGTGTAGCTTTGAAAGCGAAATTTATACCTGCGCGATGCGCAAGCGAAAACGAACTTTACCAGTGAAAGTTACAGCTGAAATTTGGACGAGTCGCGACCTAACGTTAATAGAACAGGACGGGTGTACATAAAGGAAAGTGACAGCGATGTCCGTGGTGGTCCGTGACCTATCCTACTGACGAATGTCGAGCCCCGGAACAGAGCGTTTTAACGAGCCGTCTAGACGGGCGAGGGTGTGTGCGTGGGCGCGCGTGTGTGGCGCGGGCGGCGCGGGCGGCGGGGCGGGGCGCGCGTGTGTGCGTGCCGCGGGCACTTGCCGAATATCGGAGTTACGACTGGTAGCCGGAGTGACGCGGATTATGACAGACTGTTTACGTGACAGGATTGCAATCCAGCATTTTCTGCTAGCTGGCTTGCCGGATCCAGCATTGCAATCGCGACAGCTATGACTATATTTTTTATGAAATAAGGTTTATCAGCTATTATTACAAAATTAGATACTTATGCTATAAGATATCAAGCAACACTTATATTATTGTATGACCAATAACTAAAAAACGCAGCATGTTTTAAAAAAAATTGCACCCATTTATGACTCCCAATATTTTTTATAAATAAATAAATCTTATTAGATATTTTTTAAAGAGACATAGATGTGTCGTTACTTTTTAACTGTCAAACGCATAAAAATTTTTCGTGTATAAATTATATATTTTGGCCTGATTGATTACATGCAACTATATATTTATTTATTTTAATTATAAATCAATTGGCAGTTTTTGTGGCTTTCCTGGCGTCAATGAAGATCCTAGCTTTCGAGGACAATTTTTTTTCCAAGATGAAAGAACCCAGTATCTTTTTCTATATTCATGATACGATACGAGCGAATATTGTCTAAATAATCTCAATATTTAGTTTGAGGACTGCTTATAAATGAATAATTACCAATTGAGGATAAGTAGACCGGATAATTTGGGGTGGATATGACAACTTATAATTGAATCAATTTAAATATCTGTTCAATTATAAATTGTCAAATAACTGACTTAATTTATTCTACATTGTGTCTACATTTCTGAACATGTTTTTTAACATGAAGACAATTTCTAATTTGCCCAACTTTTCACGCGACCCGTGACAGTATACAAGTAGTGTGTCTCGTCCGTGTGGCGTGCCTTAGGGCGCAATTCTTTGGGCTGAAACTTTTCAGCACTAAAGGAAGGGCTGCTTTGCCTTTTGGCCCTTGTTTAGACAATTAGCTCGCGAGTGTGGGCGTTTCCTGGACGTTACTACGGACCGAACGAGGGTTACCACCCGTTCGGATGTGTCCGGATATAGACATATCATACCATCCATACCATCCAGGCGGATGGTAACCCTTATTCGGTTGGTCACCTTTTCTGTCGGGAATTTTAATTGGCTGACTTTGAATAGATGCATGCTGAGATGTCATTTAATTTTTTTAAATATAAGGTGATAATGTTCTAAATTCTTTCTTGTATATTTTTTTACATTTAAATTGAATTTTTATAGTGATTAAAGATAGGGTGTCTAAATATAACGATAGTTAATAGAACTTTGTTGGAATCTTAACTTAATTTTTAACAGTATTTTTTTTTATATTGGAAATACATTTGCCAATACAAATGACTTTACTACAGATATGAAAAAAAATACAAATATATATTTCAGCGACGATGGTTCGGCTAGGAAGTTAAAGAAAGCATGTAGTGAATATAAAAAGAAATTTTGCTAAACAACTTTGTTGTGATAAAAGCATGAAAGTGGAGTGTTGGTGATGGTCAGAGGACGACACAAAAAGTTGAAATATATGCAAACGAAAATATTTAGGATTTCCCTAAAAAATAAAACCACTCGGTCACATTCAACATCTAGGTACAAGCACTTAATAAAAATTGCAAATCCATCTCCCGCCGCTCAGACACAGGTCCTATACAATTTACCCAATAAACCTTCCACGTGAACCCATGAACTCATCACCTTCACAAGATCATTTCAGTAGCCCTTATTACGACTACATAAAGGCGACGTGTTTTGTAGGCGTTCGTAGCAGAGTCATAGTGCGTCGTAGCGTCCTCTACGCTACGAGGTCTACGGCCGGCCGTCCGTCGCGCGTCACCTGCGCCCGGGTGCCATCCGCTTAGCCGGGTTGAAGGGGACGTAAGCCGTAGCACGTCGTAGCCGCTACGAAATGCTTTCAGATTTACTAAGTATCTAAGTGTCAGAGATATTTGAAATGTTAATAACGGCTAGCTATTTGACGGCTTGATATTTTAGCGCAAGCAACGCAAAATGTATGGAGTGTGCTTGTGTTTGACATAACTGAACGTTCAGCTTGGTGTTGGAATGTATGGGACACCTGTTGATGCCATAGCGCGGTGGGTGGTCCGAGGCATGGATAGCATTGCCTGACAGTTCGATTGAACCTGGTACATTCAGGAAACAAATTATTCGATAATCAGGTTTATTAGTATTGACTGGCTCGATGGCGCATTTGGTAGTGACCCTGCCCTATGCGCCAAGAGTTGTTGGTTCGATTCCCACCCAGGACAAACTGTGTCGTGTGTTTGTTCTGTGTCTGGGCGTTAATATCTAATATTTAAGTATAATTTGTAATACCACTGTTGAATCTGATATCCGTTGGTCCGTAAAACAAGTGCCTAAGCTACTTAACTCAGATCAATAAATGTGATGTTGTGGGATATTTATTTATTGGTAGGAGCTGCCGCCGAGTTAATGAAATATTATGAAAAATGGAATAAAAAAATGGACGTCCAAACTTGTGTTGGATTACCACTGCCTAATGGTTTCAAGTTAAACTTTCAAGTTGCATTTTTACATTTTATAATAGCGTATAAACTAAATAGTACGCGGCAACATAACAAAAAGTACACAAAAACTTCTATCAGGTACAGCTTCAAAAATAGTTAAACAATGTTGGTCTCTATTGTTAAATACATAAGAAAATGTTCATCTGCATTTGTTTCTGACTGTAAGTGCAGGTGTTCGTTGCCCCGGCGCCCCGGGCGCCTAGCCAGACGGGGCGCTGCGGGCTGCGGGCTGCGGGTTCGGCTCAAAGGCGCCGTTCCGCGCGATTGCGACCCGCCCGCGCGGAAACTTTGAGGCGCTGAGCACCTCAAACTAAGAACTTGGGGGTTAGGTGAGACGTCTTTATGAGACTACGACCTTGCCACGACTTTGCCTGAATAAATTTTTGAGTATACTCTAAAAATTACTTTCGCATTTATAAATAATAAATAAATAAATTCTTCAGACTAACACACCAATTCCCTAGTCCCAAACTAAGCTTATAAGCTTGTGCTATGGATTCTAGGTGAACAGATAGACATACTTAAATACGTTTTATAAACATCCATGACTCGAGTACAAATGTCCATGTTCATCACACGAAACATTTGCCCCTAGCGGGATTCGAACCCGCGACCCTAGGTTTCGTGGCCAGGGTCTCTGTCCAATCGACCAACGGGCCTGTCATTTATTTTATTAGTTATGGTGTTTTTTATTTATAGTTTTTAAGCGGAAGGAGAATGGAATATGTAGTGTGGAATCTAGGTTCGATTCCCATAAGAGTGGAATTTTCACAAACTTGATTTCAAAAGCTTCAGTTCGTTTCATAGTTATTATTTTTTTTGTACATGCAGGTGTTTAAGCTTTACTTAAGCAGAGCACTGTGTATGATACTGTCCGTATTTAATCAAATATTTTTCGTAATAAGTGTCCCATATCACTTAGGCCGCAAGTAATAGTAAATTATTTATCCATGATGATATAATAACATCATTCAACTTACATTTAACGCAAATACTCGTGCCTAGGTGCTTAGGAACTTACCTGAAACATAGAAATACATCATATTAGTCACAAAGCAAGAGTTTTACAATTAAATAAGATTTCAGTATTAAGTAATTTTAAGTAATTCTAATTATAGTAATTATCGCCGAACTAAGTTGATTTTATGAAAACTTAGACACCTTTTCTATCTCTACATATGGTCAACCCATGATCAAAACTATATTGACTTGACAGGCCCGTTGGTCGAGTGGTCAGAGACCCTGGCCATGAAACCAAGGGTCGCGGGTTCGAATCCCGCTAGGGGCAAATGTTTCGTGTGATGAACATGGAAATTTGTACTCGAGTCATGGATGTTTATAAACGTATTTAAGTATTTCTATCCGTTCGCCTAGTATCCATAGTACAAGCTTACGCTTAGTTTGGAACTAGGGCATTGGTGTGTCAGGCTGGAAAATTAAATTAATTTAATTAATTTATATTTAAAAGCATAAAATATTGCACATTGTGTTTAAAAAACCAAAGAAGTGTAATCTCTGTATAAAAGTTTTTTGGTAATCACGTGGGAAACAGCTGGTGATTATATAAAACTCTTGTATCCAAGTTACTTAGGAAGACGTCTGTCATTGTCAGGTAAAAACATACACCAGAATAACGCAGTACTGAACACAACTTCAACCCCCCAACGGTTACCAAAAGTTGTTACGACAGCCCGCAGTAATCGGGCGCCCCCCCCGTCTGGCCGGGCGTCCGGGCGGCGGTGCAACGACCCGGGTGCACCCTTAGGTGTAGCTAGATTACGCCGAGACTGAGTTACAAATGAGCCTTTTTGACCCGTGGCGTCATTGATGTTTCAATAGTTACCTTAAATAAGTTTTGGCTATAGTGAAGTCATCATCTTCCTAGCGTTATGTCCCGTGTTTAGACGGGGTCCGCTTAGATCATGATCCAGGATTTAGCGAATCTGGTAATTACATTGAAGCGACTGCCGATTTGACCTTCGTAACCCTAAGATAGGGGAACCAGACAATTTTTAGATCATGGTTACAAATCTAAAGTTATTTCAATTTGCAGGTTTCATCACGATGTTTTCCCTCACCGTCGAGTTAGTGGTATAAATACGTAATATAGATTTTGAAAAATCCATTGGTACGTGCCCGGGTTTGAACCCGCACTCTTCGCTTAAGAGGCGCGTGTCCTTACCATTGAGCTACCACCGCTCCTTTATCTATAGTGAAGTCGATAGTAATAAATGAATGTGTTTGTAACGTTTGATAGTTCAATTGAATATATTTTGGGTCTTTGGAACCAAAAAAGAAAGTCATTTATGTCTTAATAATTTTAAATTACCATGTAGGTGTTTATTTGAAAGACTATTTAGGCTAAACTATTTAGGCAGAGCATTGAGAGTTCAAAGAAAAATATAAAAAATCTGCCGCATAGTGTATCCTCAACTTTACATCCCAATCAATAGATTGAAAATGCGGCTTTCATAATAATGAAAGCCGCATTTTCAGAAAGTGACAAGCGAAATCGCCAGACAGTTCGAGTAGGGCGCCGAGCGCAGGGGCCAGGACGCAGGGCGTAGGGCGCTGAGCGCAGGGCGGGCGCCGCGTCCTTCCTAGGGCGGGCGTCGACTCCAAACTTGTTTTGCGTAAGTCGGCGTGCAATGTCTACGAAAACGGCGTATTTTTATTCCTAATGCCTTTGAGTGAAGTTGTAAAGAAAACTTCGAGTGCTCTTTGTAACACTTCGAATATTAATAGTTACTTCTATTTTTTCTTTTTATCTTTTGTGTCAACATTTAATATTTTCCAAGACAGATCACTTTACGTTTTTAGTTTTCGTGTTTTTCGTATTTCATTAGTAATTTTTAGTCTTTAGACTTACTATTTTATACTATGATATTAGACTGTTCAATATATTATACTCACATTATTTGAATTATACAATAACTAGCTGTGCCCGCGGTTTCACCCGCGTTTATGGTTAATGTTATATAGCCTTCCTCGATAGATGGGCTATTTAACCGAAATGGTATTTCAAATTAGACTAGTAGTTCCTAAATTAGCGCGTTCAAACAAATAAACTCTTCAGCTTTATAATATTAGTATGGTGCAAACTTTGACGTCTGAGCCCGTCGCTTGTGTTTAACAATCAACCGAAAAGCTCAAACCACTACACTTTGCGCTAGATTATTATTATTACTACTGAATGCACCAACGATAATTCTAGAACGCAGAAGCCCACAGGCTAAATTTGCAATTTAACCAACTGGAAATAAGGCTCAAGTCTGCAACCGGGCGCTTCCAAAAGCGTCAGGCAGGACCCGCCGGGGTTGGGCGGGCGCCGCGTCCTTCCTAGGGCGGGCGACGACACCGCCCGCCCAGGTCCACTAGTGTGTACTAGCACTATGCTACGTCTGTGTGCGGCTGGGCTCACAATAAGGTGATGTCATATCAGCGCGTTTTAACCCGTTTTCGTGTAATGTTTATTTTTCGCTTTTTCTGTCTGCTAAAGATGTTTTTCATTTTGGTATTTTTTTAAACTACATATTCGTACATATTGAAGTGGGATTTTAACGTATAAAATTATTTTTTAACAGTAAAAAAGATATGATGTTAGTCAATTTAAAATGTTTAAGTGAGGCCAGAACGCCAGTTTTTTAAAACCCCTTACATAGCAGTTTTATTAGGATTTTGGACGGACTATTTAAATTGTGATTCAAATATATTTTATTACAGTTAACATTTTATATAAAAGCTGCGATTTCACCCACGTGATTCCCGTACACATAGGTATACGGGGATAAAATATAACCTATATTACTTGCTGATAAAATAGCTTTTCATTGGTGAAAGAATTATTCACATCGGTCCAGCAGTTTAGGAGCCTATTCAATGCAAACAAACAATGAAATCTTTCCTCTTTATAGTATAATTTATCATATGTTTTACAGTGAATCTAACTCTGTCTGCCTATCTGTCGTGTATAACATAACAGTTTTTGTCGTACCATGATCGATATTGATCAAATATAGTATGCTAATAGTGTAACCGTTAAGAAATGACATGTAATACATTCTTTAATCTGTACTAATATTATAAAGAGCATAGAATTTATTTTATGTTTATATTGAATAGGCTCCGAAACTACTGGACCGATTTGAAAAATTCTTTGACCAATGGAAAGCTACTTTATCAGCAAGTAACATAGGCTATATTTTATCTCCGTATTCCTACAGGAACGAGAACTACGCAGGTGGAACCGCGGAGCGCTGCTGGTCCCCAATAAATTAAACAACCCGAAGAATACACGGTAAAGTTGTAACATTCCGAAGACTTAATCCTAATTACAAAATCCTTCAAGACCTAATCCCCTGCGCGTAAAATCACGGGCACAAGCTAGTATCGATAATAAGAAAAGCCTTGTTTCATGGTGGGCAGAAAAAGACGTTAATAGACGTCTCAGGAAGGTTTCAAGGGCGGCTCGTCCTATGGCGGCCGTTCACTCGTCGTCACTGTGGGCAATGATTACCGCAGCCCAGGCGGGGCAGATCGAATATTTGTGTGGAATAAACTTGAGTTTGTAAAGCATACTGTTTGCTATCGTATTTAGCTCATAATACCTACTATGAGCAAAATATGTGTACACATTATAATTGTCCCATGCTGGTCCGGAACTTAAAAAGAATTTGCCAACTGTGTTTTTTGCCTAGCATGTCGTAAAAGACGACTAATGGTATATATCGGGATTTGGGTATGCGATTGTGTAGGCGACGAGCTAGCCACTTGTCACTACTTTTTCACAATTTTCCATCTAATCCGGCCCAGATTTGTTTTGGCTGAATGTGGTTAAAGAGTCCTGCTGCCACTTGACTTTGCCCCTTCGGGGATTATGGCCGTGATGTTTTGTATGTATGTATGTACGTACATTATAATAGACTAGCTGCTGCCCGCGGCTTTGCTCGCGTGGTACATCGATCAAACATAGCTATACTATTGTAAAGTTTCATTAAAATCCATGCAGTTAGTCAGTACTTTTTACGTGAAAGAGTAACAAACATTCACACATCCATCCATCGATACAACCTAAAGGTTTTATAATATAAATAAGATAGTATATGACTAGCCCGTTGATCGAGTGGTTAGAGACCCTGGCCACGATAACAAGGGTCGCGGGTTCGAATCCCGCTAGGGGCAAATGTTTCGTGTGATGAACATGGATTTGTACTCGAGTCATGGATGTTTATAAACGTATTTATGTATGTCTATCCGTTCATCTAGTATCCTTAGTACAAGCATAAGCTTAGTTTGGGACTAGGGAATTGGTGTGTCAGTTTGAAGAAATTGTTTATAAAAAAATATATAAGCGAGAAAGCTTTATCTTACATTAGTTATCACCCACGGTTGCGTCAAGTGGAATTGATATATACCAGATACATTTAATACATACATGCTTGTCATCACTTTAACGTTTAGCAAAAACTATAGACTTTCCCGGGATGAAAAATCTAATCAGAAGATTCAAACTGTTGTGATGAAATCCGACAGGACTTTTCGTCAATTAGTAGGCGCGAAATCGTTACAGATAGAAAGAGTTACTTTCGAATTTGTAATACGAGTATTCGCAAAGAGAAACCCTGTTTATAGAATTCATATTGAATTACTTTATTATCAAATCTGATAAATTACCCCACTTAACTATATTGTGGTTTGTTGTTTACATAATTTAAAGTTAATTTAGTCTCAATTAAAACGAGCAACAACAACATGTAGGTATATGATTACAACAAATAGTAGTAAACAATTTATGTAGGCAGGAAAGCTAGCCGCTTTATCTACTACTCGCAACGCCCCGCGGTTTCACCCGCGTAGTTCTCGTTGCCGTGGGAATATGAGGATAAAATATAGCCTATGTTACTTCCGGATAATGTAGCTTTCCATTAGTGAAGGAATTTTTGAAATCGGCACAGTACTTTTTGAGTTTATTTATTACAAACATAGACACACACAAAAATACAAAAACACATATCTTTCCTCTTTATAATATTAGTATAAATTAAACTTCTTTTTCATTTCATTTTTATGAATACTTGTGTTTGTTCTGTGTCTGGATGTTAATATCCAATATTTAAGTATATTTGTAATACCACTGTTGGTTCTGATATCCGTAACACAAGTGCTTAAGCTACTTACCTCGGAGTCAGATCAATGTATGTGTGATGTAGTCGGATATTTATATATTTTTCTTAGTAAGAAAGTAGCTCGGTTTTGTCCCATGTAACTTAAAAAGAATGTGCCAACTGTGTTCCTTGCCTAGCATGTCGTAAAAGGTGACTAAATAGTATATTGGGTTTTGGGTATGTGATTGTGTAGGCGACGAGCAAGCCACTTGTCACTACTTTCACACAATTTTCTATCTAACCCAGCCCAGTTTTATTTTTGGTTGAATGTGTTTAAAGGGACCTGCCGTATCTTTGACTCTGCCTACCCCTTCGGGGATTACGAGCGTGAAGTTATGTGTATGTAAGTAACTCTATCAGTTTCGTTAGCCTATTACATATGTGTCTCGTCTGTAAATAGCTCAACCTTTGATCGTAGTAGGAAGGCTTCGCAAGGGCGGGCGGCGCGTCCTAGGGCGGACGTTCACTCCAAAAGCGCGTTGTTTGCTGAGCCCCCGCCTAGGACAACATGTTTTGTTTCTTACCCAACAAGTAAGTGATACTTAGCAATTTGGGCTGACTAATGTTGTTTTGTGGGGGCTGGTGAAAGAGGTAATAGGTTTTAAGGGACAGACTTTTTTTGCGCGTTTTTTATACAGGTAATTGTATATTGTGAGATGTTTTTAGTGTTTAAGGTAAATTATTAGGTTAATTGAATTATTTTTGTATTGTTATTTTTTAAAATAAATAATTTACAGACATAAAAAATCATTAGGTAACATTTATTTTATGTAAATTGATACAGAAATAATAATGCTTTTAACAATTGCCCTAACAACAGACGAAGGCCGTCTCGTCGCGAATAGGAGGAGGGAAAGCCTAGAGACTGTATCTACTTAGATTTTTATAAATGCGAGAGAGAGTATGTTATCTATACAAATATTATAAAGAGGAAAGATTTGTATTTTTGTATGTGTGTATGTTTGTAATTAATAAACTCAAAAACTACTATGCCGATTTCAAAAATTCTTTCACCATTGGAAAGCTACATTATCCGAAAGTAACATAGGCTATATGTTATTCCTATATTCCCACGGGAACGAGAACTACGCGCTAGTTCTTTTAATAAATAAGTAACCGATCATAATACAATTTTGCAAACATAAATAAGGAAATAAAAATACTTTTTATATAGGAAAAAATGTTACGCAGAAATTGAATTATACATAATAACGCGTTGCATAAACATTCATAAAAATATCCTGTATTTACTCAACGCCCCCTGTCTAGGCCCCCTGACCAGGCAGTTGGTGTTTAGTTAATTGGATGATCTTATGTAGTCTGGAACATCCAGAGATGAGATAACGAGCATGGGAGCATAAGGAGAGACATCACATAATAGCATCAAACATCTTTTTTTGACTGGCTTGATGGCGCATTCGGTAGTGACCCTGCCCCATGCGTCAAGAGTTGTTGGTTCGATCCCCACTCAGGACAAACATTCGTGTGATAAATACTTGTGTTTGTTCTGTGTCTGGGTGTTAAAAAAGTTGGTGTTTGGGTGTTTTTAAGTATATATTTGTAATACCACTGTTGATTCTGATATCCGTAACACAAGTGCTTAAGCTACTTAGTTCGGAGTCAGATCAATGTATGTGATGTAGTTGGATATTTATTTATTATTATTTATTATCTACGTAAGTAGGTGTGGGTCGACTCTGACTACTCATAAACGTAAGAACGATTATTGTAACAAACTGACCTGTTGAAGTCAAAAAGAACA
The DNA here is from genome assembly GCA_951394215.1 of Glyphodes perspectalis. Taxonomy (NCBI): domain Eukaryota; kingdom Metazoa; phylum Arthropoda; class Insecta; order Lepidoptera; family Crambidae; genus Glyphodes; species Glyphodes perspectalis. The sequence goes on along the minus strand of OX596201.1, from coordinate 18,823,232 downwards.
ATCTTCAAATTAAAATTCAAGTATCATCCAGTACATGACACCATGTCCGTACGGTCTTTCATATTAAATCCGACCCTGCGGTAAATTTCGATACTCTAACACGTGGAAATTAGATCGACTATTGTGTTAAAATTAACAAGTCAAAGAGAACAGTTTCCAAATTCAAGCATCATTCAGCAGCCGACACCCTTCTACACCCTTATTAATCCGATCCTGCGACCTACAGCGCGGGGCCGGCGGCCCGGCCCGGGACGACCTCCAGACTGCCGACGACCAGATGTGAGCCAGGTGACGCTGGTGTCACACAGGACTAATAGGATGAGCGCTGGGGATTGCCCTGATGTCGAGATTTGACTGGTTTGAGCGTGAGATAAAAAAAATTAAAAATTGTCGATGTGGAAAACTTTCTCAAATGAGAATCCGTTTTTTTCCGGTTGGAAGCGTTCTGACCTCAAGGATTTTGAATTCAGATATTTAATAAAAAGCTAGTATCATATTCGGGTAATGTAATAAGTGCTATAGTAGACTAGCTGTACCCGCGGGTTCACTCGCGTTTATGGTTAATGTTATATAGCCTATAGCTTACCTCGATAAATGGGCTATCTAAACTCTAAAATATTTTTTAATTTCGGACTAGGTAGAGCTTGTATGAAAAGGATTATGAATGTTGAAGAGGCGAGTGAGGTGTGTAAGGATCGTGCCATATGGCGTTCGGTTCTCTCTGCCTACCCCGCTAGGGAAGTGGCGTGAAGTTTAGTTAGTTAGTTAGTTAGTTAGACTAGGTAGACTAGTAGACAAACAAAGAAACAAACTCTTTAGCTTGATAATATTAGTAAGTACATGTAAGATACGATACGATATTAGGGGTTCAAAATGATTTACTATTGCCCATGGAACCGACTATTACAATTAGGTAATTTTAGATTGCGAGAAAAATTTAGGAGAGTTGTTTTAGATTTATAATGCGAGTTAGTCCAACTAATCTTCTTATATATAAAAATTAATTTCTGTTCGTTAGTCTCGATAAAACTGGAGAACTGGACCGATTTGGCTGATTTTGGTTTTAAAATATTTGTAATCTTCCAGGGAAGGTTTGTATTGTAAGAAAATATGGCAACGTTGCGAGTAAAGAAATAAAAGAAAATTCGAGAACGGGCAGTTACGAAGTGCGCCGGGACAGATAGTCTGGAATATAAACGAACCGAGATTATATCCTAGCAGGCTGAAATTAACTAATATTTGACGTCTTGACAACGTTCCTAAGATTTGCAACTACATAGGTACTACATACATACTACATAGTTACCTACATTCTATAAAATGAAATAACATAGCTACCTTTAATTATTGTTGTATGAAATAACAAATATGTTTAATTTACACTCCAGATGAATCATTAAGAAAAAAATCTAACTAATAAAAAAAACTTGCAATTATGTGCATTTAAAGATACGCACTCAAATATTTATAGTGGAATGATAATTAACATCTACTTGTATGAATTGTAATATACCTGCAGTTCAATCAAGTAACATTTTGTGCAAATGTTATGCGTTCATTACGCTCATTACATTATATAATACATAAAATAAAATACACCTATTTATAAATTATATACGTCAGATTTTTCTTTGATTTATTATTGCATAAAACCGTCTATTAATACCAGTGCTTTTTCAAATCGTCTCACCTTCCTCCCAAGATCAAACCAGCTCAGGATATTACCCCCAGTCCTTGGTTGTCATTAGGCCTGCATCTAGGCGCGCCCTTCAGACGCTTAGGCCATCGCCCGCCCGCCCTGCGGCTGCCTGTGTGCGTACTTGCAGCCTACGTCTATACACATTGCGTCGGCATAGCCTGCTGCTGAACCGTGTCTGAATAGGCTAAAATCGTATCTGAATAGGCTGCAATAGGCTTTGTTGTAGGCGTGTTATATAAAATACGGCCTATGTGTGCTGTTGGACGACACAAGTGTGTAGGCGTTTGTTTTCGGGATGGGATTTTTTCTAAGCGCATATATGTGGATGTATTCTGTCTGTATTAATCGTATGTATTGAAAATGTTTGATCTAGCTTACGTGTGTGTTGAACAGTCTATGTATAAAGCTATATATTGACATGTGTGTGTGTGTTGTTTGGTTTGGTACCTATTAATGGTATATTGATTTGTGATATGAGTATATTGGAGGTACCGTCGCACCAATTGTACGTTGGTATGAGTATGTAGAACATCGATCAAGTGTAATTAACTGGATACACTATGGATGCTTAACAAAATAATAGTGTGTGCGCAATCACACGTGCACTCTCTATTCCTTCACTCTTATAGTCCGGTGAGACGGAATTCGACATGATCGAAGAGAGGTCAGGCGCAGGACTAACGGCTTAACGTGTTTTCCGAGGCACGGGGGTGATTAAACCGCCAACTTCCTGGCTCCGGACTGCTACTGAGTAATTTCAATATTGAAATAACCAGCCACAAATTTTTGTCCCGACCTTGGATTTGAACCCGGGACCTCTCGGTCCTTAGGCGGCGCATGCTACCACTAAACCAACGAGGCAGTCAGGTTCAACAAAAAAGTTGTTGTATTAGGAAACACGAAGGAGGTTACTTATTTTGATTTGAATTTTGCAATGATTTATTTAACTACCTACCAAAAAATTTTTTAACTGTATTATTAATTTTATTAGATAAAATATTAAAAAAGGACAATACGGCGTCATTTTTTTTTGTTATGTAACTGCTATCAGTCGATGACGACTATTCTCAGTTTAGTTGTATTTCTTAGATAGCGACATTTAAAAAAAACATTTTATAAAATTATTGTAATAAACAGCTTAGACTTTTGCCGCAGCTTAGACTTTTTTTAATTGAGTTTAATTCAATACTACGATACAATAATAACCATCTTTAAGAGTAGAACACTCTTGAAGATGATCATTATTGGCTAATGAAAGCATGAGAAAAAAATCAACATATCACGTTGCCTTATTGTATATCGGATACATAACAATTTCACTAATATTTTTTAGGAACATTGTATCTAACTTCATATACATGATCGAAGATTTAAAAAGCAAATGATAGAGATCTTTGTAGCTATATACAACGATCATTCTCGTACGTATTGAGCTTGATAATGACTTATTATGTTCTATAGATATCGTATCAATATCTAGATTTGAATACTCGAATAATAGACCTAATTAGTCGGAGAGTACTTAAGGTAGAGTTGTCTACATACGGTACCTAGCTAACTTGAACATACATAAGCCTACTTCAAGTCAAGTTTCAGATCCATATTCAGATCGCTCTTAGCACATTCGAGTAATTCGATGATGACGATCATATTGTGTAAAACTAGGACATTGTCTGGTTTTCATATAGATGTTAAAAGAGTGACAAGATTATTCCACAGTCAAGCTAGCTGATGATATACAGGTATGATACATCACGCCCGTAATCCCTGAAGGGGTAGGCAGAGTCAAAGAGGCAGCAGGCCACTTTAACCACATTCAGCCAAAAACAAAACTGGGCTGGATTAGATGGAAAAGTAGTGACAAGTGGCTAGCTCGTCGCCTACACAATCACATACCCAAAACCCGCTATACCATTAGTCGCATTTTACGACATGTTAGGTAAGGAACATAGTTGGCACATTCTTTTCAAGTCTCAGACCGACATAGGACAATGGGCTGGGTTAGATGGAAAATTAGATTTCGTTATTTCCTTTTTCGTAATGATAATAATTAATTGTGATTGTTATATGAAACCGCTACTCAGGACCTAATGTGGCATATTTTTTGACTGAGATCTTGCAAAATCATATCTGAATTCCAAAGCAGCCGTTGGTATTTCAGTTTTGTGTACCCATCTCAATACTATTTGTAGCAAATGTTAGTTTTAAATTAAACTGCGTAAACTACTACGCCATAGAGACCATCACGAAAAATGATAAGTTTAATCTATAATTTAAAAATATAACGCTGAATGTGTTGCTAAGCGCAAATCTCGAGAACAGCTGTACCGATTCCGCTAATTCTTTTTTAGTTGTGTTTGTTATTGTCAGGTGAAGGTTTTTTATGAAAGAAAAAAATAAAAAAGTTGCATGGAAAAAAAAAATGGGTATTGAAAATCCGGGGCGTTACGAAGTGCGCCGGGTCAACTAGTTTTACATACAAATGTTTTTTTTTACTCAAAATCGTTTTAATTTAGTGCTTAGGTATTGCACCTACCAAGAATCGAACCTATATTTAAATTCTAACTAACAATAATCATTCGCCACAAAGGTCAACCAACTGTGCGCAACACCAACAAATGTATGTCATGAAATAAACGCTGGTACTTTTCTCCAATCTTAAAATAGCACTAGAATGCAACTTGCAGCACTTTATATTCAAGCGGCAGTCGGTTCGAGTCCTGAAGACTCTCAACTAGCTAAAGTTATTACGGGCGACCTCAGTCGGGTATCGAACCCGCGCAACTGGGTCAATGCGGCACGCGACGACGCCACGCGGAATGTAGGAATCGGTGGACGAGACATTTGACAACTGTGCCACGTTATATTGTACCAATATGTGTATTTTGCATTTTCATTATACAGAGATACTAGCTTTCCCGTGGCTTTGCTTGCGTAAATGTAGAATTTATCAATGCTAGCTGTTATTAACAATACCAATAGTTACAACAATATTCACATTTAATAAGCGCGCGAGCAAAATAATACCATATTGCCAGATGTTACAGTTTCATCAGTTTTGAAATGAAGGTATCCGCAGAATACCTAATGCTGAGCGGAGACCTTCTTGGTACAAAATTTAGTTTTAGTGGCTTTTTTATGTTATACTAGCTGTGCCAGCGGTGTCACCCGCGTTTATGGTTAATATTATAAAGATTATTTCCGTCATACATGATTTCTATGTAACTTTAACCATTAAGGCTGCACACGCGACGGAAGCTTAAAAAATTGAGTAACTTCTCCCGTTTTCCTAACATTTCCCTTCACTACTCTACCCCTATTGATTGTAGCGTGATGAAAAGTATACTATAACCTGCCTAGGAGTATAAAGAATAATTGTACCAAGTTTCGTTAAAATCCGCCGAGTAGTGTTTGTTTCTATAAAGAACATACAGACAGACAGACAGACAGACAGACAGACAGACAGACAGACAAAAATTTTTCTGATTGCATTTTTGGCATCAGTATCGATCACTAATCACCCCCTGATAGTTATTTTGAAAATATATTTCATGTACAGAATTGACCTCTCTACAGATTTATTATAAGTATAGATTAAACATACACAACAAACATAACATCACGCCCATAATCCCCGAAGGGGTAGGCAGAGTCAAAGGGACAGCAGGCTCCTTTAACCACATTCAGCCAAAAATATAACTGGGCTGGGTTAGATTGAACATTGTGAAAAAGTAGCGACAAGTGGCTAGTTTGTCGCCTACCCAATCACATACTCAAATTACGATATACCATTAGTCGCCTTTTACGACATGCTAGGCATGAAACACAGTTGGCAAATTCTTTTTAAGTCCCAGACCAACAGGGGAATAAGTTACTATGTTATGGGCAGCAGGACCAATGCGGGGCACCACGCCACTATGAACAGGCTACAGCGGCAATATAAAAAAACATTCAGTCGAATTGAGAACCTCCTCCTTTTTTTTGAAGTCGGTTAATAAACTCAGCAAAGTATGTAGCATCGACATCTTTGCGGATAAGCATCATAAATGTAGGTATCGCATATTGCAGTTCCTAGACAAGGCGCTTATTGGGTAACTGAACACAATACCATTTTAATCTACTCTTATCTTATTGTTATTTAATATTTAAGTGAATTATATTTATGTTAAATTTAATTATAGTCCACATTGCATGCCGTGGCAACCTCTAATTAAGGTGGCACTTAGCTATAAGTTTTATTTACCTTTCTTTGTCTGTTAGATTATGTGGTTTAAGTGTTTATCTTGTTGGTCGTCCTAATAAATAAATAATTTATATTAGTACCAAATAAACATATTTATTAATTGATTCATTTGCCCTACAAAATTACTACTTAATTAAGGATCTCCTTATTACTTGTAAGTCTCTTACCTACACCTGTAAAAGACCAGAGACTTATAAAAACACGAGGCCCAGAAAAATTAAGATAATAGGATACTGGCGTGAGGTTGCTACTGTTAAAGAGAGTGTAGTCCATCTTTGGGGATCTAGTCCTATTTCCTTTCAGATAATTTAATAGAACCAAACTTGTTTGCGTACCACATTTCAATACGGTTGTTGAAATGTGGTACGCTTACGCTAAAGACTGACTTTCATATTTATAGTTTTAGGATTATTACGAAAAAGAAAACGCCAAGCTGATAGTAAGCGTAGTAATAATGACGATAAACTGTAGTATCAACATTGTTGAGCGTAAGAGCAGCGAGCAAGGCCGGTCGGTCGCGCCTGCGACTCTTGCGCAACTCTCGACCTTCGGGAGAAATTGCATAACCGCGCGCCCCGGTCGAGTGCCCGTGATTTGGTTACTATATATACATACATACAAACATAATTACATACATACAGTCACGCTTTTGTTATTATACATGATAATTTGTTTAGTGTCCGACAGAAAGGTGTTTTAATCAACATTTCTATTTATGTCCCATATTGGTCCGGGAACCATGATTCAAATTGTTTGGTTCCCCTATCTTAGGGCTATGAAGGTCAGTTCGGCAGTAGTTTAATGTAATAATAACTCACTAAATCATGGTCTAAGCGGGTCCCGACCAAGCACAGAACATAACGTTAGGGAGATGAGGATGATGTTGGTCTGGGACCCAAAAATAATGTGCCAACTGTGTTTTTTTCCAGCAAGTCGTAAAAAGCGACTAATGTTGTTCTAGGTATTACTTTTTCACAAAATTCCATCTAAATCGATCCAGCCAAAAAAGTATTGACAAGTAGCTATCTGATCGCCTACATGAGCACAACCTGATACCCAATAAATTAGAATATGCATCGTACAATACTCTGTAAAAGAGCAGAATGTTTCATTCACAAGTGCACACAAATGCACACAAATGCAGTTCACTACGGCCATATCAAATCGTTCGTAGCTTGCTGTTTTTATCTCGAGGAAAACGGCAGAAGAGGTAACAATTACCCAATAATATCTACATAATAATCATTAACTACAGCTTCTTCTAAGATATAATAGTATAATATATAATGTTATATTTCTATTGGTGCTATAAATATCTATATCAAAACACTCTAATTTTACGTAGCGATCTCAAAGTGATTTAGAATGGCTGGAAATGAAAATGGAGTCTTTATTTTAAACTAGCTGTGCCAGCGGTGTCACCCGCGTTTATGGTTAATATTATAAAGACTATTTCCGTCATACATGATTTCTATGTAACTTTAACCATTAAGGCTGCACACGCGACGGAAGCTTAAAAAATGGAGTAACTTCTCCCGTTTTCCCAACATTTCCCTTCACTACTCTGCTCCTACTGATTGTAGCGTGATGAAAAGTATACTATAACCTGCCCAGGAGTATGAAGAATAATTGTACCAAGTTTCGTTAAAATCCGTCGAGTAGTTTTTGTTTCTATAAGAAACATACAGACAGACAGACAGACAGACAAAAATTTTACTGATAGCATTTTTGGCATCAGTATCGATTACTAATCACCCCCTGATAGTTATTTTGAAAATATATTTCATGTACAGAATTGACCTCTCTACAGATTTATTATAAACTAACTAACTACGTATATACGTAGCTACGTCATAATTTTGGTGAATGACGAGAAATTTATTAATGCGTAATGTATGTTGTTTTATGATGTTTCAGGAAAGACTACAATTTAACTGAGTTTCATCGTAATCGGATGAATGATGCGTATAAAGAAGTTGTAAGTTTTAAACGTTTTACATTAGGTAGAAACCACATTTATTTCTACGGCTTATGTCATCGTAAGTAAGATCTCACAGCAGCCTTTTTGTAAATGGTATCGTCCCATGTTGGTCTGGGACTTAAAAATAATGTTCCAATTGTTTCCTTGACTAGTAAGTCGTCAAAGACGATTATGTAAGCAACGAGCTTGCCACTGTCATTACTTTTTCACAATTTTCCATCTAACCCAATTTTGGTTTTGGTTGAATGTGGTTAAAAAGGGATTGCTGCCTTCGACTCTGCCTACCCCTTCGGGGATTACGGGCGTGATGTTATAAATAGAAATAAAATTTAGTGGTATAATACAAATTTAATAATGATATCATACATTCTTAAATTGCCGGTTATTTATTATTAATTAATATTAATAATCAATCCATATCTCATATTATTTGTAATAAAACTGTATGCGGCGTAATTTACATACATTACAGTACATCATAGTAGCACTAAGTTTTAATGGTTTTAAAATACTCTTACAAATAATACTTATTTTTGACCAATATAAGACCCTGTACACTTTTATTTCAATATCAAGAGGTGACAAGCGGCTAACCTGTCGCCTACACAATAACACACCCAAAACCTGATATACCATTAGTCGCCTTTTACGACATGCTAGGCCAGAACCACAGTTGGCATATTCTTTTTAAGCCCCAGACCAACATGGGGCAGTGGGCTGGGTTGGATGGAGAGCTTTGAAAAAGGAGTGACAAGTAGCTAGCTCGTCGCCTACTCAGACACATACCCAAAAGTTTTTTCACTGCTTTTTCACAATTTTCCATCTAACCCAGCCCGTTTTTATTTTTGGCTGAATGTGGTTGACTCTGCCTACCCCTTCGGGGTTTATGGGCGTGATGTTATGTATGTAAGAGGTAGTTTCTATTAAAAGTGTTGTGCATTACAATTCATAGCATCGGATATAGCGACAATAAATTTTATACCTAGTGTATGAGGTACCTAGCCATCAGAAAATTGTGACCAGTTCAAACGGGTTCGTAATGGTAATACCTGGTTCGAACCGGCTAGGAATAAACAGCGAACAGAAGTGTCACCGGGCGGGAGCGACGGTGCATCTGTATGCAGTTTGTGCATTTTATGCATTTTGTGCTTTTTTATGTCCTTCGTGACGGGACGGTGTTTGGTTCGAGTTTCGTTGAACTGTTTGACACAGTTCGTGGGGCAGAGTTGGATTGAGGGCGAAACTTAATGAAAAGGCACCCTTAAAAATTTTTTTTTTTTCCCTAGACTCCTGAATATGATCTCGTCGATAGTCCACTTAGAGCAACCGCCTGAATAGCACCTGGGCTAGTCTAAAAATAGCGCCTATCGATATTTTTGACTGTTCGTGGTTGAAATTTATTTTTACATTTCTCTCCACAAACAGCACCTACAACTAGCTAAAACATTTCTAATTCTATATCTTATAATAAATTTATCCATTTAATAAATATTTATATTTCTGTTAAATAACCTATAATTATATCTACCTTAAATTGTGTACGTTAACTAAAAGTTTATTTACAAGTAAAAAAATAAAAGAGTTCCAAGAAATAAAAGAATTCCAAGGGATCTGGTGCTATTCATTATATCATCCTCTTGCCCTTCTCCCAGTTCATCTGGGGTCGGCGCAGCATGTCTTCCTTCCATACGTCCCGTCAGCCGTTATCAAGCTATCCCATTTCACTCATATCATCTTTCACACAATCCATCCATCTCTTATTTGGCCTTCCTCTTCCTCTCCATCCACTAACATTCATACTCATCACTCTCTTTGTCACATGTCCTTCCTCTCTTCTCATCATATGCTATATCTATGGTGCTATTCAATATATGCATTTCAATAAGTATGTTTCCTCTTTATAAGCGAACTGTGAACAATCTCTGGTGAACTAGGCTATGTCAATTGACGGGAAACTATAATTTTTAGTCCATTGCCGTGGTGATTTCGTCTCTTATATCAACTAGCTTCGTTCGCGTATTGGTCTGTTATAGAGAGACCCTATAATGTATTCCGGGTAATCGGAATTTTTTTTTACTATTAAAAGAAGCTTTTGTATAATAGAAAATGGGTTAGAACCAGGATCCGTTGAGACATTATGCCGTAATCGAGTAACTAACATCAATTATAAAATATTAGTTAAATAAAGATTTATTAGTTAAATAGAATGATAGGCACATGATTTTTGTAAGTAAGTATCGCCCAGTTATATTATGTATCATAAGCCGTCCTTGAAGAATGGTTAAGTCAGGCATCAAAACGATGTCACTCCCCCCTCCTAATCCGTCCCTGGTTGGAAGTAAAGGGAACATAACACTGGTATTTGATGACAGAAGTACATCCGACGGTAGTAGTTTAGAAAATAAGGTAACCAGTATCGTAATTTTGTATAAAAGGATAATTCTTTATGTATGTATGCATTTAATAAATCTAATATATAATGTTAGTTACCGTACTCCTCCGAAACGGCTTTACCGATTTTTACCAAATTTTATATGCGTATTCATTAGGTCTGAGAATCGGCCAACATCTATTTTGCATACCCCTAAAGGTTAAGGGTGGTCCGCTAATTCTTTTTTAGGTGTGTTTATTATTGTCAAGTGAAGGTTCTTAATTAAGAAAAAAAAAAATAAGTTAGAGCCCCGAGAACGGGACGTTACGAAGTGCGCAGGGTCAGCTAGTAAATAAATAAATTCTCCAGACTGACACACCAATTCCCTAGTTCCAAACTAAGCTATAAGCTTGTGCTATGGATACTAGGTGGATAACGGATAGACATACTTAAATACGTTTATAAACAACCATGACTCAAGTACAAATGTTCATGTTCATCACACGAAACATTTGCCCCTAGCGGGATTCGCACCTGCGACCCTCAGTTTCGTGGCCAGGTTCCACTCGACCAACGGGCCTATCCTGTTTTAATATGCCAATAATTAATTTATTACATCCAATTATTTTGATGAACTGTTTTATGTCAAACTGAATAATCCTTATATAATGTGAAAATATGTAGTATCCTTGTATCCTTGTGTATATACCGTGATGAAATATGGCAAGACAAAATTTTGGACCTTAAGGACGCTGGCCACTTTTTATCCTAAAAAAATATAGAGTCAGTGAGACACACGGTAGTGTCATTTAAATCAACCGAAATCCTTACGAGCAAAAGTAAAAAAAATGAATAAAAAAATAGTTTATTTGACAAAAACACAGAAGCCAGTATAAGTCTAAATTCTATCACTAGACTGGGCCTGTATCGTGGGAATTAGTACAGTAAGGATAATGATGACAATAGTGTTGTTTTTAGTAGTCTACGTATAAAAGAGAGAGAAAAAAAAAACTGTCGAATTGAGAACCTCCTCCTTTTTTTTTAAAGTCGGTTAAAAAAAAAAAAAAAAAACACTAAGAAACACAATTTAAGTCAATTTCTGTTGTTATTATGTTATGTTTAAAATTAATCTATAGGAACAATTAAAAATTAGTCACTTGGTATTTGTAGGTGAAGTGAAAGGCGACTAATGGTATATCGTGTTTTGGGTATGTGATTGTGTAGGAGCAAAACTAAAAACAGGTCACTACTTTTTCTAAATTTTCCATCTAACTCAGCCCAGATTTATTCTTGGCTGAATGTTGTTAAAGGGCCTGCTGCCCCTTTGACTCTGCTTTCGGGGATTATGGCCGTGATGTTATGTATTCTATAGGTAGTGACATATATATAATTTAGTATTCAAATATTTAAAAGTCGTCAATGTACAAAGCTTACTTTCAGTGAAGCCATTCTGTCTCTTAACACGTAACCTACTGTTCAGAAATATGTACATATTTCCACGATAACAACTTAGCGAATACCCACGCGGGTCCTTGGCTAAATTCGAGCCTAGTTCTAGATCATATATTGAGCACTAGACGGCTGGCAACAGCCTGGTTGCCATAGCAACGAGACGAGCTTTGGTAATTCGTTCTGGGAAACAGGGGCTGGCTAGATTTTCATAGTATCCAATATGAGTGGGGGGACAGTGGTGTGCGATTTAATCAGGACATTCCCGATGTTTTATTAATGTCTGTAGTCTTTCTTAATAACTTGCCTTAATGGATTTGGAGCATCCATCCAATTCGAACCAAATTTTTAAATTAAATATATATATTTATAGTCACTTGGTATTTGTAGTTGATATATATAATTTGTTTTTAGATAATATGTTAGTTTCAGACTAGTCTAAGTACATGTCTGTAAACATACTTACATATTCCAGTACTAAGCTTGACCCTTCGATTGATAACCTACAAAAAGTTGATTGAAGTGGCAGTGAAAACGTCGGAAGTCGCATTTGCTTATTTGTTTTTTATTTGCATTGTAATATATGTATGTTAGACTTAAGGTATATATTATATGGGCCAATATTGTTTTATAATAATTTGTTGCCTGAATTAAATGAATTTATTATTTTTATTGTAAGTCACATCAGACTTATTTAGCCACGAGATATTTGAATTCTTACGATTGTGTACCATTGATTAAAATAATTATTAAAAAAATAACAATAAACATAATTTTTTTTTTCAGCAGGCAGTTGTTTCTCCTTCTGTAAAATTTAGTCAAAAGCATTTACGAGGTTTTCACTGCCGAACGACGATATTCGACCCCAAACTGAACTAGCTTCACGAGGGATTCCTAAGTAATTTGTAGATTTAAAGGCCATACTGTGCGAAGACAAAGACGTTTAAATGAGCCCAGATTGGGACACGACGATTTATTATTTACGCACAGGGCGATGCGGGCAAAAAATTAAATAAAGCCCTTGGGATGTAAGGATCTTCGTCATTGAATTGAGACCAGACACATAAAAAATATATCACCGACTAGACTATGTTTTTAAAAGGAAGAAATAACATGACTATGTCGTTTCAATAAGATATTTTTTCAAGTATTTCGGTCTAGGCGTGTTTTTACGTTGTGGAAAATGCTGCTGTTATCGCCTCTTTTCAGTATGGGGCGCTCTTTGCAAAATATTTCAATGACACATTTTGTATATGGGTTAAACCATATACCCGGGAAGATAAGCACGGTGGACAAGCAAAAAGAAACCTTATTAAATCAAGTACCGGCGCTTTCCCAAAGAAAATGCTACGTCTGCAAAAATATAATTTTCATCTCATTAGGTGACAGTTTCAAATGCTTAAAAAGGTAAGTCTGGCAAAAGGGCGCCTGTTGCAAACATCGCCCAGTCGCCCTTTATCCCGCAAACCCGACGCGTGTCCTTACACGTGGTGTCCTTGAACGATTTCCTAGATCCCTCGCGGTAACGGCTTCTATTATTTATTATGTATGAGACAGGCTTGATTGAAGTTGCGGCGGTTCAGAGATCAATCTAGTTCATTATTATTAGATACCTAATAAGGGAAGACATTCGACAGCCATCAAACACTCTTCAAACTATTTTAGAACATACACATTAAGACAGTAGGGTAGGTTAGAGTATCACTATTTAATGTGTATGTGCTTAAAAAGTTTGAAGAATGCTTGATGGCTGCCGAACTCTACCTCTATATATATAGAGGTAGAGTTTCCTTTATTTGTATTAAAGCCTTCTGACTTTGCAAATGAAAATTGTTCTTATGTAAAAACTAAGTTATTCTTGCCTATATTAAGTAAATATACTGTGGAAGTGTTATACTTCATCTCTATAAAATATTTACTTAAGTGTGTAGCACAGTTGAACTTCTGCTTGTATTCGCACAGAATTCGTATTGATTATAAACTGTTGTATCGTGGACGTATCGCAAATTACTAAAGAATAAGCGTATAATCTACCGTGTTATAGGAGTGGATTATTAATCAGATATTTGGTTGTTGTAAAGTCTTTTGCTAACAAAAGGTAATTCCTCGAAAAATAAAAAATCCCGAGCCTTTCCGCTTAACGTAAAAATGCCGGCATCCGTCAAGAATCCTGACGCCTACGCTACAAAGGGACGTCTGTATCCATTTCAGCTCTCAATTACGGCAGGCTACAGGCCGATGGCGACGTTGACATCTGAACGCTGGGAATTTTCTCATTAGTCAGGTATTGATCCAGTACGCGCTCCAGAATCATCTTCGTGGCGCGGGCGATGTTGCTGGGCCGGGCCCGTCAACGGATAGGTGAGATTTAAGAGAATAAATTAATAAATTCTCCAGACTGACACACCAATTCCCTAGTCCCAAACTAAGCCTATAAGCTTGTACTATGGGTACTAGGTGAACGGATAAACATACTTAACTACGTGTATAAAATTCCATGACTCGAGTACAAATGTCCATGTTCATCACACGAAACATTTGCCCCTAGCGGGATTCGAACCCGCGACATCAGTTTCGTGGCTAGGGTCTCTGACCACTCGATTAACGGGCCTGTCGAGAGTAAATCAATGTATTGATAAATTAATCTTTCTTAAATCTGTAATCAATGCTACTGATTCATCTTAATATTCGTATGATGAATGTGTTTGTTCTGTGTCTGGGTGTTAATATCCAATATTTAAGTATATATTTGTAATACCACTGTTGTTTCTGATATCCGTAACAGAAGTGCTTAAGCTACTTATCGCGGTCAGTCAGATCAATGTATGTGTTGTAGTCTGATATTCATATTTATATTTATGATGGCCAATATATTAGACAATTGTTAATTGCGATTTGGGGATCTTGAAGCCTTTAACAGGGCGAGAAGCTTATAGCAAGATATTTCGCGACATAATCATGAATTGTATTGTTTTTCTATTCTATTATTGTTTGGACTACTGCTTGTAAAAAAATGACTAGCGAGAGATGGTTTAAAGTTGTTTTAAATAATTTAAAATGTCTCCATCAGAAAATTTAGGAACTCTACCATTTTGGTAACATGAGCGGTGGTAGCTGAATGGTAAGGACACGCGCCTCTTAACCGAAGAGTGCGGGTTCAAACCCGGGCATGTACCTCTAGATTTAAAAAAATCTATGTACATATTTATACCACTAGCTCGACGGTGAGGGAAAACATCGTGATGAAACCTGCAAATTCAAACAACTTTGAATTTGTAACCATGATCCAAAAATTGTCTGGTTCCCCTATCTTAGGGTTACGAAGGTCAGATCGGCAGTCGCTTCAATGTAATTACCAGACTCGCTAAATCCTGGATCATGGTCTAAGCGGACCCCGTCTAAGCTCGGGACATAACGCTAGGAAGATGATGACCATTTTGGTAACATGTTTTTGATAACATCTTTTTAAGGTCTACATCTAAATAAAAAAGGAAATTAGAAGGGTTGCTTGCGCAAATACTTCATGTATGTTTCTTCTCGGTATATGCTACATTCCGAACCGGTGGTAGATTCAAATTGTTCTATTTTGTATCTATGACTTGACGATTTACAAGTGCTTTGAGGCCTACGCAAATAAAGATATTTTGAGTTTGAGTTTGAGTATGCAATGCCATCCATGATTACAAAAAAATAAGGTAATATTTAGATACAATTTATGTTGATTTACCCCTGAAGTAAGTAAAAAGTATTATGCCTTAAATTGATATTAGTATTGTTGCAGCAGTAACACAATGATCTTGCGTTAAACGAAACGCAAGATATCACGTCATGGAGCGGCTTCCTTATTGGTTGATTTTAAAAATAGCGCTAAGTCAGATACGTCAAATTTTTGCATGTTTTAAAACTATCAACTCCCTGCGCTTCTTACTCTCACCACTGAATACTGAAACCCACACTGTTATTTTCGTCATCAAGAACAAGTATTAATAGTAAAATATAATCAAATAACTTTTCCTCATTAACCAACCACACTCGTTTGAGGATAATTGCGCTTAAATAGATTTCCGTGTGTCCAATGCGTATTTCCTATTAGCATTTTGATGAATGACCGGCAGCACATGTGTTAAGGTGACGGCCCTTACCGGCTGAATCTGGCACGTTTCCATACATTCATATGAGAGGAGACAAACGCCCACAAGATTGGCACCTTTGGCATCATATCTCACCTCCAACTATGAAGTGTGTGACGGTATACTCAAGCGAGGATCGTTCTGTCACTAAGTACTTATGGATTTTCTTCATAGCGTTGTCCCAAAGCAATAGTAGTTGATACATCGAAGTGACATCCATCTAGTATTTATTTATTTATTTATTAACTAGCTGTGAAGACATGCTGCGCCGACCCCAGATGAACTGGGAGAAGGGCAAGAGGATAAGGATGAGGATTTATTAACTAGCTGTGCCAGCGGTGTCACCCGCGTTTATGGTTAATATTATAAAGACTATCTCCGTCATACATGATTTCTATGTAACTTTAACCAGGCTGCACACGCGACGGAAGCTTAAAAAATGGATTAACTTCTCCCGTTTTCCCAACATTTCCCTTCACTACTCTGCTCCTATTGATTGTAGCGTGATGAAAAGTATACTATAACCTGCCCAGGAGTATGAAGAATAATTGTACCAATTTTCGTTAAAATCCGTCAAGTAGTTTTTGTTTCTATAAGGAACATACAGACAAACAGACAGACAGACAGACAAAAATTTTACTGATTGCATTTTTGGCATCAGTATCGATCACTAATCACCCCCTGATAGTTATTTTGAAAATATATTTCATGTACAGAATTGACCTCTACAGATTTATTATAAGTATAGATAGGCCCACCAACAGTACATATACAAGACTTACATTAAAGAGAGCATTTCACAAAACAGTTCTAGTGCATGCACCAATAAGAGGCGTACACAGCATTGAGATAGTAATTTGCTTAGCGATATGGGAACTTAATAGTTATTTAATATGCCGGCTTCCTTACTTTATTTTCGCTTCATTTCATATTATTTATTCAAAATTGTACTTACGCGTAAATTTCACGTCGACGGTAAAATTTTACGGACCTCGGTTTAAT
Source organism: Glyphodes perspectalis (assembly GCA_951394215.1). Taxonomy (NCBI): domain Eukaryota; kingdom Metazoa; phylum Arthropoda; class Insecta; order Lepidoptera; family Crambidae; genus Glyphodes; species Glyphodes perspectalis. The sequence goes on along the minus strand of OX596201.1, from coordinate 18,806,357 downwards.
ATTTTTTGTTTGCTGAACAAAAGAAAAAATACATATCTATAACACGGACTAGTAAAAAAAGAAGAACTCCGCACCGCTAACTAGACGTTGAAGCTCCTCAGGTGCTCCAACTTGACACGCATTTTACGTCTCACATTGACATAATAAATGCTCCAATTGACAGATATCCGATATTTGGTATCTTTAAGTATCTGATTCACACATGCATAAACGTGGCTTTACGATATAGTATGACAACGTGGAGTCCTTTTTTTACTAGTCCGTGATCTATAAAATATATTCAACAAAGGTGCCCTAAACATTATTTCGTCTTCTCTTACCTAACCGTCTGGGGCCATATGGACAGTATACCTAAAGCGTATCAAAGGTTAACCACAGGTGAAACGTCAAATCGTACTCTTGATGAATCTGGCCTCGTTGACCCGCATGTCTAGGCATGACGGAGGGCCAGCTCAGCCAATAACAAATAGCTTCAGCTTAGCTTAGGTCCTTTATAGATTGGCTAAAACTGAACGGAGAATTACAACGCGACAACTGGAACATTCTCGATTGGATATTGTCACGTCACATCGTAACAATTACGATAGCAATTAGGACGAGCCAATATTAAAATGTTTAATAGCCATAGATGTCGAAAAGTTTAAAAATTTTAAATTAATTTATTTTTTTAAGTATTGCCACATTACTTAAATTTAAAGTATTGCCATATTGCTAAAATAAAAAGATTTTTTTTGTCTGTATGTGTAAATAGACGCATGCGTTACTCATAATATATTGTTATCTGTTCAGAATTTGTGACGGGAATAGTTTTGAAGTAAGGTTTGAATCTCGTTCAAATCGATTCAAAGACGATGGAACTGGAAGATAAGACTTGTCTAAAATCTTGAATAGTAAAGCAGATGACTAGCTATCCTAAATACGGTAAATCGGTCAGTTAAATTCAATTAATGTGAGATAGAAAAAGTAAAAAACATTTGAAGCAAGCGGCGTTAATGGCTTCCAAATGGCGAATCTACCAATAGTACCTATATCGTATAACCAAATGCAGGCAAATTCGTCCTCATACACTATGCATCGGTACCTACGGAGATAAGCAACTTTAATTTATGTAGATGGCATACTTGACCTATGACAACGGAATGAAACTGAATGTAAAACTCTAACCACCTAAACGTCTCCAATTAACTGTTAATGAACCGAGCGATTCATTTTTTTACAATAAACCTATTTGACTAAAAAGGATCGCGTTCTGTCGCCTCTAAGAGCAATTGCTGTCAACACGCACACAAAAAGAAACTCTAACTATATACAAATAAAGCAGTCAATCACAACACTAGAATGCATTCGCGGCCAATTTATCGTGACATTTGGCATAAACAATTATCAACTCTATTTTGATCCACAAAGAGTTGTTTACAACGGCAAATGACATTGGTCCAGATAGTCCAGCCGCCATATTTGCTCTCGCCGCACGCCAAGCGATATTCGCCTCTATTGGTAATGAAACAAAGTTGTTTACAACTGCAATCAGTTCTCGTTGAGGTAGTCTATGCGAAAAGTTTATCTACAACATCGGGTGTTATAATTTTGAGTCGTATTTTCTATGCGATAAGGTGGTGTTGGGTGCAAGCGGTGTTGTGCGGTGTATCTAGGGCGAGTACCTTGAACAGTGCATTTACATGTAGCGACCTCGGTCGGTCGCCGGCCCCGCGGCCTTATAGCATTGCGCGATGTTTCCTTCCTTCCCATTATGACCACGGCCACGTGACAGGCTCACTGCAGGTTCAATGGATTAGGAATTCGCAAGAGGAATCTAAGATTTGCCTCCTAATGCAATAAGAGAATTGGCTTTGTCCCCTCGTCCTGGCTGAGAAGCGTAATGCAGTTCGTAGATCTTAGTACTGGTACTAATGGTTTTATGAAGCGGTTTAAAAGGAGTTTTATTCCAATATAATTTAAATTATGTTTCCTGATAACATTGTTATTAATTGGCGATGGTAAGTGCTAACTCTAAGTAAACATAGATTTCTTTTTTTAATTATTTAAATAATTAAATAAATTAATGTATAACGTTATTTATAGTAAAACAATACAAGAAAATGATTTAGTTAACTTATTAATTCGAGATTATTATTAGTAAAAAGTTTTCTTTATGAAACATTGTCAATAACCGTTGTTATTGAAAAAACTGTTTGTTCAGCTGCGTACATCTTTAAGTAATTGATGTCATCACAACCATGTTGAATTGAAATTAATCACTAACTCACTAGCTGTATGAAGTCTCGCAATTGTCAAGTGTCGAGCAATTCAAAGTCGTTATGAAACGTGTATAAAGAAGTGGCTAATCTTCGATTGAAGTGTTGATGGTTCGTCGGCTACTTGTTTTACGAACAATGATTTATCTGTGTTATTCCAAGACTAAGATCATTAACTTTAGAAAAAGCCGTAATTGTTTTGCTTAAACATTAGATTAAAGTCATTGGTCTAGGTCATGAAAAGGAATATGCCAACTGTGTGAATATGTTGCTTGCCTATCATGTTGTTAGTGCGACTGATGGTGTATCGGGTGTTGGGTATTAAGTGATTGTGTAGGCGACGAGCTAGCCACTTGTCAGTACTTCTTCACAATTTTACATCTATCCGGACAATTTATTTTTTATCTAAATGTATTTCATTCAGGATATCGCTCCATCGGGGTATGCAAGCGTGAGGGTATGTAAACATCAATATAATACTGTTATAATAGTGAAATAAATAAATCGCTACGTGTAAACAAACCCAAAACGAATGCAACTTAACTAAAATGTGTTTTTATGAAGCTATTTTAATCGTAAACCCATACACACTATAACCTATTTATAAACTAACTAGTTCCAATTGCTACTATTAAAATTACGTCAAAATACATTTTTCTGAGAGAAAGAAAGATGAACATGAATAAATAAATATAAATATCCCACAACATCACATACATTGATCTGACTCTGAGGTAAGTAGCTTACGCACTTGTGTTAGGATAACAGAATCAACAGTGGTATTACAAATATATACTTAAATATCAGATATTAACACCCAGACACATAACAAACACAAGTATTCATTATACGAATGTTTGTCCTGAGTGGGGATCGAACCCACAACTCTTGGCGCTTGAGGCAGGGTCACTTACGAATGAGCCATCGAGCCAGTCAAGAAAAAAAATCAAAATGAAAATCTTTATTGTAACAAGCACCAATAGAGAACCTAATGTAGTCCTGGCTTCTGAGATAGGAGAACCTGTTTTACAGAAGCCACTACCTTCCCTATTGGGGTTGGTTGAGATTTACGATACACGAGGTCGATTATAATATGTATAAAAAAAATTGATGTTTTGGTTACTCTTGTATATATACATTAGGCGGTTTTAGATAAGATAGACTATTGATAATAGAGACAGAATAGGGTTTTGTTTCTAAAAGAGCAATTAAAAAAAAAATCTTGCAAGAACTAATGATAAAAGCAGCAATTATTTTATTTTTGTACACACACACACACACATAACATCACGCCCATAATCTCCGAAGGGGTAGGCAGTCAAAGGGACAGCAGGCCCCTTCAACCAAATTGAGCCAAAAATAAAACTGGGCTGGGTTAGAAAATTGTGGAAAAGCAGTGACAAGCGGCTAACCTGTCGCCTACACAATCACATACCCAAAACCCGATATACCATTAGTCGCCTTTTACGACATGCTAGACAAGAAACACAAACACACGAACGAACAGTTCAATTTAAAAAAAAATCTTGTAATTACTTGTCACATAACTCTGGGAGGTAAACAAAACGTTGCAAAGTTTTTAATCTAAACATTTGATAATTCCATATCTAGCAAGTCTGTTTATTACATTGCTGCGACTTACATTTGACCTTCGTTACCCTCAGTAAGGGGACCAAAAAGTATGTGTCTTATTAAATAAACATGATTACTGCATGTCACAGGTGCCTGTTAAATCAGTGTTTTAAATTAAAGCCTAAGTCTAAGTAGCGCCATTCAACAAATGTCATGATTCATGAATGATAGGCCAGTTGTATATTGACATTTAGCTAATGCGTCTTAACAATTAAAATCATTCGAATTAAAATGTTTAGAATATATCAAAAAATATAAGAAGCATAAATAATAATCCAACGTAACAATGCCATATAATTGTTGGCATACAGTGCCAGTTAGCAGATAATGCAGGTCGTCAAACGTTGTTTAGTTAAACAATTCGCCTAGTAATTTAATCAAATGGCTAAATACTGTTCAGAAACTAATTGAACGACGCCGTTTAATAAACAACCCAGTCTATTTGTTAAACAGCAGGTTGATGGAATAACGCTGTCTAGTAAACAGACTAGCCTATCGGTTAAACACCTAACTTAGCCAGTCAGCCGCAACACGCACGGCATCGTATGCGTTCACCTCGCACCCGGAACGTTCGCAACGCTTATGCAACGCGGTCGCATGTCGCAAGCGCGGCAGAGACCTTGGACGTGCGACACGCTCCACCCGACCACGGATACATCTGGCAAATCTGGCACACACACATATTTTTATATGTCCCATGTAGGTCTGGAACTTAAAAAGAATATGCCAACTGTGTTCCTTGCCTAGCATGTCGTAAAAGGTGACTAACGGTATATCGGGTTTTGGGTAGGTTAGTGTGTAGGCATTTGTCGCTACTTTTTCACAATTTGTCAGCCTAGTTTTATTTTTGGCTGAATGTAGGGGCTTGCTGTTCGTTTGACTCTGCCTACCCCTTCGGGGAGTACGGGCGTGATGTTATGTATGTAAGCGATCACCGCAGGCTATGCGGGTACTTGGCAAATCTGTGACGTTAGATTTTTTTATACTACTTAGGTGTAAAATGGTATGCGCTCATAGCCTATAGGCACTTGCAACATAAGGGGTGTCACTGCACCCTTTAAAGGTCTTCCTGAGGATTCATCGTGTAATAGGATAGGGGGCAACATGACAAGCATAAAAAAAAAATTTAAGTATTTTTGTTACGTTTTGTATGTACCATATATATGTTATTATATATATATATATATATATATATATATATATATATATATATATATATATATATATATATATATATATATATATATATATATATATATATATATAAGATAAACAATGCCTACTCATCCAAACCGCGCATAGATTAGAAGGTGAATCTTGACCTTCCACTAACTGGAGTTGTAAAACTGAGTTAGCAGAACCACTTAATTAATTCTCGCGAAGACAAATCGGCCTTCTAACCCCATACAAGGCTTGCTCGAAACGCTAAGATGCCACGCAGACCTCATGGTTAGAATGCCTAGGCTTTTTGTGGGGCCTGCCACACTTGTGAGGCATGTTTATGTATCTTGGTCAAGCTTAAATCGCCTGCATTTGGATTTGAACCGCTCAATCTTTAAGGTAATTAGTTTGGTCAGTTTTAGGTGATTAGCGAGACGAACGTAATTAAATTCATTAAAACGCTTGTTTAGTTCTTCTTCACTATCGCGTGTTCGGCCACAGTTCGAATAAAAACTATGATAAGAGGTTTGAAGTCGCCAATGTGGCTCATTCAGCGCCTTCAGTCGTGTTTGAAAAACTCGGACCAAAATTTATTTAATTTTAAAATTTTTATTAGTTTAATTTTTTTTTTTTGCAATTTCCGTTTTACACGGTCAAGTCATCCTCATGAAGATCTCAGTGTCGGACTCTACATTCTGTAAAGTATGGTACATCATCGATTCTGACTTTTACAGCCGCTTTCAATTCACCTTGCTCTGATAAAAGAGTCAATTTACGTAGAAATATAACGTATACTATCAACAGCTGTTGAGTATATTAATTATCCCAGGATATATTCAGAAACAAGATTTTCTTTTTATTTCATTCAGAAAATGTATTTAGAAAACTGTTATAGCGACGCTCCTGCGCATTCGAGTATGTTCGTTTTTTCGCACACCAGGTCCAAGATCCATAGATCGGACCGGTGCACCTCACCACTAACTGGGACAGGATGCGAGTTAGGGCTGCCAAACTCAAATAATGAACACCTAAGTTTTAAAAATAACAAATATTTCGAGTTACGCTCCGAGAAAATAGAGAATTAATTCCTTAGAGCACTTGTAATATGTTATAAAATACCTCTTGTAAATGTCATAGATTGATAAATATAGGATAGTATTCATAATTTTCACTCTTGTTAATTGTTAATAACTATCATGTTTTAAATTGCTTATTGTTGTATACAAAATAGCAAATTTAATTCAAACCTTTATTTTTCACGAATCTAGCCACATTTTTAATTATACTTAACTTGCTCCAAAATATTAACCACATTTTTTACAATACGAAATGAACCAAAAACATTTATCAAATGTTAAACTTGACAGCAGAAATATTTCAAAATGCACCATGTTAGGTTCCCTACCAGCCCTAAGCCACTCGCGCATGCGCGTGCGCATGTGTGCGTACGCGCAGCGTTATGTAACTGTGATTTAACGCGCCTCTGTTAAATAACGCCTGTCGAGTGACAATTTGTTCTGTAATTGTTTCTGCCGAAGCGATTAATGTGTCACCAACCAACGTTAAGTTTCACTTGACGAAATGAGGTTGAAAACATTTGTATAGCCCTTTGGGAGGAGTGACACCTGAAGACATAGCCTAGGTCTTGCTAATTAACCGTTCATAGACTTTACATGTGTGTTTTAAAAGTTTAGCGCGCATATTTATCAAAATGTAACATGCTAGCTATACTAATCAGAATTCTATAAGCAAGGCTCCTTATTAGGTCACTTGTGTAAGCTGCCACTGATGATAAAATCGAAAAAAAGACAATAATATCTTTGAACGGGCTTAAAAGCTTGCGTTAAATATCGCCGCTAAGAAAGTGGCGTGAATTTTAGTTAGTTAGTTAGTTTAGTTAAATAGCTGTGTAACTTCCTTTGTATATCTCAACTACAACTAATTGAAGAGAGCCAATATAAGCGAAAGCTTCTTGTGCTATTTTGTTTCTGCGACAGCTTACGAAAGTTATTGTAAAAGTTCTTTTAATAAGCTAAATGAAAACTTTTCGTACTAGATATACACAAAAGCAGTACATTTGATCACTATATGTACTTATTATAGCAGCTGTAGTTTTTGACAAATAAGAAAATTTATAATTTAAACCAGTTCCAAGTCTAACTCCCTATTTAAAAGGGAAGTATACTTTGAAATAGCAAATATCCTGAATTAAAACAAACAAAAAGAGCAAGACCAAGAAAATCTAAGAATTCTTGTTTATCCTAAAAAAAACAATATTATATTGCGTTCATCGTTTTGATCTAAGCCCAATTCAGTTTTATTTTTATCTAAATGTAGTTCAAGCAACTTATTGCTTTTGTTGTACGATATGTATGTATTGATTTTAGGACTCTGCCCCTTCAGGGATTGCAGTCGTATGATATTTTAGTTATATGGCGCTGATAACTAAGATAAATGTAATTTCAGGAGCATTGCTACTTGGCCGAATAGATCCTACGGTACGGACCCTACGGATTCTAAGGCCTACCCCTTAGATGATAGCGATCGTGTGGTTTTATAAGTATATGACTTTGATAGCGTATATGAAAGTCCAAATGATAAACGAAACCGCAGCAGGCCACTATGCTTTATAACAGTGGGTAGCACTCAGTCTGCGCTCGACGCAGCGCGCGTCACGCAGCCCTGACACAGATCGCGAAGTGCAGCGCACGCGCAGCCACACATGACCGCCTGTCGCAGGAAAAACAGCGCTCCGGTAGTTAACTGCCTGTAGGTATTTTTGGATGGGGACTGAGAGTGATATAATATTTGTAACGTACCGTTTAGGGATTACAATCCTCGTTTGCTGGATCTACAGAGCTAGACCCAGCTAGATTGCTTGATCTAGTATTACAAACTCCAGTAGGGATTGAAATCCAGCGGCAATGAATCAGCATAAGTCACTGGAACCAGTACAGCTAAAATTGCTGGGCCTAGCTCGTTTGTAGGATTCAGCATTGCAATTCCTATTACCGTTCTCAGAGGGTACCTAGTTCTTAGGGCTTTGCCGTGACCTAGATATGGGAAAGCTATTATCTTATATCAATACGTGAAGCAAAAACTACTTGCTCCTTTTTGCGAAAATCATGTGCACGGAGGAGTATGAGATTTGGCACTGTTTAAGTTTATATGAAGAGAGATGGCAGAAAGCTAATATTTTGATAAATAATGGATTAGAAATACATGCAATTAATTTTAAAAAATGCTCTAATTTCGATCTTGTTTTGATTAAAGCGACAGAAGTTTGACCTCAGAGGCTTAAATCTCATACAGAGAATCAAACTAATTGAATAATGGCATCTTTACTTCGGTTCCTTTACTCTGTAAATAGTACGCAGCATAGAGCATTTTGAAAATTCCTGTCACTTGCGAGACAAATGTCGTTTGCGAGATACCTATATGCAAAATCTTAATACGTATTTACTTACCTTTCGCTGCTTAACACAGTACAGCAATATAAATTAAAACTTACCTGAAACAAGAATACAAAATTGTTAAAAACTTAAGTTTAACTTACAAAGGTATATACTAAAGTAAATAAAAAATATAAAAAAAAATTGCGAACTGAACTTTTTTGATAGATTGGTAGAGAATGCGCATATTCGTTAAGTCTGCTTTTTTTCTCATGCGAAAATAAAAAGAAACGAAGCTAAAATTGTCAAGTATGTAGACATATGTTTTATTAGCATAAAAACTCCTTTCTCTAATATCAGTAAAACTGAGACTTTATTTACTTTGAAAATATGTAAGTATTAAAATACATTACTAAATATAAGCGCCTTTTAATCATAATTCATATCTTACTATCGAATAAAATAAACTAAACTGTCAAAATTTCTCATAAATCAGTTAGCAAATTACCTTTTTTGTTTTTTTGTAAAACCAGTAGTTAATAGCAATAAACGAGGTGATACACCCAATAAGTCATTGCCATCCCATGGCTCGTTAGCAAAACGCAACAGCCCGGATGCATGAAATTCCACTAATTCGTTAAACTATCTGTAGTTTGACACCATGGTCTATGGGGCGGGGTGTGTCATGGCAAATCTAATAGAGCGTTAAGTCTGCCTCAAAAAAATGGATAGTCTGTTGTGACGTGTGATTGTATTTAATTGTACTATATTAATTTAAGTTTATGTATGAACTGACTGTCTTCGGGGATTGCGGTAGTGATATTGTATAAAATGAATTAAATAAGTTAGTTATTTTGTATTTGTTTTTTCAGGTTAGGTTTTTTATAAAACTTGGAAAGCTATTTTTGAAATAGTTTCGTATTCATTATAAACTTAGTTTATGACTGTTAACTTAATTGACTCGGGGAAAAAGCAGCTGTTTATATGTTGAATGATAAGTAAAAGTTACCACTGGCATTATACTCATACAAATCTATATAAATAAAACAAAGTCGTGTTTGTTACACCACTTATAAGTCGAGAACGGCTGAACCGATTTACGTTGTTTTTGATTTGTTGGATTTGTCTTCGTCCAGAATAACAGAATAACTTTTAAAAACATTGAAAAATTGACGATAAAATAAAATAAAAGCAAAAGTATTTTCTCATATAAAACGGTGGGATTCGTATCTGTCAATGTTAAATGTCAATTACTGGGCGATACGAAATTCGCCGGGACAGCTAGTATGTATATAAAAAGGAAACTTACTTTAGGCAACTTTTTATGTATCAAATGTATTTGCAGTAATGCGAGTTCATTTCGCGTATTTATTATTTTTAAATTTTAAAACGTTCGGAAACCAAATAAAATTTAATTAAAGTACTATGTGGATTCGGTTTGCATGATAATTTATTTTAAAAATAAACTCTTTTGCTGCATATATTATTTTTATGTTTCCTCGTGTGATGTAATGGGGTTTTTATAAAATTTGTTTATCCGTCTGCCGCATTTTATTTTTATCTTGGAACTAGTTTATCTACCTGGCCTGTAACAAACAAACCTTAACACAATCGAAGGCCATTGTTATTTTTAATTACATACGAGTATGTATATTTATGTACATTATTGTTTTAGGACATTTGATTGATTATAATAGCAACGGATATTTGACATAAAATAAAACAAAGTTAAGGATATTATAATAATAATAAAACAGACTAGGCCATAGCGTCGGTTTCAGTGTATACGAAAACCTAAGTCGTCGGGAAGTAATAGTCTGATTTGAAAATTTATTTCTGTGTTAGATAGCCAATTCATCGAGAAAGGCTAGGCTATATAACATTTACCATAAATGCGGGTGAAACCGCGGGCACAGCTAGTATAATCTATACTAATATTATAAAGAGGAAAGATTTGATTGTTTGTTTGTTTGTATCGAATAGGCTCCGAAACTACTAAGCCGAATTGAATAATTCTTCCACCAATAGAAAGCTACTTTATTAGCAAGTAACATAGGCTATATTTTATCTCCATATTCCCACGGGAAAGGGAACAACGTGGATGAAACCGCGGGGCGCTGCTAGTAAAGTTGGCAGTTGTTTATAAAAACAATTGTATTTATATTAAAAAAATCCTCACCATATGAAAAGTTTCACGTGAAGTTACTTATGTCCATGTTTTATATTTAAAAAAAGTTTTAATTAACAGAACTCATATATGTACCTAGTTGCATTGATATTTAACACTCATAATATTATGGTATGATGTTACTGCAAATGTTTAAATGTTACGGAAGCAAAAAGAGCCATTATTATTAGCGAGGGTTAACTTTGGGTCGCGGGCCGGGTCACATAACGACAGACAATTTATAAGGTGGCGCCTCGACGCAAAAACTCGTGCGTTTTTGCTCAGCACCCCGTAAAAACTATTAATAGGGCAACTTTCAGTTTCGATGTTTTGCGTGATGTATGTGTGTGAATTTATCAATAGAACTGGGCCATGACTTGTACACGATGGTAAAGTTAAAAAAAAATATGTCAAACTTTTAAAATTTATTTTTAATGACGTTTTTTATCGAAATTGCATGTCCGTAAACAATAACGATTATAAGCGCAGATGAAGTAATACCGATAAGTTTTACTTTAACTAACTAACTTTAACTATTTTACTTTAAACTTAGTCGATATTTAAACGTTGTTTAGCGTCCAAACACAATAATTGTCAATCTTAATTAGACACTAATCAGTGTTAACCCACAACTCTCGTAAAAAGAACCCAAGATATTGCAAAAATCTCGATACATCCGTTCCAACAAACGGTTAGATGTTATCAAGAGACTAAGGTCATTTTCCCAAGTAGTACATTTTCCATGTAGTTGTAGTAGTTTTCCTTCAGCGTTATTCATAGCGGTAACCTCGGAAAACCTCTTGGCGCGGTCGGGCGTCGAACCCGCGACCTTTATTGTAATCGCCGGGTTGTAGAACAAATAAGCTAGTAGCAAAAAGTACTTGATTAGAATAAATGAAAAGTATTTGTTTTATGTGGGTCACAGGTATGAACGGTTGAGCTTGGTTTGAAAGTGAAATAATTCCGTTGGATGAAATGGATATGACTACCTATCGAATGAACCTTCACCAATTTGATTTGTATTTTTTTACTTTTGTCTTTAATTCATCTATACTAATATTATAAAAAGGAAAGAATTGTATTTTTGTGTGTGTGTGTATGTTTGTAATGAATAAACTCAAAAACTACTGTGCCGATTTCGAAAATTCTTTCACCATTGGAAAGCTACGCTATCCGGAAGTAACATAGGCTATATTTTATCCCCATATTCCTACAGGAACGGAAACTATGCGGGTGAAACCGCGGGGCGCTGCTATTTTTTTATATAGGTAAAACCGGAACTCAGTTTCTTTCAGATGAACTGATTGATCAACGCACAGCCGAAAGCGTTGAAGAAAAATAAAATTTTGCGCAAGAAGTCTTGAAATTATATATATGGTAAGACCTAAGGGTATAAAAGGACAAAATAATAAAAAAGAATGATTAAATGGATTATAAAACATTGAATCTTTTTTATAAGTCACGTCACAGTTATTTTCTAAGTCACGTTTTAGAAAAATATGATAATATAATATTTAATCTCATTTTAGCGTTCCTATTTATATAAAACAAAACAATTACCTCTTCAAATCAATTCATTTAATAGCATGTCTGATTAACTAACAGGGAACGGAAATAAATTGCTAATAATCTTTAAAGAATGTTAAATTTTAGCGCATTAAAAACGTGAATGGTCGACGTTGAAATATTGCTCACTCTACCGTGATTAGCAAAGCACGTTAAACTATTAACTCTAGATGCCTCTAGTAATTTCATTCAATTGTGATTGCATTATTTATTGATTTGATCTTCGAAAATGTTTAAATCTGCTAACAGTGTCATTCATATATTTCTTTTGTAAATTTTCTCCTTCCTACCTTCCAAGTTCCAAAATACCCAAGCCATCAAAGCATTACTTGACTCTAGTCACTTCGTCTTCTTTTACTCTACACTGTTATCACTTCAATTCTTTACATATGTACATATTGCGCCCGTAATACCCGAAGGGATAGGCAGAGTCAAAGGGGCAGCTAGCGCCTTTAACCACATTCAGACAAACATAAAACTCGGCTGGTTTTGATGCAAAATCGTGCGAAAGTGAGAAGTGGCTAGCTCGTCGCCTACACAATCATACAAACTTAAATTTTTAATTCTTATTGCTTCACCTAATTATATACGAACGTCAATGAAAGCTAACATTAAAATTAAAAATAAAAATTTATAGATTAATGCCGTATCTAAGAAAATCTTTAGCAATGCGGGGATCCTGAAAAATGTAAGTGGGTCAATCAGTGAATTATGCGTTTAGTATTCGAGGACCGTTACTCGCGCTGAAATGCACCGAAATGCATCTCATCTGCCGTCTGCATCTAAGGCTGGGACACATTGGGAATGCGAGTTTGTGTTTATTTTTGGGTAAAATCATGATTGAAATGGGGGTCAATAGATTGATATTGATCAGTTAAGTACTGGAGACGAGAAAACATGTTGTGATCAGATAACTTGGAAGTAGAGCAAGAAACTGTTGAGAATAGATATTGAATGTACTTGAAGCACCTAAGTATACTTTAAATACTTGGCTATTTTAAATCATATATTGACGATAGAATGCACTTGGTAATTTCTCTTAAAGAATCACTTTAGTCAAACTATCCTCTATTTATATAGGTTTCAAAAAAACACTATATATCGTTAAATACAGGTAAATAAATATGATTCTCCTATCTAGACAAGCTCGATGGCGCATTCGGTAGTGACCCTGCCCCATGCGCCAAGAGTTGTGGGTTCGATCCCCAACCAGGACAAATATTCGTATGATGAATACTTGTGTTTGTTCTGTGTCTGGGTGTTAATATTCAATATTTAAGTATATATTTGTAATACCACTGTTGTTTCTGATATCCATAACACAAGTGCTTAAGCTACTTACCTCGGAGTCAGATCAATGTATGTGATGAAGTCTGATATTTATTTATTTATTATTTATTTATCTGTTTGGAATGTTGCATCTACCGAGAAGAATTCAGCAAGAAACTTGGTAGTTACTACTTTCAAACACAGTATAAACAAAGGTGTACGAATCATATTTCAAAGATTATTGATGTACTAAAAAAAATATAGGAAGATTGAAATTAAAACCGAAGAACTGTAATCCATCCATTAGCTTCATCGTGTCCAAATATACATTAACGCGAGTGAAGCCCGGAGAAAGAAGCAAGCAACTAACATTGTCGATCTTAACGGAGTTTTGGTAAACAAGAGGATCCTGATTTCCTAAGTCCTTCTCTCAAAGAATCACTCAAACTCGCGAAAGAAAACTGCCAATGACAAACGAGCTTTACAATTTAGCGGAGCGAGTGGTGCCTAAGTGGATTGCCATTAAAATGGATGCGGCCATCCAATCGCTGGTCGTTGCGACACCGAGATTGCGACAGAGCGCTGTTTGCGCATACGCGACACGGGACACGCAGAAGATGAACAATCGGCGATTAAAACGCATAAACTTAGATATGGTAAACGCTGAATGTCTGCGACACAGCATCTATAGCGCAGAGTCGCTCACTGGCGCAAAAAATAGAAAACATGATTCATTGGACGGCCTCCTGGTCTCCTGGCCCTACGCAATATACTGTTGTAGCACAGATTATTGAAGAAGTGAGTTTACACATAGAAAGTTAATATATACATAATGTCACGCCTTTTTCCCATGGGGGTAGGCAGATATCACGTACTTTCATATTACTTAATTTATTTTATTTTCTGATTATACCTAGGTAAGCTAAAGTTTCAACATTACGTCGAATTTAAACTACAAAAATAGAGAATTGAGAATTATCGAAAGAATATCTATCGTTAGTAACGCCAGATACAATCAGATATACCCTTTCAAATCTCTTTATAAAAAAAACTCCTTTTTAATATAATCAACGTTATCAATCAATCTAATCTACCCCACTGACAATACGCGGTCTTGTAAAAACAGTTAATTGGCCACAATCGAATGTGCTTACGTAACGAATCTAGACCTAGATCAAGTGGCGGCTGATAGCGGCGCGCGCGCAGGATGTGTGCGCTCGTGCGCACGTGTGCTTGCGGCAGGGTTGCCAAGCAGGTGGCCTGAGCAGGGGGATACTTCATCCTGCAGTGATATCTAGTCTAAGTGTTGATTAATGAAGTTTACAAAATTGTATAATTGGCATTTAAAAGATAACTATCGAGTTTTTTTGCCGGTTACATCTCGATAGAATCTACCTTCCGAACCGGTGGTAGTATTATTTGTTCTTTTTGTTTTTGTATATTGACTATTTATAAAAGCCTATATAAATAAAGATATTTTGAATTTGAATTTGACTTACCACTTATAATAATCACAATTTTCCATCTAACCTATTTTTGGCTGAATATGGTTTAAGGAACATATTGCTCCCCTGTCCATCCCTCCGGGGGCTGCAGGCGGTAATATGAATGTTTGCTATTTCCTACAATAGGCAATGAGGGTGCTAGTGAATTTTCAAATAGACTAGGAACATGAATGTAAATATTACTGACAAAATGAGACATTATATGTATTAAAAAATGAAGGCCTGTTCATTTTTATAAGGTTAAAAAGATATTTTAAGAAAAATTGTTAGTATGAATGAAAAATTCCAACGTTACAATTGTGTCACGCTCGCTTATTTGGCTTTATTTTAACTTCAAAACACGTGTTTATTTGCGCCGGTCTCATGGTTGTGGTAAAAAAAAAAAGGAAACTACTGAGCTACTACCAACACTTTGGTGCGTGCAACACTGTGGCACACATTATACTCTCCAGCCTGTGCTAATCAATTGAGTTTTTTTTTGTTTTTTTTTATATTTTATTTTTTTATTTTTGTTCGCTCATTTTTTATTTCATGAGTGATTTATGTACCTTCCATTTACCAATTGATTTCCATTCCATTTTTGTGTGCCTGTTGGTTGCAAATTTTTTTTTACTTACTTACAATTATCGAGTTTTTATTTTAAATGTTTAAACTATACCCACACTACCTAAGCTTACAATTTTGACAAGCTCAATGGCTCATTCGGTAGTGACCCTGCCCCATGTGCCAAGAGTTGCGGGTTCGATCCCCACCCAGGACAAATATTCGTATGATGAATACTTGTGTTTGTTTTGTGTCTGGGTGTTAGTATCCAATATTTAAGTATATATTTGTAATACCACTGTTGTTTCTGATATCCGTAACACAAGTGCTTAAGTTACTTACCTCGGAGTCAGATCAATGTATGTGATGTAGTGTAATATTTATTTAATATTTAATTTTATTTTATTTAATACATTGCCTTATCTGTTCAGTGTAGGCGAACGATCTGTTTATTTTGAGCATACATGCCTTTCCCAGGTCCCATGTAGGACTAAAAAAGAATGTGCCAACTGTGTCTCTTGCCTAGCATATCGTAAAAAGCGACTAATGGTATATGGGGTTTTGGGTTTGTGATAATAATAATAATGTTCTCCTAACCGATATCGGATACGGCGGCCAATCTCGACGAGGATTAGCCAACTGCGCAGGAGATATTATAGTGCACAAGTGTGTGCGCAAACACAGATGCACTCTCTGTTCCTTCATAGTGTCATAGTCGCATTCTCATAGTCTGGTGAGACGCCAATTCGACATGACCGGAGATGGTTAGGCGCAGGACCAACGGCTTAACGTGCTTTCCGAGGCACGGGGGTGATTAAACCGCCAACTTCCTGACTCCGGGCTGTTACTGAGTAATTTGGATATTGAAATACCCAGCCACAAATTTTTGGCCCGACCCGGTATTTGAACCCGGGACCTCCTGGTCCTTAGGCGGCGCATGCTACCACTAGACCAACGAGGCAGTCAAACAGTTGGGTATGTGATTGTGTAGGCGACGAGCTAGCCACTTGTCACTACTTTTTCAAGGGGCCTGCTGCTGCCCCTTTGACTCTGCCTACCACTTCGGGGATTATGGGCGTGATGTTATGTATGTATGTATACATGCCTTTCACTCAAATATGCTTCTACCCCTTACTTTACCCTAATTACCCTTAAATAATCTTATAAATCAGGCATTTTTTAAATATAAATCTAAAACTTTTGATTTCTCTAAGTTTAGTACGTCCAGCCCTACCGTACGTTGGTCTAGTTGCGCGCGCGCATGTGTGAGGTTGTCATTGACATGGATAAGGTTGTCGCTCGCTCTCAAGGAGCCGCCTCTTGTACAGATTCTTGGGTACACTCGCCGGCATTTTGTTTACATCTATAACACATTTGGTGGCCTCGGACACGAGTGGCGGAGCGGAAGGTGGGATGTGTTTCCACATCGGGTTAACATAGCTGAGGTGTATAAACATACACTAATGAAATCAGGTAAAATGTTTGGTTTACGTAAATAGCTTAAACATTGATACTGGATGGAAATCAAACTGGGCGATCACCTGATATTATTCTAGGAATATATTTCTAGGTAGATCTAGATAATTCTTTTTAGAGTTCGATTTCTAGTCGAAGTTCGCGTATTTATTGTTATTTATAAACTGACATTTATCGGATCCATTGCATTAAAACCACTGT
This sequence comes from Glyphodes perspectalis, assembly GCA_951394215.1. Lineage (NCBI taxonomy): Eukaryota > Metazoa > Arthropoda > Insecta > Lepidoptera > Crambidae > Glyphodes > Glyphodes perspectalis. The sequence goes on along the minus strand of OX596201.1, from coordinate 18,789,190 downwards.
CATCTGATCTTTCCAACCACTATACAATAATAAAAGACATATTTGATAGTATTTATGTATTCGAACGTTCTGGATTTCCAAGCATAATTTTCCTTCTACTCAAAATTAATAAAAATGCGTTTGAAACTTTCAAAGTTACGTGCTCGGATTTTAATCAGCACATATCGCATATAAGGTTCTACTTTAATCCACTGCGCCGATGGTTGGTCGTGATGACTACAAATATCACTGGCCGATGATACCTACTCCAGCAGATAATTAAGGTAATATAGTTTTATGCGTCGCGTTTCCGCCGCGGCGCGCCACTCACGCGCAGCTAACTATACTATTACGTGAGTCTGTGTATAACCCTGTCTCGCGGTTTCCGTCGCTGTGAGAGTAACAGCTGGTCTCTCAATTGAGAATCTTTTTTGGGAACGTCTCAAACTACAGGAGTGTTAATTTACAATTTGATCTGATAGAAAGACTATCATGGGTGGTGGCAACTATACTCTTTTTTTTTTCAGGAAAATAGTATTAGGATATATAGCCTCTTGTGATTGCTAGAGAAGATTTTGATTTTTTCTAGATAAATAGATGAGTGTCCTTACTAAGATTTCTTATATTTAGCGTACTGAACACCGGTTTACTAAACCAAAGTCTAACGTAAATACATAATGGTTCAACTTAAGCCGAATTATAAGTATACATCGAACTAGCAGCGCTCCGCGGTTTCACCCGCATAGTTCCCGTTCCTGTAGGAATATGGGGATAAAATATAGCCTATGTTACTTCCGGGTAATGTAGCTTTCTAATGGTGAAAGAATTTTTGAAATCGGCACAGTAATTTTTGAGTTTATTCATTACAAACATACACACACACAAAAATACAAATCTTTCCTCTTTATAATATTAGTATAGATTCAAATCCAGGTTTGTAAGTAAAACCCCGTCGTGTTAACTTTAAGTCACAACTAACACTTTAAAATTAAGACCATAATAAGATACACATCTATGATCCCTAACCAACATATGCTATCCATTTCCACAGCTACGGAATCGAGTGGATAGTGCGTGGGTTTGATTCCGGCCCTGACCCACAATACCAATATAACGCGAGTGTTACATACCGCAATCGCATTCTCCACAGACAAACAACATGAGGAAAACATAATATTAATGTGTGTTTGTCTGTATGTATGCGTCCGACACGATGCAATAATTGTCTAGCCTCAAATTGAGACATTTGCCGACATTTTTTTTCAATGTATATAATCTTTTTTTTTGCTGGCAGTCAATATCAATAGCAAGTCATAAACGACACAAAGTCAATGTCAATAGCTCAATGAGTAAGAACACGAGCCTGAATGCAAGGGATTCTGGTTCAAACCCAATAACATAGCTATTGACAGGGCCGTTGTTTGAAAAGACCTTGGCCACTAAACCAAGGGTCGCGGGTTGGACTCCCGCTAGGGGCAAATGTATCGCGTGATGAACATTTGTACTCGAGTCATGGATGTTTATAAACGTATTTAAGTATGTCTATCCGTTCACCTGGTATCCATAGGACAAGCTTATAAGCTTAGTTTGGAACTAGGGAATTGGTGTGTCAGTCTGGAGAATTTCATGTGTAGCCATTATACAATTTGTCTATTCCTCTGTAAAGCGTTATATAGATGCAAGCTTCGTTAAATCTAGGATTAAAGTCCAAGCGGACTTCTAGTAGCAGGACACAACGCCCGGACGGAGATGTTATAAAACCACATGGGAATTCTAAGAATTACGAAGATGAGATAGCAGGAATCCCTTTTGGAAATTACCACAAGTGCTAAGTTTATGTTCAAGCTTACTACTAAACACTGCCAAGGAGATTTCTAATATAAATGTCCATTTTTATTAAAATAGTAGCAGCATCCTATTGTTTTACTCGCGAATTTCCCGTTCGAATACGAGAATAAAATATAGTTTATGATATTTGCTGATTAAGAAGTTGTCCATTGGTGAAAGAATGATTCAAATCGGTCCAGTAGTTTCGGAGCCTATTCAATGCAAACAAACAATGAAATATTTTCACTTTATAACGAAATGAAATTTATTTGTAATAAGTACACGATTCATTTAAATGGAGCCCTGACTCCTAAACTAGGAATCAGTATCTTCCCAATTTTGTTTACATTAGTGATACTTACTTACTGTAACGGTTATATTCGTAGGTATAGATATCTGGTTTAACTGTCAAGGTAAAGTTCCATCAAGGATGAATTAAAATTATGTGCATAGCTAACGGGAATACGAGGAAAAATTTACAAATTAGCAGACTAGGAAAACTGCATGTCTTTGTTGGTCGAATACCTATCAATTCGCATTGTTTAGGCGAAATTGCAAAACAGGGAAATTACATAAATAAATTCTCCAGGCTGGTACACTAATTCCCCAGTTCCAAACTAAGCTTATAAGCTTGTGCTAGATACTAGGTTAACAGATAGACATTCGAGACTCGAGTACAAATGTCCATGGTTATCACACGAGACATTTGCCCCTAGTGGGATTCGAACCCGAGACCCTTGGTTTCGTGGTGTGAGTCTCTGACCACTCGACCAATGGGCCTGTCAATTATTAATAACTTTAAAACAAATGTTGCTAAGTCGAATCATTATATCAACTTGTGTCGTCTCCAATTTCGCGGAAATACCAAAGGCATATTATATATAAATGTATTTGGGATATTAAAGTTCCTATTTTCAATAAAAAATATTTGAAACAATAATAAAAATCGTAATCAGGAGTTCTTTAAGTATTATATATGTTGAAGAGAGAATATTTTTAAGGTTCCATAAATATTTACTAGGGCGTAAATATTTCTTGATTGATTTGAGAAGCTCGATGGCGCATGCGGTAGTGACCCTGCCCCATGCGCCCAGAGTTGTGGGTTCGATCCCCACCCAGGACAAACATTCGTGTGATGAATACTTGTGTTTGTTCTGTGTCTGGGTGTTAATATCCAATATTTAAATATATATTTGTAATACCACTGTTGATTCTGATATCCGTAACACAAGTGCTCAAGCTACTTACCTCGGAGTCAGATCGATGTATGTAATGTAGTCGGATATTTATTTACTTATTATTTATTTTCTAGAAAGTTCTTCGCTTAATAATAAATGTAGAATGTATGCGCACGTTTATAGTTGTTAAGTCCATAGGAGTCTTTACCAAGACTTTCATATTCACTTATAAAACCGGGGCGAAGGATATATCACCGCTTGGGTTTCAATAAGTATACAGTTATGTCAGAAAATTGGTTAAATCAGAGGTGTGCGCGCGGCTTGTGACATAACGCGCGCACGCGCACATGCGCGCACAGGGCTACCGAGCGACGTAGTTAGGGTACAAATATTATTGAGACCTATTGCACCTTTTAACACTTATTGCAATTCTCATATTATATTCCAGTTTTACTCAAAATGTACGAGATATCTATGAGGCTTGGTCCTTTAACTAAGCAGAAAATTGGCGAAGATCATTCAAATGACTGTTTTTAAACGCGCAATTATCTTTACACGGAACAAGCTAATATTTATTGTATACACAAGACGATATATATTTATCATCAGTTTAATTATCATGTTCTGAGCTACGAGAATGTATGACACGGTAACTACATATAAAAACGTAAGACTTGAGTTAGTTCTCCCCTTTTCTCGGGTTTTTCATTCCTTAAGTTTATTTTTTAAACTACATTTAAATAAGAACGACCGGTACAAAAAAACTATATATTTAATTCGTAAAACAGTTTCTGGTTTAAGCGAGACTGTCAAACAAAAGTGATTTTTTATATATAGGATAAAAGTGTTGTGCGCAGCCCTATGCGCGCACGCAGTGAAAACGGGGTCACGGCTGCGCTGTGACGCACGCGCGGATGCACCGGCGCGCTCCGCGGCGCGCACACTCGCGCGCACGCGTTTTGGGATCGAGATCATCGTAGACACTTAACAATCAAAAAAGCGATTTGCACAAAACTAAAATGATTTTCCTAGCCAATGCTCGTTAGACTCATTTTAACAAAAATAGGGAACTCTCCTTAATAAAACGGCGATTAATTTTAGTCGGTCTTTTTCTATCTTTATCTATTTAGTTAGATTTTTTAGTTTAGTTAGTTAGTTAGATTATGTTCTATCTATAGACAAAGTTTTTTTTAATTATATGATTTGCTGGGGAAAAGAAAACATTACATTTTTTGTAATTTCACTGAAACAAAAATATATTTGAAACGAATAACTATTAACTAATATGTATGTAATTTAGAGTCAGAGTTTTCAAAGTATGTTTTAGGTTCAATTCAGGTGACAAAAGATTTCAAATGAATACATAAATAGTCCGAGAATTTATTTATTTTATTTTATGGTTTCTTCACAATGTATTCCCCACAACGGCAACCTAACTTTAATAAAATTATCATAACACACTTATTGTCGAACATAAAACTCACTTCTTATTGAAGTTGGTTAGAAAGGAAATCCTCTAAGACTATTTATGACGAGATCCGATATACTCGTAATAGGATATCTATCCGTCTATAGATGACAATACAACGGACTTACAAACACAATTAACCTCGGATACAAGTAACGTGACGGAAAGCTTTTGAGAGATTACAAGGAAAGTAACTTTCCGATAACAACATTTTCTATTTGGTGTTTATTTGTATACTAGCTCTTTATCGTGGTTTTACTTGCGTGATTGTAGATTACACTTTAATGTGATACATTTTAAATTGGGGACTTGATCCCGTCATCTTGATGCTCACGTTGTAACACCGGTCGACCGTTTGAGTTATATTTCTAACCCTTAGGAACATTGCCCTTTTTCCAGATGAAATTTCTAAGCCTAAAATCTTTGTTGTATATCTACAGAATCTGTTAATAAGTTAATGATGATTCATTGAATAATTGTACATACTTGGAAAGTTTAAAATCAAACTCTTCTGCATTCATAAAATTTGTTCGGATTTACGCATTACAATGAAACTAAATAAGAATAATTACCAATATTAATTGTTCTATTTAAATACATATTAATCAGCTTTTGCCGTCCAACCATCAATGATTACTTTTATTGAATTCCTCTAGTTATTTCCCGGATCTTTTAGTACCTACAAAAGCAGCATTCTGCTAAATCATAGTCAGCTTTACATAATACTCGTATGAGTAATTTCAGATTTAAATCTTAAAGTGGGTTAAAAAAGTATGTTCTAACTTAAACATACGTACGAAATAAACAATAAAAGTTATGCAAAACTTCGCAATGACGTATTCGGCCCAGGTTTACGCGGCTTCCTTAAGAATTTAGGTCAATCAGACACCTTCCACGTAATCCTGCGATTTTATATGTCATTCGGTATTTTTCTGCAATGATTTGACATCTATCGAGAATCGTTAGTCATGTTTGTTTACTCATATCGCCGGATCCGAATACATAGCTAACGGTTGAGTTTTAACGGTTATGACTGGCCCGTTGGTCGAGTGGGTAGAAACCCTCGCCACATAACCAAGAGTCGCGGGTTCGAATCCCGCTAGGGGCAAATGTTTCGTGTGATGAACATAGACATTTGTACTCGAGTCTTGTATGTCTATCTGTTAACCTAGTATCTATAGCACAAGCATAAACTTAGTTTGGAACTAGGGAATTTGGTGTGTCAGTCTGGAGAATTTATTTATTATTTATTTAATTTTAACGTTTATAACTAATTAACCAACTTCACGTCACTTTCCTAGCGGATTAGGCTCTGCCTAGGAAGTCTAGAAACCGAACATTGAGAACTATTTCCTAATAATTTAACTTAGTTATATTGTTTTTACTGATTACATGTCAGTGATGTTAATCATATGTTAGATGGTAGCAACTGATTTACTTACTTACTTACAGGCATTAGTAAACGCGAACCTTGAGAACGAAGTTTAACTTTCCGCAGCGTGGGGATGCAATTTTTAGTTAAAATTATTTATACTTAAATATTATTAGTCCAGACTTATTCTGATGGGAGATTTAACCGTGGTTCCTTGGCTCGTTTGCTTTACCATTATGTTGTTCTGTCGGGGTCACCACTTTAACCGAGTATAGGACTGGGGTAATTGAGACAACAGTTGGTATAAGTCTCAACTACCCCATTACGTTGGGTTCGCCAAATATAACCGCGTATGGGACTGGCGTGGAATGAGACAAAGGTTAATTGATGTCTGTAGATAACTGAAGATGACTGACTTATTTAACTTCGTATTACAGTTTATATATCACTCTATCTGTTAGTAAATCCTTGATCATGTTATATCTCGTACGTGCGGTACGTGCTGTATTTTACTACGTGCGGCAATGCGGCACAGGAGACAATGTTAAGATACAATATAAATAATAATAAAATAATTTTAAAACGTGTTACAGATAGGATTTAGCCATTATTTAATTTAAATTGATAATTACTGTTATAGTGAAAAAAATATTTTGACTTCTCTTTAGGAAGCGTTATGGTAGTACAGTGATTTCTCATCATCTTCCTAGCGTTATGTCCCGTGTTTAGACGGGGTCCGCTTAGACCATGATCCAGGATTTAGCAAATCTGGTAATTAGATTGAAGCGACTGCCAATCTGACCTTCGTAACCCTAAGATAGGGGAACCAGACAATTTTTGGATCATGGTTACAAATCCATAGTAGTTTGAATTTGCAGGTTTCATCACGATGTTTTCCCTCACCGTCGAGCTAGTGATATAAATACGTACATATATTTGAAAAAACCAGAGGTACGTGCCCGGGTTTGAACCCGCACTCCTCGGTTAAGAGGCGCGTGTCCTTACCATTGAGCTACCACCGCTCTTGTACAGTGATTTCTAATTCTGTTAAATATCTTATGTGATATGTTATATGGTAACCCATTCGGACCATAACAATAGCTGATAAGGTAAGTTTAATTTAAAACCTAGGCACGAGATTACGAGATATAACCATAAATAGTATTTACCCAACGGGATAACCGCACTATGATTTACAATCACTATTCTGCTACTTCTATTCTATATTTGATATTAATTAGAGAATATTTCTGATAACAACCATAGGTATGAGAGTTTTATTGGAAAAAAATATAATTATAATTATTGATATTGTAAAATTTTAATTGAATATATTCTATTTTATTAAAGATTTATCCTTATGTTATTTTTTAATTAACAATATTCCAATTTATCTCAATTCTGAAATTAAATATTTCCCTGTCCCGGTGAGGGAATTTATCCCGTGCCCAGAAATCCATCAGGTTTCTTAGGGGCTCGACTTAAATGATCAAATGTTTACTACATAAAATACATAAATATGTACATAACGGTATGTGTAAGGGATATAACACTGCTATATTATTTATATTGCTAGCCGATATAATAAGATATACTTATTTTTTTATATTATTTTATTTTTCTGTACATGTATTCTGAGTAACATTATAATATATTGACTAGCTCGATGGCGCATTCGGTAGTGATCCTGCTGCATGCGCCAAGAGTTGTAGGTTCGATCCCCAACCAGGACAAGCATTCGTGTGATAAATACTTGTGTTTGTGCTGTGCCTGGGTGTTAATATCTAATATATTTAAGTAGGTATATATTTGTAATACGACTGTTGATTGTGATATCCGTAACACAAGTGCTTAAGCTACTTACCTCGGAGTCAGATCAATGTATCCAGTCTGATATTTATATTATTAATTAAAACTAGAACATTGCTATTAGCAGTGTCTATTATTATTTATGCTATGTGCATATAAGTCATTGATTGTATGATTTGGTTTAGAACATTTAAAAGAAAAGTGTATAGGTATTACTCATGTATATTTTGACGCTGAAAAGAGTAACTACCGAGTTTCTTGCCAGTTTCTTCTCGGTAGAATAAGCATTCCGAACCGGTGGTAGATTCACATTGCTCTAAAGATTTTGTAAAATTGTCGATTTATAAGTGCTTTTTTTAAGGCCTACATGAATAAAGAAATTTTGAATTTTGAATTTTTGAATTCTATGCACATTATTATCTTGTACTGAGAAAGCAGCAAAGTCTACATAAAATACAATTAAATAGTTGTGTAAAATATAAAAGGTAAAGAGTTAAGGATATTTCCTAATACATCGAATTGTTTTGCGTCCAATCCGAGAAGTGAAAACAGGTCAATGGGTCAATGTCGAGTTCGTTTAATTGTGACACTCGACGACCGAATTAGATTCAGATGAAAGGAACTTCCTCATAACCTGACGCTGTGCAGAATTACTGCGTAGCTGTAGAGGACGTTGGTCGAATCCGCAAATTTGGTTTAATGGAAAATTACGTTTGAGATTCGGGCGCCAGTTATCCTGTATTCGTCCTTGGTTATAAACGGTGTTTATTATTAAACATGAGGTTGGATGTTTCATGAATTATCAACTATCCGGAATGTTCTAAAGAAAATTAGGTTTTTAGATCTGTAGGTAATAATGGAATTGTAATAGATTATTTATATACAACTTGAATTAATAGTACGTATTAGATACCAATAATAAATAACTGTAGGTAATGAAGAAGCATATTTTTTTGCAAAAACCCGTCTTAAAATAAGTACGTAACTAATCCTTAAAAATTAACTCGCAGACGTAAAAATACTCACATCCCTACATTTCCTTATCTTGGCATTTTAACATTCCTTAATCTTTTGCACACTACCGCCACTACTCACTGAAGAGGACCTGTTATTCCCAGGGGAGATTCAAGTGTTCCTCTTCACCTTAGACAACAAAAAAAACTAACGGCTTGGTCCCTAAAGTGGCGGCACCTTTTAATTTCCAATGAAATGGTTGCACGTGTGTAAGTAAGAACATTTTTACTTTCTTTTTGGTTTTTGCCTTTTAAAAATTAACTAATTAACAAAACGTCAGGCTACTTTCCTAGTTTAAAAATTTGTTGTCAATTTTACAAGTCCAGCCATGAGCTATAAGTCACAAACATAAAAAAAAACACATTCCGACTTCCTATTGAGTTGTTTGAAATATTAGTTTAAGAAGTCACTTATGATCACCAGACCAGCTGGTGATAGAGGTGGTCTGATGATAGAGAGACTTATTTTTTTATTTATTTATGTAAGCGTGTTTTATCTATACAAATATTATAAAGAGGAAAGATTTGATTGTTTGTTTGTTTGTATCGAATAGGCTCCGAAACTACTAAGCCGATTTAAATATTTTTTTCACCAATGGTAAGCTACTTTACCAGCGAGTAACATAGGCTATATTTTATTCCCGTACTCCCACGGGAACGGGAATTACGTGGGTAAAACCGCGGGGCGCATACTGGCTTTTGAAATTGAAGGTAGAAACATGAGAGAAATGAAATAATTATTGAAATTTCGGAATGTTTTATACTTAAGATATGATAGCGAATAATTTTAGTTCTCTTGCGTTGCTATTGGCATATAAAACAGGAAGTGAGGTGTAAATGTGTATTTATAGTAATGTGACCGGGCAAATATTGATAAGATTAGTGTGCTAATAAGTATGCAATCAAATAAGGTTATATTAACTGGGAAAAAAATAATGCATTCATAAATTATAGCTTTAATTTAAGGTATAGCTAAGATTCCAAATCCCTGCGGAAGTGATAAAAAGCCTTAAGTCTCTTAAATAGATCTCAATAAAACTATAATATATATAAATAAATAATATATAAATAAATAAATAAGGTTTTTGTTTGAAGCACCCTATATATCTATATGAAAAGACGACCCGTTCAGGTGGCATGATTGCCCCAAAAACATTGTAAGTACATACATACCTACATAACATCACGCCTATAATCCCCGAAGGGGTAGGCAGAGGCGAAAGGGCAGCATGCCCCTTCAAGCACATTCAGCCAAAAATAAAGCCGGGCTGGGTTAGATAAAAAATTGTGAAAAAGCAGTGACAAGCGACTAAACTGTCGCCTACACAATCACACACCCAAAACCCGATATTCCATTAGTCGCCTTTTACGACATGCTAGGCAAGAACCACTGTTGGCATATTCTTTTTAAGTTCCAGACTAACATGGGACAGTGGGCTGTCTGTAAAAAATAATAATTGCCCTTTGACTAGTAGTTACCTAACTGGCCTATGCCTACGTGCCCTTAAGCGATGTTTACTCGCAGGAATCAGACCACAAAGTCTACATGTACTTTGGTACCTAAAGGGGATTTTTCAAAACGTCTCGACAAACAACGTCGCGTGATCCACGTAAACATTACTTAATTATTATTAAAACTAGGAAAATAGCAACAATTAATTAGATGCATAAATCTCCGACACATTAACCACAAGCGCCATAGAAATGTGGTATTAGTTAGGTATACCTATTTATTCTTATGTCATTGATAAATATATGTAGGTATATAGGTCATCCACAACCAATTGGGTATTTTTTACACCATCGTTTTCAAATTATACAGGCGAAGTAAATAAGAACATTTTTATATAATTATCAATTTTATACCAACACCGATATAACACGAAAATATAATTATGCAATGATAAGATGTTATGTATGTGTATAGTTGAAAAATATTTCAATCTATATTTATAAATAATCTGTAGAGAGGTCAATTCTGTACATGAAATATATTTTCAAAATAACTATCAGGGGATGATTAGTGATCGATACTGATGCCAAAAATGCAATCAGTAAAATTTTTGTCTGTCTGTCTGTCTGTCTGTCTGTCTGTCTGTATGTTCCTTATAAAAACAATTATTCTTCATACTCCTGGGCAGGTTATAGTATACTTTTTATCACGCTACAATCAATAGGAGCAGAGTAGTGAAGGGAAATGTTGGGAAAACGGGAGAAGTTACTCCATTTTTTAAGCTTCCGTCGCGTGTGCAGCCTTAATGGTTAAAGTTATATAGAAATCATGTATGACGGAAATAGTATTTATAATATTAACCATAAACGCGGGTGACACCGCTGGCACAGCTAGTACGTAAATAAAGTTTCATTAGAAGGAATAGAATTAAAGGTTACTTAAATGTAACTCAATGTTATATACCTACCTCATAATATTTTTTAAAAAACTGTTATTATACATACGGTTATGTAAAACGCTATTCTTAGGTATTCTAGAAGGTACACCCAAAAAATACCTGTACATATGTATTTAATATGATGTCTTTTCCTTCACACAAATAGGTATTTAATACAAAAAATAATCAAAATATTGTGGTTAATTTATATGAATGTTGTAAGCGCGAAAATAATTAAATACTAATAAGTTAAATAACAAGAAAGGTGAAGAGCTCCTTGTTTATCAAACACGTTGTCATCATCCTGACTAATTACAAATTTTCAAATGACTAAATTACAAATGCAAAACTAACCCTGTCCGTCCGTATGTCTGTTGTTTACAGGCTTAAATTACTTGAATTTTATTGAATGAAAATAAAAAAATTATAAAATTTGAACGGGCAGAGATTATACCTTAGAAAAATGCTTAGAATATAATTTTATGTTAAAGCTTGTCTGGGGGAAGGTGGGGCTACTAGAGCAATGTAGTAAATAATTTAAAACTAATAAATATAATGTATTATAATTGATAAGGTTATTTTGTTTGTTCAATACGTTTTCATGTTGAAGAGGCGAGTGAGGATCGTGCCATATGGCGATCGGTCCTCTCTGCCTATGCCGCTAAGGATGTGTTGTGAAGTTTTAGTTAGTTTTCATGTCTTAATTCAAAACGGATCATCACGACATTTGACATAGGTTCCTACGCATTATTAGGGATACAGGAAAAGTAAGTTTCACCCTGCTTTGAGTGTTACTTACTTTTCCTGTTATGTAATACCAGAGAATTATATACAACTAGATGTGCCAGTAGTTTCATATATAGCCTATAGCCTTCCTCGATAAATTAACTATACAACACAAAAAAAAAATTCAATTCGGACCAGTAGTTCCTTAGATAATCGTTCAAACAAACATACAAACTCTTTAGCTTTATAATATTAGTATAGATTGTGTATTTTTAGGGCGCTGATATAATAATTCGAATGTACAACACACTTTAGCGAAGTCACGGGTAAAAACTAGTTTACAATATGTGCTGATGAATGTGTTTAACGATGCATACCAATCAGGTGAAGTCAAACTGAGGTTTTCCCTATACCTAGTAGAGTAGGTACCTATTTGTCGCCTACCAGGCATTGGAGCTATCTTCCAGAGCAACTCCTTCCGACCTTAAGGGCCATTCATGAATGATGATAAGGGGACAAACCTCGGGGTTAAAAGTTTAGTGACATCCTATTATGAATCTGCAATTTAATATCTAGAAATTAAAAAGTAATCTCTTATACACATTATAAATGTGATGTCAATAAGGGAGTTTCTCAAATATGATGTTGTAATAGGAACATCAGGTCTAAGAAACATGAATATTGTATGACGCAAAGTTTAAGTAACATCTTATTGAGACAAAATAATCAAACAGCATTATTAAGTATAGCTAAGTATAACTACTTACTTTTTCCTCATTGATATTGAGATTAGAATCGAGAATAGAAGTGATTGAAGGTGCAAAAGTAAAAAGTGCGAAATCTTAAAAATCTTGCTATTATATAAATACAGGAGGACATAAAACTATTATTTTCTAACCCCCCAGCCGTTGTAAATAATATGTATGCGTATGTAATAGCTCGTTTTGTATATAAGTATTTATATCTAAGCAGACATCGGGGAAAGCGGGTGGAAAGTCAGCGAACGCAACTTTCGCTTCCGCCCGCTTGGCGGCGCCCGCGTCGCGCCTCATTAGAAAATGGCTATTTTATTAATTTATGTTATTCATTCTCAAATGGTGTCAGAGGTCTTAAAAGCTGTTAATTGGTTGATATTCTGCAATGAAATTAGCGCCATGTGTGCAAAAAGGCCTGGTAATTTTGACTCCGACAACTTGCTTATTTGAATAATCTATCAGGTCATTTAAAACAAAAATCAATCAATCAAACTTGTGATCCATTTTTTGAAGATTATTTTATACCTTTTTTTTCTATAATCAAATTTTATTTACATACGTAACTAGTAGGGAGATGGTACTAGAAATTGAAGGTAAACGGGAAAACAATATTGCATACAATTAGTAACTTGCTAAAAAAAAATCCTGTACAAACAGGATACTGTGAATTAATTATTTCAATAAATCCGTGATTTAAAAATACAAGCAGGTAGCTTATTCTAAAAATGGGACGGTTGTTACTGGTTTTATAAATCGGGTGATAATTTACCATTTATTTTTAAATCAGTTTCCTACAGATTGGTAATTATTTGCCTCTACCTACATGCCTAATTACTGCACTGATTTAATTAAAACTTTATCTTATCGTGAGCTTATTTTCACGGTATTTCACAACAAAGACTGATCAGGATGATGGAAAAAATAGTATGTAGGTAAGTTTTTTTTCAATTACAACATTTACATTTGTCAATTACCTACGTATTCGCTTTAAACCTACATAATTTTTAAAGGTAAATTATTACAAAGATTGATTTTCATGTTGTTAGAACTTAAGACTTAGCCTAGCTATCCTACATATATAGCATCACGCCCATAATCCCCAAAGGGGTAGGCAGAGTCAAAGGGGCAGCAGGCTTCTTTAACCAGCTATTACTTATTACCTAGTTTCTCCTAAACACTAACAACAAACGTATAGTATATCATATTTAATACAAAGATAAAATTATGTCAGTAAGCTATCTTTTCTACCCTCCAATTACAAAAGTCCACTTTCTCAATGGAAAATAGGTAAACGCTAGCGAGGTAAAAGCGGCAAATTGCGAAAGGAAAATTACCGACACTTCCTCAAGCGGAAATCGAAAGTGGACTGTGATTGCAAGAGAAAACTGCATGTTGCATCGTCCGTGCAGTTATTGCATCGTGTCTACCGTTTAAAAACTACTAGCGACATCTAGTGGCATAATAACATACTAACTGCTCTTGTTTCAACAACGCCATCTAGTTAAAGTTGTATAAATTACAATAAACCAAAATGTGTGAGGCATAAGTAGTTCTAGCATTTGCCGCTAGATGTCGCAAAAAATAAAAAAGGCTTACCTTTACCTCCTCCAGCATCATGCACCTGAGGCTTCCCGCTCGGCACCCGCTGCATCGGCGAAGCACTCCCATAGTTCATCGTCCCACTGTAATCCGAACTCAACGGTTCCTGCTTTATCCCGCTAGATGTCGCCGCGAGTTTCTCCGCGAGCAACGGATTTTGTGACGCGATATTGTATCGTCCGTTGTTGATGGTGTTGGTGACAGCGTTGTTGATGGCGGTCGTCCCGGTCCGCAACAGTTGTTGTAACCTTTGTTGGTTGTTGTTGGGCAGCAGCTGGTTGCTGGGCGGGTAGTATTGCAATTGGCTGCCGGACGGTGGCGATATGTTGTTGTTCTCCTCTTGCTGGAAAGTTACACACGTTCTTGTTAGTACTTGGAACTGTCTGTTTCCAAGTTATTAATTTATTTACCTACATACTAACTATGATTTTGAAATAGTAATTTTAATGCCACATAATAATCTAGTCAGAATTAAGAACAATGTACTTATTCAGTTCCTCAAAAAAGAACACTATGTTTTAAAAATGCATCGTTAAGAAAATATTGTTAGTATGTGTTGTTAGCTATAATAATATAAAAGCTCTAATCGATAAATTCAGAATAAATCTTAGTAGTTCTGCTACTTCCCGCAGCGGCGCTACTGCGCCTCTATTTTGTAAAACAAAATAAAATTGATTTGATTATTTGCTAGTTATTTCCTAGCTCTGTTACTTTCTTTACATGGAACTTTTTGAAACAAGCACACTTTTATTAAGTTCTTTCTGCGAAGATTACGAATACTCGCCTTAATCTCTATAGGGGGTACAGCTGAAGCGGTAGCATTGGTCAGATCGGTAAAAAACGTATCAAAGTTGTCGAACGCAGTCTCGCCAAGCTGCTTGAGGATGTCGTCGGGGTCGGCTGCCTCGGAACCGTCGGGCTCCAGCGTCAGCCCGCCCACGATGTTGGACAGCTCGGCCTGCGAGAGCTCCCCCAGTGAGGTCGCCATTTGCTGCAGGTGGGCGGCGGCTTGGCCCCCGGCTGCTACTACCGCGTCCTGGAATCAGAGGAGGTGGTTTTAGATAATGATTTTTGAAAACTTTTGGGGAAGATCATAAGGACTACAATCTAGTGACTACCAACAATTAACTACAACCAATGCTGTCAAATAGACAGCAAAAATAACAAAAATGTGTGTCTAAAAATATATGTAGGTAATTTATTAGGTAAGTAAATTTATAGAAACTTATTAACTTTACTATAACGCTTTAATCTTATGAATGATAATAAGGTATATTTTATTTTTAAGTGGAGATTGATAGCGATATGCAGATTGTTTACATGTTAACAGTAAACTCAATCCTACTCGTGCTTTAAGCAGATGATAATAGTTGAAGGCATATCTCACCTGAAGGCAATTGGAGAGATCGACCATTCTGCCCTCATTCTCCGCTGACCACCATTCGTCTTCAATAAATGGCATCGCCAGCGCCGGTCCCGACGGCGCATGCGTCCCCGCCACGTTGTCGCGTCTACTCCACGCCAGATGGCGCTGTTCCGCAGTACCGCACACAGATCTCCACTCACTCGCGGACCGCACTATTTAAATTAACAATTACTGTATCTACACTAATAAATTCGTTTGATTTGTTTGGCAGCGTCTCGGACGGATCGTACATTATTCGATGTATAATTTACGCGTAGCTTAGGTAAATAGAGGAACACATGACGGCTTGGACGTAGTTGTAGGTGCCCTCCTCAGCCAGGTTACCTCACTCCTCTTATTCCACTTCTCTTCAGCAGCGACCTGTGGAGATAGAGAGCGTAGGCTTTCACGTCTTTCATGAGGTCTCTGGAAATGTACAGGGAGGCCGTTAAATTACTTCGTTTTGAAAATAAGATGGAGACGGCGTTTGTAATGTCGCTTTAATTGTTTCATGTACTTAAGCGCCCTGTGCGCCAAAATATTCTCTCCTTCAAAAATATGATTTCTAAAGTCAAATTTGTAAGTCGTGGTCAATAACTCTAATATAAAAAATATATCTCTGGATCAACAGATAGGTGCCTATGCAGTGTCGTACAGAGCGCTTTTGAATCCATGACAGTTGTAAGTCAAGCTATGTAATATTTGTTAGTACATAATATAACATAATATTGCTATATATTCTAATCTAATGATGAATGCGTGTGTTATAGAGGCATGCCATGTGATGACGAGTGAACAATTATAAAGTAATAATAAAAGGTTTATTACCTTTTAATTACAATTTGATATTATACTTGAGTTTGACTAGCATATGCTAGCCAAAAGCATGACCTATAAGAGGTAGTCAAACGGAGTAGTGTTACTGGAATAATTAAAAATATAACTATTCAACACGGACTAGTAAAAAAAGAAGGACTCCACGCTGTCAAACTACAGCGTGAAGCTATGTTTATGGATGTGTGAGTGAGATACTTATGGATACCAGTTATCGGATATCTGTAATTTGGAGCGCTTATTAAGTCAATATGTATACAAAATGTGACGTAGGTTGCGTGTCAAGATGGAGCACCTGAGGAGCTTCAACGTCTAGTTAGTGGCGCGGAGTCTTTCTTTTTTTACTAGTCCGTGCTATTCAAGTAGATTTACGTATGTCTTTTTTTATATATAATTTTCTAATAAACTATTTAGTAACTTATGTGTGTTTTATACGTTCAAAAACTTATGAAAAATTATTTCAGCAACTAAGTATTTCTTGAAACTTCGAATTCTATGATTCCTATTAACTGAAATTTTACTTTTTAAAAATGATCCTATCAAGTGTTTAAAGTGACACTAAGATTTATTCAATTAAACTGACACGTTCTTATTTGTAAGTCTTGAATTTGACAACTGACATAGCTTTTGCAAAGGGATTGGCAGAGAGCCTATGCGGCGATATCACCTGGCGACGTCCCGGTGAATGTCGAATCTGCGTCTACACAGCATAGATGCGGCGCGACGCCCGCCCACTGCGCACACGCCGCTCTGCAACAAACAAACAAATAATATTAAATAACTATGTTTATTTTAATAAATATTCAATCAAAATGAGAATATAACAACAATTCATCCTCAATACAGATATTACTATTCTTACAACCTCTACGTCTATAACTCTTTTGTGAATACCATAAATATGTAGGTACCTACATAAAATAAAAGAACTAAGTTCACAAAATATTCTCGAGAAACGAAGGCAGACGTTATTTTATTTTATGTTAGTCAATCATTCTACAGCACATACTATGAATGCCTCTGTATTTTTCAATACGATAAATATAAAATATGAACCTTTCACTGAAGTTTACACATACCTTACTACTAAGACAAAACGAGATTCTCACGTATTAGTCACAGTATATTCTTAATACCAATGTTTAGTCAAACAAAAAAAAAAAGAAATTAAGATGGACGCCCATTTGAACTGTATTTGTCGGCCGTCATCGTCCACTTTCGATGCACAGTAAAAACTGCATAATACACACATAACAATCATAACGTGCTCGTAAGAGCATCGGCGACAATGCGCGGAAGGCCGGCTCGTAAGCGCCTGCGCACACAAAAAACTCCACAATGCGCACTCTTTCACTATAATTGCCGCGCGATGCAAAAAGACTTTTGTTTTCTAAACGCTTCCTAGAGCACTTTCTTCGTTGCGTGCGCGTCGCGTAAAAATATTCGTCGTTTGTAACAATGATGCCGCGAAAAACTTTCAATGGTTGTAACGATAAACGTAATTGAGAATTGATTAGACATTAGAAATCGACGCGATATGTTCGTTTGGTGAATGCCTTGTCTATTAGCTTCATAACATTTATATGACTTCTGCTAATATGCTTATTAAAATTTTAAATGTCAAACTGCATATAAAAAGAAAATGTTTATCTATCTGCGGTTTAATTTCAATTTTTATCAACAAAATCTTCTATGTTACTTGCCGATTCTAGAAAGATCGCTTTGAAAATTGTAAACTCATGCAAATTATTGTAATATTCGTGCGTATGTATTAATTAATTACCTATGTCTGTAGTTATGAGAAGGAGGCAATTTATTTTTTTATTTCTCGAAACATGTTTGTAGATCATCTAAAATATGTTGGTTAATACATAATAACCAACGACGTTATCGACTATTTTATATGTATAATTGTTAAGAAATTATTTAAAGCATTTATTTTTCTTAATTCCATATAATGTCATATGTAGCCTTACTTTCGTATTATTCAACTCGAAGCAAGTATACCTATAGCTATACTCGATCGAAGTGAAGGTAACATCAAGTTTAATAGATAAAGTATTGAGTGATTCAATGCTAATGCATACGGTAGTCATTCAGTATAATTATAAATCAATATATCAATCAATCAGTGGACGCATGATACATCGTAAAACGCTGGAGTCGAAGTCAACTTGCGATAGAAAATGCAAACTAATTAACGCATGTCAAGTAAAATAGATTGTTCATTGAACGCGATTTTATGAAGATACTGTGCACATCAACAGGGTTACAAAATTTGTTCGTTCTGCAACGTTTATTTAATTTAACCAGTGTATTTTTGCGCTGTTAAATAGTTGGATGTGTATGTAATGTACAACTTTAACCGGGCTTAGTATGTATTTTACTTTGTAAGTGGCTCCAAAGCGGCGAGATGCGTAACAAATAAAGTGCTTGTGTTTTATTTCGCATCCAATTTCCACTACATAAATCAAATCATACAAATGAGTGTTACAGGTCAGAGTGGTCAGTTAACTATTTAAAAAGTGAAGATAAATCACGTACAAAAATAATTTAACCGAAAAAGCGTCACAGCACTCACACCTGTGCAGCGCCATCTAGCGTCGAAAAGATAAACGAACAATACAGAATTGTCGAAAACATTAAATCTCTTTTTTTTTTTTTTATAGAAATAGGACAAACAATTTAGATTACAAATAAGCTGTAAATTGTGTGGCAAAAACTTTTAATTCACACATTTTACCATTCGATTAATTACTGTGTTTAAATGTTTCTTCACAAGTAGGTAGGTGCCTGGCTCAGTTTTATCATGTTTGTTTGTTTATTCGTCACTAATACATTTTCCTCATTAAACTGCCTATTGAAAGATTAATAGACAAGACCGGGCTTCAACCTTGAGAGTCACTTCCTACTGCATATTGCTCTAAGGACCTTGCGTGCGCAGAGATGTGCTAATGTCTTGAATAAGCGAATTATTACTAATGTTTTTGTGTTGCAATAAAACTGCGGTTCTTATATAACTACTCCTGTATTTTACAATATTCTATTGCTATAAGTCTCACGAGTATTTTAGTACCATTAGTTATTTAATCAGTTAGGTCATTATTACAAACTGCATGTACTTTTCAATAACAAAAAAGAAAACACGAAAAAAATGCCTACGGACATTTCACGACGTTATCTAATTATGTTATTTTACGTACTTAATTATTATGTAAGAATAGGAAAGCGACTTGTTTATGCCTAGCCCAGTGCTTATATACTTTTTATAATAATTTTCCTATAAATTGATACGAACGTTACTTTATCGCTATTAACATCAAAATGCAGTGTTACTAGTTTCAACTGTTCAAGTCAGGTATCAATGTAAACCACCTAAGTCAGTGATACCTAATTCTCCTAACTACTGTCATTAACTAATTAAAACAAAGAGGAAGAACCTTCATCACGAGATCACTATGCTGCGATTGCAATGTCAATAAAATTGCATGCTATTTTCATCAAAGTATTAATTCCATTTTAACAATCGATAATTGCGTGGAATGGAACGTGATGTACTAAATGCTGCGTTTTGTTTTTTCATGAATTTATTAAATCATTCTGATGTTTTTAATTTATTTAACTATCTACAATTAGGCAAAAATATAATTGTCATTTGTTAAATAAAGTTAATTTAAATATCCAAAGGTTATATATTATTTTTCGTACAGCTACAACGTGGAGCGAAACGTAACTGACAGGACAGGTTATGGCATTTTTTGTTACATATCTGTGCCGTAGAATAATACTTATTTGTTATTGTTGTTTTTGCACAATGTCTGATGCAAATAATTCTGATTCTTCGACGTCTGAGTCGGAAGTGAGTGCGTGTAGTTCTAGTTTTAATCCTTTAAAAGCTTTGTATTCGAAAAAGTCAAAGATACCTGTCGCAGACGCTCCCCTGTACGAAAATATTCAGCAGTATGAAGCCGCTCAGAAAATTACGGAAATTATTCCATTTGGACAAAAAGAGCTAGTTGAAAAACGTGAACAAGACAAGAAAGCTAAGAAACTAGAGGAGGAACGGCTATTACAAGAGAAAAATAGGCAGCGCTTCGCTAAATACGAGTGTAAGTTTTGAGGTTATGTTTTTATTATGGTATAGTTATCGTCGAAGTTTTATGATATACAATTATTATCATTAGTACCGCATATTTAGGTAACCTTCTTGTTTTAAAAATGAATCATGTCTAAGAACTATTAAGAACAAAGCTGTTTCATTTGTAACCAAGACCAAAATTCAAACATTAAACATTAAATGGTAAATATATTATTAGGTCCTTTGATTAATGATTCCTGTACTGATGATTTTAAGTTTATTCAATTAAAAAAATAGGCAAGTAGTTCTTTACTTGCCTGTTCTTTTAAAACAATCCACAAGTCAATACATTTTAACTTTACCCACACTCCGGTAAATGGAATCTTAATAGATTTGTTTAATTATTCTAACAAAGTTTATTATACTTGTTAGTTTTTATGGCCAATTGGCCGAGAATACAGATAGGATTGAATATATATAATATCTGATTAATTAATTATAATATCGGATTAATATATAATATCTGGTTAATAATATTAATGAAGGAAAATATTGCAAGGGCAACTAGCCAATTTAGTTGTTGATTAGAGCAAGATACAAGTAGTGTTGCATACTCTTTGGCACTTTTCTCAATTATATATAATATATACATATTTGTCCCATGTTGACCTGGGACTCAAAAATAATGTACCAACTGTTTTTCTTGACTAGCATGTTGTAAAAGGTGAAGGTGTATACTTTTTTCTTTATTGTCAATGAAACCTCGGAAGTTGCATTTCCTATTTTTTTTTTAATTTGTTTTGTAAGTCACATCAAACTTATTAAGCGAGACATTTGAATTTTTAGGATTATGTACCATTGATCACAATCAAGTTTAAAAACATAACAATTAACAGTACTATTCTGATCCATATTTTTTTTCAGTAGGTAGTTTTTCTTCTGTAAAATTTTGTCAAAAGCATTTACGCGGTTTTCACTGCCGAACAACAATATAATATTAAAATTGAGTTTATGTAGGCGACACATCAAATTCTATTTAACTTTGATTTCGTTTAACACACTTTAGGGAACATTATTGCTTTATGTACTCTCCCGACCCCTTTGGGCATGGAATGTGATGATATGTATGTACACATATTTGTTGATAACTCTGCCAAGTACTGTATTTGAAGGAAAATTTCTACACCAGCTGTGCCTGCGGTGTATGGTTAATGGGAAGTGGCTTAAAAAGTATCTGGCTAGGGGCATTAGAGAAGTGGTGTTCAGTTTAGTTTAGTTTATAGTTAAGCCTTCCAAGATATATTTATAAATTGTGCTATCAAACACTAAAAGATTTTTTCAAATCGGACCAGTAGTTCCTGAGATTAGCGCGTTCAAGCAAACAAACTCTTCAGGTTTATAATATTAGTACAGAAAGTACAGATATTGTATTATTTTCTATTTGTTTTAGTATACAATGCAAAAATAGCATGTTTAATGAATTTTATTTCTTATTATTTTAACTTCCATTATTTTCACAAACCCGATACACTACCAGTCACTTTTTATGACATGCTAGGCAAGGGACACAGTAGGCGCATTATTTTCAAATCCAGTCCAACTCCAAGTCCAAGTTTGTATTCATAATTTACCTAATTTAATTTCATAAATATTTTAGGTTTTCATTCTGGAATTGTAATGACGAGAATGAGGCGCAACCTTCAACATCGCTTAGAAATCAATATTCGACAACATCCATTGAGATATTTGACTATGTACCGAAATCATACAAACATAACATCACGCCCATAATCCCCGAAGGGGTAGGCAGAGTCAAAGGGGCAGCAGACTCCTTAACCACATTCAGCCAAAAACAAAACTGGGCTGGGTTAGATGGAAAATTGTGAAAAAGTAGTGACAAGTGACTAGCTCGTCGCCTACACAATCACATACCCATTACCCAATATACCATTAGTCGCCTTTTACGACAAAATCCCAAAAGCATTAGTGCAAAAAATGTGCCGTGGTTGACCGCAACTGATTCTTCATTTTAACACCCCTATCGGGCAGGTCACGCACTACCATCTCGGGCAAAATCTTCGTCTTTAGGTAGAAACTCCGTGGTACCGAACTCATTGCCGCTGACACAAGTGTAGAATCTATCGTGATCAACGACTTCCCATCTTCAACAACCCTTTAGTCTGAACGCATTACCATCTCAGGCGAAATATTCGACTTCGCCCAGAAATCGACGTGCGACACTACACATTCAGATATTTGACGATGTACCGAACAGATAGCCACGAACACAAGTGTAGAATCTGTCGTGGTCAACGATTTCCCACCTTCAACACCCCTATCGGCCGGGTCACGCACTCGAGGTCAGTCTAGGCCGCGCGTTCAACGCACGCGGCTGTGTGTCAGCGGCGGGCGACGACCCCGCCCCCCTCCCCGGGATAATCTACGCGGCCACCCAGGCAGCCACTTGTATGGGCTCGGGCGTGTGTCCGCAGGTGACTGGCGATTTGGCAGGATGGGTGTAGTTAGGGGAGTTATGCAAAGACGTGGAATACGTTAGACGTGTATCATGTGGGTAGGCGCGTAGCCTTAATAGTCGGATGTTATGCTTTGAGAAGACGGGAAACTTGTATCTTCCGTTTTTAAACTTTTAAAAAGGCAGTTGTGAAGGAAATCTTCTAGTTAGTAAATAACTAACTAACTAAACTTCACGCCACTTCCCAAGCGGGGTAGGCAGAGAGAACCGAACGCCATATGGCACGATCCTTACACACCTCACTCGCCTCTTCAACATTCATAATCCTTTTCATACAAGCTCTACGGTTTTTATGACTCCTATCATCACCTTCTTCATAGTTAGTAAATTGGTTCAATAAATGTCCAATTTCTGACTTTTATTCCGATGATTAGAATTAAGGGTTAAAGATTGACCTACGTCAATTAAGTAATTTGATATAGAGGCGTAGCCAGAACAGAGGCGTTTATTTGAGAAACTAGTTCCCTTTAATGTGTCGGTTCAAACTTCATAAAGGAACTTCAACAACATACAGCTTCTTCAAACTCGCCTCGAAGACTTCGTAACGAACTGAGTGCTGTAACAAAGTCAAAAAGCTACGTGAAATTGGAAGTATGCAATCCTTAATGTATTGGTATTCTCTCTAGGGATGTCTCGAAATAAAGTAAAGAGCATTTAGAAAACTTTGCCAACTATCTCGCGTCTGAATTCCAAACGTTTTATATTTTTCACAACTATGTAATCTAGTGCCCATTCTTTGGTACTGCTTCTAACAAATATCTTAGAAAGTTATTGTTATAACTTGGCTGAATATTTCTTGAGTAATTTCTCGTTGTATTTTAAAAACCTAATTAAAACTGTCCCAGAAGAACGAAGATACCACAACTTGTAAAGTTATATTTGCATTTTTGCAAAAGTTTTGACCGAATGTTCAGCAGTTTATCACTGCGTTCATTCTTAAAAAGTTAATTCGAAAACGCCCAGACAGAACTAAGGAGGCGTCTCGAAAAAGTAATTACTCCGATAACGGTCACCGTCAAAGTTGCCAGCCATAAACAAATTGCGGGAAGAAAAAAAAAGCAGTCGGTTTATGTAAGAGGCAAGGCCGCCGGGCCACCGGGTCATGGGCGCCATGCAAATGAGCTGATCCATTGTGATAGCGCTGTTCGGGCCGGACTTGGCTCGATGTTTCATTGATAGTGATGAATGGGTTTTTGGGACGCGCTGAAAACGAACACGTTAACATCTAGAGCTGTGATTGGATAACATTAATACGTACTATTGGGCCTTAAATTAGAATCTTGTTAGAGTTCTATTCATTTGATTCAAAGGCGAAATTTGAGTGATCTGAATGACGAGGAAGTTTTAAGTAGAAGCGATCGTCTTATGCTTTTTTCTGTAAAGTTTGATTACCTATCGTTCTAAAGTAAAATTACACGGGATGACGTCATACTGTAATATAACGTGCCGATCTATCACTACTATTGGTACTACTGTTTAAAAGGGAAATCGAACGAATACCGTACGTGAATATGTATGAATTAGATGCAACGATTAAATCTCCAGCATAGTCCAGTTTATTTTGTTACCTGTTGTAAAAGCGTTTGTTATTATAAAAGGGTTACTATACATTAGTTTTATTGTAAATTTTTCATCGCCTCGGCCAAAGTGAATTCAATTCTATTTTTAATGTTGATCGAGCGTAGCTGTTTATTGTATGACTTCTAATTTTAGAAACAGCGGAATTACTAATACTGGTAATGTATTTGGTAAACATGGGAGGTAATCTAGGAAATGTATGACTGGCATCAATACCGAATATTTACATATACATATACGTATATATGCCGAACGTGAGTGAATAAAGATGTGTCAGCTTATCCATAATATCGTACTTAGATATGATACTTATATATGACGATTTATAAGTGCTTATTTAAGCCTACGTAAATAAGATGATTTCATTTCATTTCATTTCATATCACAATAATGAAATAAATAAATTATCCAGACTGACACACCAATTCCATAGTCCCAAACTAAGCTTGTGCTTGTGCTATGGATACTAGGTGAACGGATAGACATACTTAAATACGTTTAAAAACATCTATGACTCGGGTACAAATGTTCACGTTCATCACACGAAACTTTTTGCCCTAGCGGGATTCGAACCCGTGACCCTCGGTTTCATGGCCAGGGTCTCTGACCACTCGACCAACGGGTCAGTCAAATTGTGAAAAATGATAGTATTATTATAAAAAGAAGAAAAAAAGATTATTAGGAAGTACACACATCGCATATTAACATAATAGTGTAACATAAACAAGAGTATAATAAATATACCTTAAAGATTTGTGCTTAGAAAATTATCGGTATAAAGACTATTGATTTAATTGACAACTTTATATGAAGTTAAATAGTTTCTGTCTTGTGTTTCTTTTACAAAAATCATGCATTTTGTATGGTAATATTAATAAATGATTTACGAAGCCTGATAGATTTTCTTGATGGATTGTCTTCGTCATATCTTTTTTATAATAATGTATGTACCAGCTAAAGAGCTACTAACTATTTGCGTATTCGATACTTGACATTAATTCGTTTTCTAACTCACTTACTCTGCCACAATATATTGTTGACAGTAAAGTTCATCTTAATTTCAAACTTGACTAGCTTATCCATTCTTGTGTTATAGTTCACTATAGGATTTAGAAATCTATATAAATAAAACAAAGTCGTGTGTGTTACACCACTTATAAGTCGAGAACGGCTGAACCGATTTACGTTGTTTTTGATTTGTTGGATTTGTCTTCGTCCAGAGTAACAGAATAACTATTAAAAACATTGATAAATTGACGATAAAACAAAATAAAAGCAAAACTATTTTCTCATATAAAACGGTGGGATTCGTATCTGTCAATGTTAAATGTCAATCGACAAATCAATGGCGATACGAAGTTCGCCGGGACAGCTAGTAAATAATAATAATAAATTCTTCAGACTGACACACCAATTCCCTAGTCCCAAACTAAAGTTATAAGCTTGTGCTATGGATACTAGGTGAACGGATAGACATACTTAAATACGTCTATAAACATCCATGACTCGAGTACAAATATCCATGTTCATCACACGAAATATTTGCCCCTAGCGGGATTCGAACCCGCGACCCTTGGTTTCGTGGCCAGGGTCACTGACCACTCGACCAACGGGCCAGTCAAAAGAAACTATATTCAATCAACTATGAAATTTTTGTGTGTCTTGTTTAAGGTTAAGCTCTTCAGAATTAAGTACAGTCTAGCCAGAAGTTTGAGGTAAGTTAGGAAATGATGTCTCAGGTATTTAACTTCATAAGGTTCATTGCGCCTGAATCGGAAGTATACTGGGCGTATGTACTGATTTATATGTTTTATTCAGAAATGTCTGTTTCAACTGTACCGGGAAATTTGTGTAATTCCATATTCTGTACAATGCGTACGTCCAATTCACATCTTACGATACTTTGTGCAATACCTTAATATAATGCCGCGCCATACTAATGTTGAATGACTCAGAAGCGCAAGAAATATCAAAATCTTGCCATCGCGATCTACTACCATCGTCATTTACCTGAATTACTTTACGAAGTAAATGCTAGCATTTACTATGGAGGTTAAGTAAAAATAAAAATGACGCCAGGTTGAATCATGCAGCGTGTCATACGGGCCGGATAACCTAGGGGGCTCTAGACACTTGTGTTTCACAAAGCCTCCAACAATATATATTTTCTTTCACAAAGCATATTTTCTCAATTCGTAGGTCCTAGGCAGTTGCCTACTCTTTCTATTTTTGAATGATAATCCCAAAAAGGCCCAAGATCTCATACTTCACTGCTGTCGCATCTGTTGTGCCACTGTTGAGTAACACGGTATATTTTTAATCAAGAGGTTATATTATCGGGGCGCACGCGATCGCGTGCCCGAGCGACCGCCATTTTCCCGCCAATATGACAAAAATGGCGATGGAAAGTGACCGGCCAGAAACGCGAGCAGCTGCCGCGAAGACTTCTTTTATTTATTATTTATATTACACACGGTAAATTACAATTATTACAAATATGCTGGGAATTTATACAGTTTTGATCCCTGTGGCCATTGTTGCAATTGGGAAAGTGAGAAATTGTATCGCGGAGAGCTGCAGTTGACGCATTATCGTAGTTGACAGGATCAATTGAATAATTTGATCTTCGCGACGTTTTCTTGTGGAGTGGCGATTTTCGCACTGATGTTATAATGTGCTGTTGAATGTTGCATGAATTCGAGAGAGGGGTGAGAAAGAGAGATCCAAAGCAAACATGACTTTATTTGTTATGACATTGTTAAAAAAAAATGAGAACATACAAATATTTCGACGGACCTCAATAAGCTGATTGGGATATTATAAAGATACTTTTGTAGAATTTAGATTAATACAGAAATTAGATTAATTTAATATAAAATCTTCAAGAAAATTGTTCCACATAAATATCTTTACTCGAAGACATTAATTACTAGTTGACGAAAAGCTTTCAAGGAATATCAAGGAGTTTTGGAAGTTTTCTACTTTACTCATACCAAGAGACTATAAAGTCCTACTTAATTTCCAGGCAACGTTAGACAACCATGCAGGAAAGGCTAGGAAGGTTAAAACGAAACAGTTGACACACAGTTGTGTCAAATCTGGCTAATAATGCGTTAAGTTTTGCCCAAGTTTGTCATCAGACATTACTGTGTGCAACAGCCTATCCTAATTTAGCCAGGACAAGCAGTGTTTCTGAAACAATGAAATTGCGTTGTTTCGATATTACCTTAAAAGAGAGATTGCCTCGGTCATATCGATTTTGAGCCAATCTTTAAGGCACTTACGGTGTATTTTTGGTCACTTTTACTCTCTACTCCAAGATAGAATTTGAAGTACTTCCTTTCATATCGGATAATTGTTATGTGGGTGGCAGTTAGTCACAACCTTTGTGGGTCAAGTTGTTTTTGACTGCTGTTTTGATCCTTGCTAATATCTCACAACGTGGTTTTATTTTGTTTTGGCATTTTCTAATATTCGGGTACATAAGTTTTGAACTAACTACTCTATTTACACTATTTAATTGTTATTTTGGTGTTAAAGATGTCACAGCGGCACCGTAGCTAGCTAGCTAGATGGTGAATTATAAGGCAAATCCATGTAGTAGAATAATGTCGTGTTTGCTGGTTGGAGAGCTATGAGAGAAAGGTGACGACAGTATCTATGGATTTAAAGATGATTAGTGTACAGCTTGAATATTACATGAAGGCATAAACAATGTCGCCTAGTTCAAATACATCTCGGCTCGGAAGTGCTTCGTATCGTGGGATCTAGACGCGAAATGCATCGGAATTGTTACGGCACAGTGTGCTAGACTTTCGCGGTGCGCACGCGTTGCATAACCGCTTTCCACGCGAGTGGGATGCGCCGTCTCTGTTGCACCCTGGAGCGGGGTCGGTGACCTCACCCGAGATGCGTTCAATTGTTTCTTAAAACTCCGCCGCTGATTGCTCCGGCCGAATTGCGAGTGCGCATTTAATGGTCCTTTTTTCTTTCTCTTTTCTTTCGTTTTTCAATTATTGTTATTGGATTTTGTAATGACATACCAAATGAGCAGTTTGACCCTGCGAGAGTAACACGCAAGACAATTCCAAAGGCTTGGCTGGCACTACAAAGTTTGAAAACTGAGACAGGTTTTTTTTAAGATTAGGAGTGTGTTTTTATTCTTAAAATAAAACAAAAAGTTTTAGTAGAAAGTGCTGAATTAATACAGGCTTAATTTTTAAATGTAAAAGTTTTTTTAATTTAATTTTTGTAACTTACGCAAACACACAGCAGAAAGAAGAGGACTTTTAATATTCTATTCTATTCTATGGAATTATGAAAACACAAGTTTACATTACGACAGGTAAATAGTGGTAATGTAAACCTTCAGATATTATCTTCTTCAAAGTCAGATTAGTTAACGTTGAATTGTATGGTTGGTAATATCAGAATATCCATATGATTATTTTTCCTTCCAAATCTTGATTACAGTGCAGAATAAAGACAACCGCTTATACACACTCGTTTTAGGCAGTTTGTTGCCCGTCGGCAAACTTTCATTGTTATTTGTTTAAACATTACGAGTATAAAAGATAAAAGTTGCCCGTCTCGTTGTCAATTTTATCATTATTGAACTTATCTATGTGTTTTACTTCATTAGCACGATTTGTAGGGATGACGATAGACGCCATTTTTTTGCTGGAATCGTTTTTATTTACTCTTTCGTCAATTATAGTAATTTTCTTCGAGATAAGAGTACAATAGTTCTTAGAATCTTTAATATGTGTTTTCTAATATCGCTGTATGAAACAAAAATCACAGCAACATTGTTGTAACTGGTCTAATTTGGCACATCACATTTAAATACCGTTATATACCAAATAATAAAAGATTATTTTGCATGTCAATTGATAAAATAAAAATAAAGATTATCGCCTAATGCAAGACAGTTCATGAGTGAACATATCTTGTAGCAAATCAAAACAGATATCAAGTTTTTTTTTGTTTAGAATCGCCACCCCTAGTGCATTGTACTGCGGCTATTATTAAGTTAATCTTTATTTATGATCATCATGTGCGAAATGCGAATACGAGCAATTACCTTTCTTTTAATTTCTTGAAGGTAGACAAGGTGGGAATTAATTTATAGGAGACAGCTTTATGACCTGCTTTTTTATTGGGTAAACATTAATAGTTTATAGATTAACCATCTGCATGTTACTTGCGTGTAGACTTGTTACTGTTTTATTACTCTTCCTCGTAAAAAAGTAAAAAGTAGGTGTATCAGTTTCGTTTTTAGGGGTATTAGTAAGTTTGAAGTCAATAAACCGGAAAAAAACATTAATATATTTGCTACTTTATTCAGGGCCGAATTAAGAAGAAGACTGCAGTAATTTATGAGTTGAGAAGAGATCTGAAGTATTTACCCTAGAGAAGGTTTAGAAGTTTTTAATAACTGAAGCCTCTTTAGATTAAGTTAAGTGTAAAACCACTTCAGCAGGTTCAGAAGCTTGAAATCTGCGTTGTTGTAAGACATATTCCTGTATAGGTAGATAGTTACAGATTGCGATGTGTCGAGCATTATGTCGGGCAATAATCTGTAATTACTGCCGAGATAGCATTTCACAATATATCCCGATGACATAATGATAAACGTTACGATTCTCGATCTGCGCCGGAGTGCACCGCGTTACGTAACCGGCTCCTAGCGATGCATAAAACTAAATCGGCACGTGCCATTCGACGCATAATAATCACGAAACGGAAGTGATGCAACGGAACGCGTTTCGGCGCACATCTGTGTAAACATGGCGCGCTTTTCTGAATGGCATGATGGCCGCCGATCGTTTCCCGCGCTCGGCGCGCGGCCGTCGACCCGCGCGGCGGTCAGCGCCCGGGATAGTCGAGTGAAAGTAATTCGCGATCGCCGACCGCATGCGAGAATCGAGATGCGAGCCATGCCTCCCTGGTACCTCGTCAGAGAGCTGCATAGATTTATCGTTAGTTTACGTTGTTATTTTTAAACTATCGACAACCGGCGACTTTACTCGCGATCATGGCTTTTTTGTTCTATTATTAACGTCTAACGATGTTGTGGGCGACGTTCTAGTGTAGTATTACAGGGGCCGTTGGAAGATTGATTGTGCTTAACGTTTCGAAGCGCTCTTGGGGTATGGGTGGAACGCCCAATTGGATTATGTTATCGTTGAAATATATTTTTAAAATACCTGGAACACTGTTTTGAAAAGTATACCTCATCAAAGGTAAAATACTCACAAAAAGCCAACAAGAAATTTGCATGTTATTGTTATTCTATAAATGCCTAATCTGAAACCATATCGGATGATGTGTGAACAAGAGTTAACAATTACGCATTATCAAATATTTGGTTAAGTATGAGAATAAAAAATATTGCTATTAGTATGAAACACGAAAATACTTTTAAATGTCATACTTATGAACTTTAATATAAATAAAAAAAATCAAGTATATTTTCTTCTGAACACTAAAGTGCATATTCGGAGAGATTATAGTATTGCGAAGATTTATTAAGTTTTGCGAGTCAGCGCACCCCGTCTGGTTTATTGACTTTTTCAGACTAGCCTCATGCATTATGGATAGAATTGTACTTATACTTACGTCGTTATGATGTGTACCTTCTACTGAATCGGTATAGCCACCTGTTCAATCGAATTCCATGTACAATTGGATTATATACCTATGAATATAAACAAAGCTGTTGTTCTTTGTCGTGTTTAGATTGATAGTATATTGAACTATTTTATATTTCTAAGTTTGTGGAGGATCGCTAGATTTAGATTTTACTCTGGTGCGATTTTTATGCTGCAAAAATAGTTGCGGTCATCGCACAGTGTTTAACCGAACATAAAGTCCAGTTTTATTGTTCTTAAATGATAGTATTTCTCTTTTAGTGCTGTCGACTTGAATTACACACGAGTGTAAGATGTAAGATTGTGTATCATTTGAATAGATTGTGAATTATACGCAATTAGAGGAGCATAACATTTTAAGACTGAAAATAGCACACTCAGACGATGTTATAAAGTAGGTTTTTCTCTGTAAAAAGAATACCAGTTTTTTATTAGTGCAGACTTGTAAATAAGCTAAGCTGTGTTGTGTCAGATCATAGGTAGGCTAACTACTCAAGTAGATACAAACTACATATATTATATGTGCATTGATAAAAAAAAGTGTACAGGGAAATATTTGCATACAGTGAGCCAGGAGAGGGACTGAAACATCATCACAAAAGAAACTGGACTTGGCTACAAAATACATTTGTTTTTTAATCCAAAAACAAAGATGGTGGGAAACTATTGTTTATTAGGCGGAGTCTTAGTGACAGTTTAAAAATCACTTGCCAACATATTCTGTCGTCATCGCGAATTTTAAACTATAGTACACAGTATAGTGACGCAAGTATAATTAATATAACAATGTTTTAACAGGTGCGATAACTGTGTCACTGATAATACGCAGGCTCGGGAGCAATGACTCCTAAGTGCTCGGGTGACTTGGGATTAGGATTCAGAAATGTTAACAACACGGCGAATTGTTGTTCATAGTTATTTGACTTGACATACATATTTTTAATTGCTGAGTAAATTTATTTAATTTGTCGTGATAGAGGAAAGTAAACATATGTATTTCAATAGATATTTCCAAATCTATATCGCATACCTACATCTTCCATCTAATATCTGAAATTAGAAAAGATATTGACGAAAAAAACTCATTTATGAATGTGGGTGAACCCGTAATTTAGCGAGAAAGTTTTATTTGTCATCAAATTATACTTATTTTATGGATGATAGGGTCATATGAATTGTATTTGTATTCGACTCCTCATGAAAAGGGTTAATGAATTTGACTGAATGACTTGGGCTACAGTCCTCTAGTACTGTCTTCAGCTAGGTATCACAACAAGGCTACGTGAAATAAAATTCGGGTGCCATCTTCAACCGGGTCAGGATTCATCAGATAAAAGTATATGATACTCTAAAGGTGCAAGGATTTTCTATCATCAAGAGCTGATTATAGTGCAGCTATGCATCTTTAGTATAGCGTGCACTATGCACGTCAAACGCCTGAGTATCGGATTACATCACAGGACGTTCGTATAAACTTTGCGTATGGTCATCCTATGGCCAAGCTTATTATTTCCCCCGTGTCCCGCACGATCCCATTATGGATATCGCCTGTATAGTTCCGCGGAGCGATAACGTTTATGATTGCCACGGTTCCAGCAACGACATTTGGCATGCCGTCCCAGTTGCGGAGCAATCGGTTCGCGAAACGAATCTTCAATTATTGCTGAAG
The DNA here is from genome assembly GCA_951394215.1 of Glyphodes perspectalis. NCBI lineage: Eukaryota > Metazoa > Arthropoda > Insecta > Lepidoptera > Crambidae > Glyphodes > Glyphodes perspectalis. Next base: position 18,756,324 of record OX596201.1, on the reverse strand, counting down.
GAACCTGTGGGATTAGTATGATATGTGATGTTTAATTTAGTGAGGGAATGTTTTGAGACTGATTTGTCTTAAAATTCATCTCATCCACTAAATTAAATTTCGAGCACAATTTATAATTCTTGAAATGCTTGCCTATGTTTTTGCTTGCTATGCATAATTTATATCTTAGAAAAATTAATAAGACATTTTGATGTGAAAATTTTTAGACGATATCTTTGATTGTTTACATAATTATGAGTGATCCAAATTGTTTGCCATTATCTTGGGAGGTGAACATTTAAAGTTAAATTAAAATTTGTGTGTGATTTGATTCATTAAACTTTGTCCACAGTTCCCATGGCAGTACGACCTGAGAGGAAGAAAAAAGATGTCCTAACTCGTATTCTGGTAGCAGAGGGTCCGCTAGCAGCACTCAAGGATTGTGTGGATCACAGACTGAGGATCAAGGTAAAACTCTTGTTCTATGCAAAGCACTGGTTATTTTGTCGGTAGGAACCGGATATGGAGACGACATGACTGTTAGTACGGATTGGGATTGGGACAGCATTCATGCTAAAATACCAGGTAGTAATGATGCATGTAGGGATAGAGTTGATTATGGTTTGGGAAAGGTCATAAAACTTTATGATAAATTTATAAAATTAATATGAAAGTGGTGATATTTTTATTATATTTTTACTGATGGACTTTCTGATGATATCATCATAGTATACGGAACAGTTTCAAAGGTCACAACTTTGTTGACATCACTTAACGGAATTAACGTTTCTACTCGCAAGCAAATGGCTTGTTCGAAAGCAGTTTGCACCGTCCGGATTTAGAAGCCCTTTAGGTCGGTTAGACAGAAATATCTTTATATGCCCAAAATCTCAAACCTTTAACGCTTTTGAACTACTTTTACTAATTGTGTTTCTATGGCACCCGCGAAACGCAAAGGGCCAAGCGTGTTTAGTTTCGCGTGTCATAACTCCGCGCATCCTTTGTGCGCGCTGGCGCACGTCCAACCAGGAAACACTTTGATGGTGCACCCCCGAAATAGCAACAAAGCCCTTTCTAGAATTTTGGAGAATGCAACCATTAAGGCTGGTTGCGGTTTGATCGCTTCCTGCAAATGCTCGTTAATCCTGTTCGGCTGTTTGTTTTTATAGGTATTACATTTATTATTGATTTCCGGAAGTGTTTTGTGTATGCATGAACGCGTGTTGCTAATACTGCGTCATACATAGTAAGATCTACTTGCATTACATACATGCTTATTGTGCTTAAACTTATGCGGTTTGCGTAATTAGTTTTGACCTAGACTTGTGTCAGAAAACATCTTTAACAGTCACATTTTCGTAACTTGACGACATCATGCGGAAATACTAAAGATGTATTTATTTTGTAGACAAGGATGCAGAGAACCGTACTTAAATATTTTAAATTCCTTCTGATGAGATTGACAACTCCTAATACATAACACCATATTAATGTGATTAAACTACAAGTCAACGAAAGTACAAGTTCAATACAAGTTTCTATACTTTATGAGGCGACAAAATTATGCGTTTGAGGGTAATATCATAGATCCTTCAACTTGACACCTGCTTTCTCTAATATAATCGATCAACGCGTTATTTACAAGGCTAACGTGGCGGTTTTTATACCAATTTTCTTTAATAATTGCTTATCAATAACACGAGTTTAACGATTTCCTAAACATAATGTATATTATTTCTACCTAAGTTATTCTAAAGTTTACAAGTACAAACATTTTTGCCTTTAAGTCAATATTTGTGGTTTTATTTGCAATAAGAAATAAATAATTCAAAAATTGTCCATGTAATACCTACATAGACTTTCCGATGAAAATTAACAGGCATCCAACTATTATCTTATCTATCAACTAAGGCTTTCATAATTTGAGTTGATGATTGTTGAAAATAGGGCATATCATGTACTTAATTGGCTATTAATAGTACTTGACAGAATCCCTTAACCAGATTTAAAGTAGAAAGTTTAGTTTCTAAAACTGACGCTATTGAGATTTGAATTCGGAAACATTCTCGATCCAAGAAACTACTAGCTTTCATCAGCCCATGCTGGCTATAACAATGATTAATGGCTGACAATTAATTAAACATGTCAGAGATCGTGACGTAATTACATTGTTGCTAAGGCCTTTCTCGGCGAGATTGGTGGTGGAACAGAGCTTTTGCAATACTCGATACGGATCTTGAAACTAGTCGTGCTTAACCCCACATCCATTAGTTGAGTTATCTCTGCAGATGCATCAAAATATGCGGTGAGGAGTATTTAATGCATTTCGTCCTTATCTAGCAAAAGTAGAATGTGCAATTGAGCAACAATTTATATCTTTGTTGTCGTCGTTGTCAATTTTGAAGATTTTTTTTACAAAGTGAAAAAGGTCATCTGTTTTTGTGAGGTGCGGATAAGGAACACGATAGGTTTGAAATATCGGTGGTATAGGGAACCGATAATTAAATTTATTAGGATTTCTTTCGTGTTATTCTTATTGATATTTTTTATTGTAAAAAGCGAATAAGAAGAAGGTATAAAACGTCAGCCATGCTATTTGATTGTTTGCTTATACTTTTTCCATGAATATCAAGTACCGAATCATCTCTTTACTTATGTAAAAAATTACAAGTCTCACATTGCAAACTCTACTTTTTTTATATCTAAGTTTACGTAGCATTTTCTCCTATCCTGTTTAAAGTTCTCATTCAAGTTTTATCATAGTTCAGATAACGCTATCAGCGTTCTAAGTGCTATAAGGACGGGCAGTAAGATCGACCTCTAGCGCCCACTTAGCGTCAAACAGACAATAATAAACAACTCATTTGTTTATCGGCTCTCTTATATCATGCCTCAGGGAAAATTGTTGTTCAATTGACAATTGCCGGTTGATAATTTCTCCTAGCAATCACGATTATAGAGGGCATTCAAAGATCACTAGGGTACGAATACAATTGATTTTGATAGCCGCGTGAAGATTTTCTTGGAATTAGAAAAATACAATTGAATTAGGAATTGTAATTTTGAAAATTTGCATTTCTTTTCTTTTTATTTTTTTGTAGGATTCGGCTTGAATGTGATGAGTTTAATGATCTTCGAATGTATGTATAGCAGATGCATAATTCATCGTTTTATATTAGGTATTATTAAAATATGGCATTAACAACAAAGAAATTAGTTTTGTGCAATACAAACATTGTTCTGAAATTTAGTAACTTAAATGTTTAAACCATAACGTTTCAAATGCCTAGAAAAATATTGTGTTGCACATTCCGCATCAAATATTAGACATTGAACCTTAATGGTATTCCGAGATTCAATTTATTCCAAGTACAATTCATACATCTGCCATAAACCATCTGACAAGCGTACGGCTGTGGCATAACTTAGTGGCCGTCGCTTATGTAAGTGCAGCGAGTTCCTTATAAGTTTTTTTCCCAAGTGATCAGATGCATCTTATGCAAACAGTAGTAATGATCGGATCCATCAGTGAATGAATCCTGCAGTATTTGTTTTTATTGCACCAACAGGACCTTTATGTTAAAAACATTCTTGGAATGCCGTCAATCAGAAAGATTGTTGCATTGTTAGAACACTTGCACAAAGTATCAAACAAATCAAATGGGTAAAGTAATTCCCTAACCTAGTCAAAAAACTACTATAAAAAAAATCTTCAAAATCGTCTAGAAGGAATGCAATGTGATTGGATCGGATTACTCTGAACCAATCATATTCTGAATCTGAATTAAAGAGGCAATCAAGAAGCGGCTAGATTTCATAAACTATTACAGCAGTTAGTGGTTTATTTGTGACCACAGACCCGAGAAAGCACAAATTTTCTTAATTGGATCGCTATATCATCTTAATCCAGATCTCGTAGTGTTACGAGGTTATATAATTGAAATGTATACGTATAATGTCTGGTATGCCAATAAATTGTAATCGCTTTGGATACTCAGAACCACATCTTATGTATTTAGAGTCAAATTAGTTTCGTAATTGTAAGATACTAGACTGCTGCCTCTTTGCCAAGTGCAAGTCATTTTACATTGTGTTTATCTTACAGTAATGTGACGTGCAGTATTATAATCTATTTGGCATTTGGCTTCATTTCAATTTTCGCTAGCTAATCGACAAAATGTAACTTCATTGAAAGCGGATCTCTTAATTCTAATGTTTATTAGAACCAATAGTTTCATAGAGACAATTATAATATTGTCGAATAAACTGTTATGTGAAGTGATAGTAAGAAGTCTTTTGTAAAACAAAAGACTAAAAATAATGTCAAGCATTTTGTTAGAAGCTACGCAGTACACATGGTGCTTTATGCTAATGTATTATGATTGGCTATACATAGATTTCAATTGGAACAAGTTTAAACAACATTTGCTCGGGACAGATAGGACGGTTATGTGTTTGCTACTGAAGCGTACAACCCAAATTTCTGTATTATCATCGAATGAGGAGATGCAAATTCTAATTTCAATCGATTGCAATTTGTTATTACTCCTCTTTTAAGGCCTCTGTGTATTTTTAACCATTAATTTAACAGCAAGCATTTCCCTCCGGCTTGCCCCGTGTGAGAAAATCTACTTGTCACCGAAAGTCGAATAATTGGAAACAATGATCCGTGTAAAAGAACCAAAGTATTGATAGTTAATTGCTTAATGGTACGATCTAATCTGGAGAAAACACTATGGTGTGAGGCACACGTCGCGACATTCAGGACACCTTGTACCAATTAGCAACAAGGAAAGCGGGCAGAAAAGTTGATGTAATGTCTAACGCAGTTGCGAGGTGTTGACTCATAAAAGTGTATCGGAAGAGCCTTGCGCGTCGCTGCGCCCGCGCCGCGCTGGCGGCCTGCAGTTTCTATTAATGGATCTGCTATGCACCTAGCGCATAGCGACAGCAAAAAGGGTGTTAGTGGGAAATAAACATTAACAGGGGTTTTGTTCAGTCGTCTGGTATGCGAGTTGGACTGTTTATTAGTCGTTATGTTCTAAGGACAATTGGCAAACATGCGGTAATAAATCAAAATAATTTCATAAATAAATGCTTAGAAGAGCCCTATACATTTCTAAAAATGGAAAAACCGATTTCTAAAATGTGTAGGTATACAAAAAAAATTGGCTTATATATTTGAAATTATTTTTATATTTTTCAAACTTAGTAGTAACAACTACTGAAATCGAAAAATTATTCGTTTGCGTTCAAAATGCTCATGTGATTGTACACTGTTTAACAGTCGTTAAACTCTGAGGACGTTTGAAAATGCTGTCAAAGAGGTGCTCTGAAGAGCATTTGTACTCAATATACTTGAATAGATTAAATTTGCTTTGGAAACAACTTTTTGAATTTTTTTTTTGTCAAACTGGCAATAAGTTAATACCAAGTGGCGTTAAGACATAAACACAACATTTCATTGTTTTTGTGCTATTATTAACTCTTTTAGTAGCGAAGTTCGTAGTAAACCTACGGATTAAAAATACGTATGCTTCAATGTTAATATTCACACGTTTCAGTGAATTTAACCACATAATATAAACAATGTATATTAAACGATGATTAATTTTAGAGCTATCAACAACGATAACAATTACTCGATGTAACAAATGAAACGCGTACTTTATACAACGTTATAGTAAAGATATGGAAGCTTATCGCATCATAATTTATTTGTTTTGCGTCTGATATGAACTGCTAGTGACGGGGCCGTGGTTATTTCATGAACACTATATGATGTTGTACTGTAAGGTCAATATATTGTTGTCATGTCGTTTGCAAGTCTAGCAGTAGATTAGGGTTTATTTATAGTTCTTTGGACGTGAAAACAATGGACAGATTCAAAATCTCACAGGGAGTGGATTACATGAAAATACGATTATCGTTGTTATGTCTTGCGATTCACATTCAGATTGATTAATTTATTTTGATTTAGTTTAATGATGATTAGTTATTGCCTCTTATTCACTTTTAATAACAAGTTCAATCTTAAAAGGATTTCTTTTTAAAAGACGTCAAGGGTTTTAATCTCAGATTTTATTTGTACCATGTTTTCTGTATTCATCTTTTCAATGACATATTTTTCATGTTCAATTTCAATTAATCATCACTTTTTCCACTTCGATTGTTAAAACGTTTTCCATCGTTTTCCAGTCGAGTACTTAACTACACTTCCTAGTTAGTCAGCCCTCAGCGCTCGCGCCACCTTGAATTTTAATTTGTTGCTTTTAAATTGAATACTCTTTGTGTTTAAACACGAGTTTTTTCCGTAACTACGCCGTATAGGTGCGAGTGAATTAATTTCGTTAATGGAAAGACGTGATTTGGTTTCTTTGTTATTATGACATCACGGAGAAAAAATGACTAAGACACCGGTATGATAGAGACCGCATTTATGACGTCACAAGTGCTAGATTTTTTGGTGTGCTTTCTGCCTACCAATACCTGTAATTTCATCAGAGCTGAGCTGGATAATAAGCAGTGCGTTCTGATCAGTTCTAGGAGAATAGTTTAAAAAGGTTTAGTGAAGGTTTTCTACATACCAAATAAGCGGGTGGTGTGCTGATATGCGTACAGCATAAGCAGGATAAAACAGACATACTTATATTGTGCAAATTGCAAACTACGCGTGCAAAGCCGGTGATAGTCATTTTATGCATAATTGTGGAAACAAAAACAAACATGTAGTCGACACACAACTTGTTATTTAGAGGGTATTTAGCCTTGAATGTTGTGGCGTTGTTGCAGTATGCCAGCATTTTATATATTCGAGTTCTCTGAGACGATAAATTTTTGTTCTTCGGTGTCTCTTTCTACATACACATAATGTCATGCCTTTTTCCCATGGGGGTAGGCATGGATCCCATCCTTTAGGTTGTTCCATTTGCTACGATCCCGACAAACGCCACGTGTCTCTTTCTCGGAAGATACAAATTAAACTTGCATTTCCTTGAACGTGACCTGTTATGTACGTACATAAAATCAGGCCCCTAATCCCCAAAGGGGTTGGCAGAGTCAAAGGGCAGTAGGCCCCTTTAACCATATTTAGCCAAAAATAAAACTGGGATGATGGAAAATTTAAAAAAAGTAGTGACAAGTGGCTAGCTCGCCGCCTACACAATTACATATGTACACAAAACCCCATATACCATTATTAGTCGCCTTTTACGACATGCTAGACAAGAAACACAGTTGGCACATTATTCTTAAGTCCCAGACCAACATGGGCCAACCTGTTATGTGATGGCAATTTAAGAGATTCAAACATACATTACCCAACGCCTTTTCCATAGGTGTAATGGATATGGAACATATCCTTACATTTGATACCATTCCGGCACCCTTCGCTTTTCCACAATCATTAATTTTTTCATGCATGCGTCGTTATGGGACATTTATGGCTTATCTTTTATATATTTTCTTCAATGTTTTTAGAGAAGTATCCCACAGGCCATAAAAGAGCGTCCTTTCCATTCTGCTCTTAGCAGTAAAACTTCTAATTTATTATATTTAACTGGCTGACCCGGCGCACTTCGTAACGCCCCGTTTCCGGATTTTTAATACCCTTTTTGCGCAATTTTTTTTTTCATACCAAAGAACCGTCACCTGACTATAACAAACACAACTTTAATAGAATTAACGAAATCAGTAAAGCCGCTCTCAAGTTTTAGCGTGACCAGAAGAAATAGGGCTTTATTTATATAGATAGATAGATAATCAAGTTTGAAATAATTGCACCTTACGTGGAGGTTTCTATTAAAAACAATCTTTGGAAATTACATAGTAAACAATCTGCTTAGACCGTTGCGGGGTTTCATCATATTTAATTATTGCAATCTTCCGTATTGTGGCGTAGTCGCTGATTGTAATCAGTAAAATAATATTTGCTTGCTTATTATGAGCGCGTGGGATATAAGAGTTTAGATCTATTACGCCCTTGAATTCATCAAACACGTTCATTTCATAAAGCGGATCTTAAGTGACATCATCAATGCGACCCTGATGACCTGTTGCATTGATTCCATCTCTGATGATTGTTCTAAATTTTACTGCGTCCATTACTATGTTTTGTTAATTGAAACACTTTCTATCTTTTCATTGCTCTTATTATACCTTATAATAAAGTTTATATTAGTATTAAACCTCCACCTCTTTATAACTGTTGCATCTTAGATTAACCATTTCAAGATATAGTATTTTTTAAAATAATGATTGTTATCTTTTTCAAAATGGCATTGCTTGATAGTATCCTGTATTTCTTTTATGTTAGAAACTTATTTGATAATTGGATAATACATTTGGGTTGTTTTTATGATTCGGTCAATCCTTAAGTAAACGGAAAAATCCGCTTTCATATGTGATACTCGCATAAGTATTTCTCGTTGTATCAAAGGACAGGATGGCATATATTTATATACTGTAAAAACGAAGGTCAGTGTGTGACGAACATGTGGAGCGAAGTGCGTGGGCCCTTCGCGCGGTCCGAGCGGAGCCGAAGGGCGGCGCCTGTCGCGCGACAAACGCCGCTGCTGTGCATGCGCGATGCGCGTGCACAGCAGCATGCCGACAGCAAAACAGTTCCCTTTCATTGAGTACCAAATTCGACAAGTATTCAATCATTTTACTTTGGTAAAAGTCTCGCTACATACAAGTTTATGTTTTATATGGATACGTACATAATTACTATGTACGTATCTATCATTAAGTAGGAAAGGCTTGTTTATAATCAGATTAATGGAGCTAATAGAAAATGGAATGAAACCTCTTTTGCATTTTTTTTTATTGTTAATCTATAACTACTTATTTGTGTTTACTTATTTTTTATTTTTTTATTTAAACTCAAGACGTAGTTATTAAAATGTATGAAGTAAGTAAGAATTGAAGATATGTGCTATAGTTTATATTCAAGAACTTTTGATTCTAGTGTATAAGTACTTTAATATACGTGATGTAACTAATTGCTCATAACACTAATAAGGTCTCCCTCCAAGATACAATAAATTATTCAACTCGAAACAAACAACTTAGGTTCGAAGATATTAGAAAGCGCATATTCTGAAAGCTACATTCTAGTGTTAGCATAGACATAAATTACACATGATGAATTGTAAAGACAGGCGTTGAACCAGACCTCTGAAATGTAGGTCCTTTCAAATCGCGCCGTATAGCAAAGCAGACGGAGTCACTTTTACGGATGGCATCGTACATGTCTCGATTTCGTGAGAAATGAAATGAAATGAAATGAAATTGAAATGGTACAAATGTTGCTTTTCATTGAATGGTAGATTACTCGTACTGTGGTTTGTAATCCTTATTGATATTACAAATGCAAATATAGATCACTTTCTGTCTGTATGTCTATCTGTAACGTTTTTACGTCTAAACCTCTTCACCGATTTTATTTAGAGTTCAAAGCTTACGAAAAGACGCAAGTCTTTATATACGGGAAAAATTTAAAAAGCCTTTGGAACAATAAAGGTTGGGTAACACATACAAACGAACATAGCATCACGCCCATAATCCCCGAAGGGGTAGGCAGAGTCAAAGAGACAGCAGGTCCCTTTAACCACATTCAGCCAAAAACAAAACTGGGCTGGGTTAGATGGAAAATTGTGAAAAAGTAGTGACAAGTGCCTAGCTGGCCGCCTACACAATCACATACCCAAAACTCCATATACCATTAGTCGCCTTTTACGACATGCTAGGCAAGAAACATAGTTGGCACATTCTTTTTTAAGTCTTCAGACCAACATCAGACAGACAGATGTGTCAGACAGACCGAATTCTAGGAATGTGGAGCCACGGGCACTCTGGTTTAGTAATTCTTCTGTGTGTTTCTTAATTAATTTCGTAACTATTGACATAAAAGCTTCTGGCTATAATTTTACGCTTTAAATTGTATAGCTGTGACTATTTTTACATGATTGACATACGTATCGTGCCCACCTACGACGCCTACACACTCATTACAAACTTATTTCTTAAGCCTTATTAGGGGTAATTTAAAACGTTTTGACACAATATAGAGATGGTCACAGCAAAGCTGTTGTATATTATCAATTCTGCGTTGTACCAAAGTCAAACTCAAAATATATTTATTTACGTAGGCCTCAAAAAAGCACTTGTTAATCGTCAAGTAATAGGTACAAAATAGAACAATTTGAATATACCACCGGTTCGGAATGTCGCATCTACCGAGAAGAAACCGGCAACAAACTCGGTAGTTACGCTTTTCAATGCCAGATTGTATATAAAAATTTAAATTTACAGATTATAATAAAATGTATACCAAGTCATACAGTTAACGTAGAAGTAAAAGGTATACCGGAGCAGACCAGCCACTGAAGGTGCCACTTGTTCACAAGTATGACGTATGTGTCGGCCATCGGTTCACTCGACCATATTTCTTTCTGCTAATACTTTGCATAGGTATATGAGAAGTTCTTCTTTTGTCGGGTTAGGCTTACTTTATAAAGCATACATAATGTAATGCAATGATTTAAAAGAATATCTACTTTCATGTCGGTTCCTCTCGACAGAATCAACATATTGTTTATTTTGATTGTGATTAGAATTTTTTTGGAGTCTATACAAACAATAATTTGATGATATTGATTTAAATAAAACCCCAGTTGTTCTGCTATCGCTACGCGGGGACCTTGTTGTGATGTCAGTTATCTCATGGCCGGTGTCTGCGCGCGGGTGTGTGCGTGCGCGTACGCAAGGGCCGGCTAGGACGCGCCGCGCACGATACTTCCTCGTCAATTTAATCCGTTTATCAGCCATTAGCTGTTTTCGGCCCGGTTCGCCTTGACAGGCGATCGATTGTGGACTAGTTGCTTCAAAAGTCGATGTTGTGGTTCCTTGGCAGGTACACTGCAGTGCTATTGGTTGGTTTCAGCGCGAACATTTAAGACTGAGTTGTGTCGCATGTGAGCAATGATAACTGTTGCTATTCATTTAATATTTTCTTATCTGTCTATAAAATAACAAGTACACGAGACCAAATAGGTAAAGCGGCATTAGGATACGTTAATGACTATGATTGGGATCAGATCCGAAAATCACAGTTTGACATGAATGTGCAGCAAGAAAAGTTCGGATATACATATTTCACTTTTAACTTTACAGACCGTTCAGACCGTACTAAGGTTTGCTTAATTTAGGGGCTAGCTACAAATGACGTCACGTGTAATAGGAGTGGGGGAAGAGGGGGGACTGAAACATGAAATTCTTGAGACGTAATTTATAGGTTTATTGATCAATGTGGGTCTGGGTTTTAGAAAGAATGTGCCAACTGTGCTTCTTGCCTATCGTAAAAAGCGACTAATGGTATATCGGGTTTTGGGTATGTGATTGTGTAGGCGACAAGCTAGCCACTTGTCACTCCTTTTTCACAATTTTCCATCTGACCCAGCCCGGTTTAAAGGGGCCTGCTTATGGGCGTGATGTTATGTATGTTTGTATATATGTAATTTATAGGTGACTGAGCATCGTAACCGAGGCCCGGAATGCACAAACACATAACAATGTCCTTAAGAGAGCACAAAGAGTTAGTTATAGCGAGTACGCGAAATATACGTTAATACTTGAGCTACCGTAGCATATTATTCGTGATGATGACTTTAATGACTACGACCTTCGTAGCGTCATCGGCGAGGTCGGCTGTGCAACATCTAACATCACTTAACTGGCACTTATGTCATTGAAAGTAACTTATACTAGGTACATAAGGTATATTAGCAAATTCGGGAGTTGATGAATATTTCTACTGCTCCAAGCTAAATAAATAATCTTATTAGATATTGAGTTAGATTCAACATATTTATGACTAACTTCTGCCCGCGTATTCACCATCACCATAGAGACCGTTCAAGTATTACGTAACGCAATTTTTGAAGATTTCTGACCCCCCTCCCCCCGATTTAACGCGCTATAACGTTTTTCTGTACCCCAACACGAGTCCTAACACCCCCCTCCCGCCGCTGTAACGCATCATAACGTTTAACAAGACTCCGAAAATCCGTCAAAACTTATAATACGCAGCGACTAATAAAAAGTAAATATAGCTAGAATAGTTTGCTGACAAAGATTTCTTATTTAATCACAAGCTGGATTTTCACGTTGCCGTATCTAGGCTAGGCCCCTCGTGAAGTCTAGATAGCGGGCTAATCTAAGCCCTTCAGTCGAGTGCGGGAAGCGCGGCACATGTTGTTAATTGCTACGGATGTGTGTTCTTGGGGACTTGACTGTTTCATCCAGTGATTATTCAGTTTGTTAAATAGAACTAACTGATAGAGATCGGTTTTGACTGGCTCGATGGCGCATTTGGTAGTGACCCTACCCTATGCGCCAAGAGTTGTGGTTCGATTCCCACCCAGAACAAACATTCGTGTGATGAATACTTGTGTTTGTTCTGTGTCTGGGTGTTGATATTGAATATTTAAGTATATATTTGTAATACCACTGTTGTTTCTGATATCCGCAACACAAGTGCTTAAGCTACTTACCTATATCGGTGGACATGCATCGGATGCCTATAAGTCTGACTACAGTTCTGGACCTTTCAAATTTAATCACGTCTTGATGATGCTTCTAACCTGGCAAAGAAAAGACATCTGATGCATATGTTTGCACTCAAATAAACATAATCTAATATTGGTGGTTTCTCTATTTAAGTGTTAGGAAGGACAGGTTGTCAACTGTCCTGTCCTGGTGTTACCAGGATATCTAAATCTCAGACCATAGTCCAGAGTACCCCAATTAGATATGGATACGATGAAAGGTTGGTTGACAGCACAGTAATGAGACCATGACCATAGATTTATGTATTATCTTTGGAGCAAATTTTACTAAATGCCTTTAAAATATTTAACAGACACGGCCCTGACCCAACTTAACAATAGGTTATGTTATATTCAGACATGAAATTTAGAATTCCTGAAATACAACTCTATTTTGTAGTTGAATAAATGGTAATATAGAATATATTGTACCTATAAATTAATTTGAGTGTAAGCATATTTCTACTACGTCAGACAGCCACGTATAAGAATCGACTATTTTGAAACTGTTTAAAACGTAATTATACTTGGTTCTATGGTAACGGACAGCTTAGGTTTAAAATGGGTTTTAAAATTGATTGCAATTATAATAAGCTTTAAGATATTAATACTGTGTACTAAATATATAGTAGTAATATATAGTAAAAAAAATAGACACCACCAATATGTAGTTCGGTTTAACCTTTTTGCGTATGTTTTGGACACTATTGTTGATTATTTACTCAACACACAAAATCCTTTGTCGTTCTGTCGGTGTAACGCTCAACAAGCTACGTTGGTGCGCACGCGCACGTAGCCAAGTTAAGCAGCTCACCCCGAATTGTGCGCAATGACAAGGCCGCCTACATTCGACCGCGCAAAAAATGGCGCGGGCGCCTGCCCCCCCTGACACCTGCCTCCGAACTCGAAGCTCTAGTTATTTTTCAGTATCTACTCTAAGTACAGTCATGAGCAAGTAATCAGGAGTAAAACAATACTAATGTAACGTTAACTCTATTTTAAAAAGTTCACGTAACGTAAAATAGCTTAAGACAACCACTTTATATATAAATTGACTTAAGTGTTTTTGACACATCAAGGTTCTTGTGAGATACGCGAGATAAGGATATTTAGGTTTACTTTCTCAAATTGTTATTTAATGATAAGCAATTTAGTAAATTTTAATTAAGACATAAGACTAAGCGAAACATAGGATTATTGATTGATTAAAATATGAAATAAATTTGTACTGTGGTTTTGCTCGTGACTGTACCTATTTGTTTTCAATGTCAATGTAGAGTGCTTTTATTACATTTATAATTATACTCACAGCTTTCCACCAGCTTCCTTGCTATCATACAATCGGCACGATCACCTATATCGTGCCATATCTGTAACAAAACACGCATTCGAATCAAAACACACCAAAAGCTTCGTGTATGTTTATCGCTCATATAAATTTATAGTTTCAATAATAATTTTATTTTCAAGTGCGGGCAGGCAAAGATATGATGCATTCGGCCTCGCGGGTAAACAGACGCTAGATAGCGCTAGACAAAGACGACGCGAGGTCATGAGCGTAGCCTTGCGCGGGTGCGCGCGCGCCGCTTCCGCCTGTCGACGGCGGCACGCGAGGCGCACTCCCGTCCCGACCGCCGAGGGCGACGGACGTCTAATCAATCAGCGATTACATACCGCTGCCCTACTGTGGCGCGGTTATTGATGTAATAATTGGAGCTATTACATGTTAGCGCAAACGCCCTTGCTCAACATCAGAGGCAATGTCATTTGCAATATAAATGCTTCATTTTATAAATAGATGCATCTATCGGCTTAGAACCGTACATTGCATAGTGTAATCAGTTGTTGATAATAAGCAAAAATTTGCCCTTATCTTAGATAATTACCTAATATTTTTTACCATCTATAAACTTATGTATTTCATTAAAGTTTGCATAGAAAAACACAAAATAAAATTACAAAAAAAAACTGTGGGTCGTAACACAAGTACCTACCTCAATTAACAGACGACACAAATTCATTTACAGTCAAATGAACCAATTGATACATTTAACCCTAAAATGGAATAAACCTTAATTGTATGCATAGTTTATCTGCCCATAATTTTTCTCGCAGATCTATTATGTCGCGTAATTTATTAACGAAGGCCTATGCATAATTGGCATTATGAGCTCCTACGCATGTAAACGGGCCACTCGTTTATGCAGATGACTGGCTGTTTACAGTTAAATAATGCAAACCGATGCGCATGTCTACTGCGCAGGAACAGGATCGCAGCTAAACGTCTGAGAGGTGTCTGCGGGGTTTAAGAGAGAATGTGGAGACACCTTAATTAGGGCAACAAAGGTCACTGTTGTACTTATCGATGTTTTTTTCTTAGTTGGTTAATGCCTTATTCTCTGAGAACACCTTTATGTCCTTCAATCAAAAGCAGCCAGGTAATTGGAAAATATCGGACTCGATCGTGCCCAGACAAAGAATAGTCGATGGAAAGTGATTGCAATTGATGAAAATAAGGGAAAATAAGTGCATTGGAAAAAAAAATCTTATAACTTTATAGGATGTGTTTACACGTGCCTCCATTGAAATATTTAAACATGTAAGAGTTTATTAATTTTCACTTGAAATGTAATGGGGAAGGTAAAATATATTCAGTTATACGTACGTGATGCTGTAAAAGCTTCATCAGTGAGTAATTAACAAAATTAATTAAGGTATCAAATTGAGATGGTTAAATCACGTTACGTATGTACGAAAATGAGTGGCACTTTGCGTCTATTGTTTTTAGGATCTTAAACCGTTGGAATGGATTGCGAATGTGTCGGTATGGAGAGTATTAAACTCACTCAGGATTGATTTCCTGAATAAATATTTAAGATTTAACTTTACTTGTTATTTTAAATTTGCCGCCCCTAGCAAGTGCCACACGGGTCGCACCGCCCCCTTTGCCCCCACCATGCTACACCACTAAGTAGTGGGAAGGGATCATGATCCTATTTGTCTAGTATCTATATGTAAGATTACGAAAGTCCAATGGCAATAACTTCAGTAAGCAGACTCGCTGAATCAAAGATCATATCCAAGCAGACTGAATTGCTTTTTGGTTGTGTATCAGTTGTGAATTTAAAAGTCGGAAGATAAAATAAACTGCAATTAAGCACTGTGACAAAGAATCGACTTACCAGGAAAGGAGAGAATCTCCTATACTTGTTTACAATGTTAATTTCTACGTCACGTCGAAACGAATCATCGTAACTTAAGGCAAATAAACCTTCGAGCTAATTATACCGGCTGTTATTAAAATTGTGACGACGAGTGTTTTTCCACAGTGAGCCACCCTTTATTTGCTTGTAAAAGTCAAGTCGGTGTAAACTCCTTGTTATTACTCGTATGAAAATTTAAACGCCGATACCATCTTTGTTGATGTATTGGTATTTAATGGTGAATTCGTACAGAACAACATGAAATGATTTAGAATTGTCATTGGAAGTGACCGGCTGTTGTAGTTTTCAATCTTCAGTTTGTTCTTAAAATCTGTTCCAAATGCTCTTGCAAGTTGTTGCACGAAATGAGTTTTATGTGATATCCATATAGAGATGGTGATTCTCTGTATCAATTTCTTATACTAAATTCTCTATATCTCTTCAATACATATATTATTTATTGTCATTACAACACAGTTAACAATAAAACATGAGTCCTGTTAATGTTATTTCATTATTCCATTAGAGGTAATTATTCCTGTTATCCTGTTGTCCTTGTATTCAACAAGTAATGTAAGCAATGTCATTGTGTCGATAACGTAGTTGCTCACACCATCACCTCCATCCGAAGGTGAGGTCGTGGCTGCTCAGGCTCATGTATTAAAGATTTGTGACCTTTTGCTCTTGAAATCGTGTGTAATTAACGCACTTTATCGGCCTGCTGGCCTCATGACGTGTGGCCAGACGCTTGTTTGTCTTGGCGATTGACCATGTCGCGGATGGGTTTATGCTAGGACAGACTAAGAAAACAGTGAAATAACTAACGCTATGATATTATACGTAATACATGGTATCATTGAATGAATGAATGAATCTCGATTTCACAAAAAAAAAGTTACAATCATTAAAACATGAGCTAGCTAATTGATCAGCTGAAAGCTAGGAACGCCCACAGTTTCAGCAAAGGTAGCCAGAGTCCAACCAGTAAACACGTTTAACCACTTTCAGAAAGTAATAAAATTAAGTTGATTGAGAGATAGAAAAGAACCAACAAACTGTTGCCGCTACAGAGCTTCCAGAAGTTCGTAAAAAAACAAACCATTTATCCATTTTGCACTGAAAATTCCGCTTCAACTTTGTTAATCCCGCAACCTGCTAATAAATATTAACTCTGTATGTAATACGTTAAATAACAGTCGCCGATCCGAAACGCATTTAAGAAGCGCGATTGCGCTGTCCGCCGCAACCGATTGCATTGCGTGCCCTGGCAGTCGCAAGCGCATAGCCCACATTCCCACGGCTTATCTAAATCAAAACATTGCGTCGGTTATCGCGCTAAAAGCGCATCGAGCAGGAAGCGGCGCGGCCGTGACTGACGCGAGGTCGGGCGCATACGACATCTAGTGATAATAGTTTTTATGTATTGGTATCATCGGTTGCTAACTAATTTGTTACAGGCTTTTAGGGTGAAATAGAATGGAGTCCAAGTGATGAAAAGTAACATCTTTAGCTACTGTCTCTCAAGCATGTTTTTTTTCGAGGATTTCCTAAAGTGTCGTGCGGCTAAAGATGTAGTTTTATTATTGAGATCAAAGATTTGAGATTGGGAGTGAAGAACTTAGCAAGAAGTTGGCGACGTAGACAGAATTTAACAGAAATTACCACTGCAGAATTAGATGACTGAATTAAATGTTGATGAAGATGTATGCCTGCCTGCGTTTGGAATAAATGTGTTGGTGCTTTTTAAAGGATAGGAGTATAACTAATTAGAGAATGCAGAATATTCTAATAGATTGGATAAGAGGAGATGAATCGGAAAGTTACTACTGCTAAGCGAAAATAAAATCTAAAGCGCATAGCAGGAAACGCGGCGCCGGCCGTGACAGCGGCGAGGTCGCTGCAGCTGCGCGTGCGCACGCGGGCTGACGACATCCAATACTAACCGATGCTGCATAGAAAATAATCGTACAATAAATACCGTTAAATAAAAAGGTACTATTACTGGTACTATCTACTTTCCGGACGAGCTGATGGATCAGTAATCTGGAAAGGCAGAATTTTTCAGATATTCATTAAATAAGATTTAAATCAACACTAACTATTTCGTAGAAGCGATTTGTCTGAATGTTATGCTTAATAAGTTAAATTGACTTTCATTCATAAACCACAATTAGCTGAAAATTAACCTAAAGTATATTTATGCAAGGAAATGTACATTTCACCGTTTATAATAATGTCGTCCTAAACGATAACGGTCACGGCGGCCAATTTCAACGAGGATTAGCCAACTACGCAGAAGATATTATAGTGCACAAGTGTGAGCGCAAGCACAGGTGCACTCTCTATTCCTTCACTCTCATATTCCGGTGAAAAGACATTCGACATGACCGGAGAGAGGTCAGCCACCATCACCGTTTATATTGGTTAGCGATACCTCTTCTAACGGTATTGTTTTGTAAAGTTTGCCTTTACGAAATATCGCTTCCACAAATACAATGATATTTTAAAAATAAATTATTTAAGGCCTACGCCGTAACGTAATATCGAGGATAAAAACGGCAAATGAATCACTCTGACGACACCAGAGTGCTTCGTTCGCCGTGATGACGTCAGCAGATGTTCGATTTCTTTTGTGACGTCACAGTATAACTGATTGAAGTACTGGCTTAATAGTAAATTCTGCTGTGGTTTTTAATGAAATTGTTAAGAATGTAGCAATCAAAGATTTGGTAATTATGATTTAATTTGGATTCATTTTCTCCATAAATACATACACTCGCAATCCCCGCAAAAGTAGACAAAGTCCCAAAGAGCAACATGCTCATTAAACCACATTATGTCAAAACTAAATTGAGTTGGCTTGGGTTAGATGGAAAATCCAGTCTCTAGTAATAATGATAATCTAATCAATAAATATATAATGATTATAATTTAGGCATACAAAGCAAGCCTTATCGCCATAATCGGATCATTGTAAACTGTATTGACATTTTTAATAGTTATGCTACACAGCGTTCCTTCAGAGACCTATTAGAAGGTCATCTGAGATAATACTTGATAATTGTCAGCAGCTGCCAAAATCAAGGCTATCGATTACAGATAAGAGGAGGAGCGAGATGCTATCAGCCTAATTGACAACAAATATGTCGGACACGTTTTTGAAGGTGTGTGGAGTGAAGGCTGTACAACAAACATTGTTTTTGTTTAACAACAATTCAATAGCCATGTGGGTGCGACTTATTCATAAAGGCATGAAGTTAATATTCAGACTACTCTTTAGTCATTTGTATGACTTTTTATTGGGTTGAATAGAAGGAGAACAACCTAAGAAAACATTTGTCTAGCATTTTTTTATAAAGGATCGTCGTGTATTAAGCAACGGTGGATTACGACTATCTAGCGTACCTTCAAAATAATTATATTACTTTATCATTATCACTCAATAATGATTTCGAGGAGTAACATTCTAAATTTAAATCTGAGAGTATGTACTTCAGCAACATAATATGTTTCGAATCATTAAACTTAAGGTTACTCTGTTAACTGCAGGTTTACGTTCTTCCTCCATTACTTTAAAAGTTTGAGGTTAATAAAACTCGAAATTCGTGAGAAAATTAATGCACTTATGATATTCACTCGTGCACTTAGCAAGGACACACGGAACTCGCATGAAGTAATTATTTTATTGACATTGCAGCGTTGGAACTATTAAAGCTTATATGCATAACTTCGAACACGTGAAAGCCTTCAAATAAACATAACTAGCAATTTTATGACTGTTCTAAGCGAGTATTTTATTAGATGTTAATTGAAGATAAAACTTTCATTGATATAACAAAGTGCTTAGTCATCAGGCCTTGAAGGGATAAAAGTCCTAATATCAAAAATTGGTTTAAAAAATAGTTCTTATGAAGTGGAATTAAGTTTCAGTGAAAGATGAGCCATATTGCGTAGGAGAGATAAAAATTGTGAAACTAAAGGGCCTGATAAATTACGGAAACTTCCATTATTAATACAATTTCGGTTGAACAACGCTCAGTGTGTTTTCATTGTCAACGGATCAGTTTCAAAGCCAGATAACTCACCAATGCCACGGCATGATAGTGGAAAAAATTCCACCTCTGACGTCACGACACGCCATACGCCGGCGTCCACATTGACCTTTACCCAGTGACTTAGGGCCGAGACCTTGCCTAGATTCAGTTATCACTTTATCGTTGTATTTGTCAGCTTTTTATCATCTGATAAAGGGCTTGGACGCGCCCTTGGTGGAAGGTCATCGTTTTGATTCCGGGTCGGTTTTTTCGATGTTTATGCACCACTGAAAGTTCCGGCTCCGATGTTTCCTTCCTTATTGGTTTCGGCTGCACAATGCAATTGATTTGTCTCAAGGCTGATGATTGTTGGAATTCCGATTGGTTTTCGGATGGCCTCGTCTATGGTGCGGCGTCAATCAGGGCGGCATTCTGAGACCCGTATTGTTTTTTTTGTTTCAAGATATTACGGGTTTAAATTATATTTTGAAGTGTATTTCTGTAGTCTTTGCGATAAATACACGTTTTTTTGACGGTTATGATGTTGAGAGCAAAATTAAAGTATGTTTCGTTCCTAAATTAACTTATTTCGTGCACCTGTCATTTTGTAGATTAACATTTTCTTTTCACATGATTTACGATCATGATCTTAAACATCTTGACGTGGTAAAAACTAGTATTTCTTATAATTGATGTAAAAACCGCATCTTAAAAAGTAAATTTCAACGCATTCGCGATTGGGACATCGAGCGTGACCAATTTTTAAAAAAATCCGTGTCACGACTCACTAGATTATTTAGTGGCTGCACTTTTGTTTTTGTTCATCTTTTTTTTTGTGAAGGTCAAAATAAAAAAAAAAAACAGGAAGTCACGTTTAAAAAAAAACTCGATTCAAATGCAATTAAATCAATTTGAACACCATTCGATTACACTAATACATAAAAATTAATAGAATGGAAACATGGCGAATAGAAAAAAGCTTGTTGCATTTTTATTTTTGTTCAACAAGCGTCGCTAGTGTTAGCTAGGTCGATCGAAAAAAAGAATCGGCCAGTTTAAAAAACAAGGTGCAGAAACAAACGTCAGTTGTCCATGACCGTGGCGAAAACGAGAGTGTCGGATTTGGAGCATCGTTTGCGCAACCAGCGGATGCTGACACCCACGGCAGCCGAAATACCGGTGTCAACCGTTGCGTCACAGCGCCGGGCTTCCGCAGGTGAACTTGACAATCGAGCACTTCGGAATGTGGAGTGATTGATATGAGATATTCGCGTCCTTGGATCGGAAATGTGTGATGTTACCGGTGATATAACAGCTCTTAAATCTGTAGGTTGCGAAGATTCTTTTTTTTATAGGAAATTTGGTGGAAACAAATTCATCCGATTTCCAATGCGTTGCAAATCTGGGAATAAGAGTTCTCAGAAGTAGGAATTTCAGTCGTCTCTTCAGTACTTAAGATATGTTCGATCTTGTCACGTTTTAGGAAATCTTCGTTTAAGTATGTCATGTCATATTATATGTTGTTGTGTCAACAAATGTCCTTAAGCTACGATGACTGTTTACCAGCAAGCTAGGATTATACTTTTTTTAGCAGTATGAAAAAATATAGCCAATGATTCATATAGTTTTCATCTCAGCAATTATATTCATTGTATTTACGTCGCGTTGTAGGTGTTTAAGTGGCTTCCATTATGGAGTGAGTGATACAGTGTCTAATGGCGTCCTTGTGGTGCCACGCAGAAGAATGTATTAGACGTTGGACTTGACCTCCTTAAGACACCCGAAGGTATTGTTCTGACGTTTCTCTCATGGGCAAAGTTGTTTATAATTGATGGTTTTGTTGGAAGGTCTTAGGAACTTTGTGTAGTATGCCAAGCAATTCGGGCGCGTGTTAAAGTTTCTCAACGGTTTATTTTATTTACAGTAGTGCACTTGAACAGCTGAAAGCATTGGAATTCGTGGCAAGAATATGTATGTTCGATTAGATTATCCTCGCTACCAGATTGTAGCGGGTCTTACATCAAACATTCTTGATTAAAATGCAGTTTTTGTAAAGTAATCAATATTGAATCTAAAAAGCAATGTCTATTCTATTACAAGATACTAAATTACTTGATACCATCTAAGATACATTGATGTATTCATGCAGATGAACAAGACTATGACGTCACGTCACGCGTGCCGCGCGCCCGTACATCGACTGCACCTCCAAACAACTTTCATCGACTATCTATAGCCAGTGCCACAACTACCATTTGAACAGTGACCACGCTATAAATAGAGCATTTTAATATCCAGTATTACCTGTAGCGGCGGACATGCGAGCAAATACTAATCACATTATCATACCTTCACCTTAGCTACTGCGATACGCTTCCGCGTACCACGCGTCACCGTTCACTTTCACTGCGCCCGCGCTGGTACGGCCCGACTTAACTACAATAGTCACGGAGCGCTCCCGCCGTCCTAAAATGCACTTTACCGCCTACGCGGTAAAGCACACTTTTCAAGGTCGCTGGGTGCTTGTATTTTTTCGAACGGCAAATGAGTTGTCATTGGGAATTAGACCCAGAAACGTGGGGGTTTAAGTTAGTTTTGGTGCGGCGACGCGTGTTGTGACGGCCTCGCCAAGGCCGCACGTACATGGCAAGTCTGTTTACTTTCTCTAGCGGTCATTGGTCATTATTTTGGTGTTTTGGAGTTTGTTTTTTGGGAGTCACTCAAGGTCGCATTTTACTTTCATGTAAATAACAGTTGCGTTGAGCGGTATGAGCTGCAGGAATTTTGACATGACGGAAGGTTTACATGCATTGAGTAGTGTGTCATAGACAAATCGTTCATCAAGATTAAAGATTGCTTAGAAACGCAAGTCTTAGTCGGTTTAATAGTTAGCGACACTTGATTCAATTGCAGTTGCCAGCTCACAAAATTGATTGATTGCAGTATAGTTGCACTAATAAATCAATAGTACCCTTGACATTTTATCAAACATCATCATCCTCCTAGCGTTATGTCCCGTGCTTAGACGGGGTCCGCTTAGACCATGATCCAGGATTTAGCGAGTCTGGTAATTACATTGAAGCGACTGCCGGTCTGACCTTCGCAACCCTAAGATAGGGGAACCAGACAATTTTTGGATCATGGTTACAAATTCAAAGTTGTTTGAATTTGTAGGTTTCATCACGATGTTTTCCCTCACCGTCGAGCTAGTGGTATAAATATGTACATAGATTTTTTTTTAAAATCTAGAGGTACATGCCGGGGTTTGAACCCGCACTCCTCGGTTAAGAGGCGCGTGTCCTTACCATTGAGCTACCACCGCTCGACATTTTATCAAACAGGTCGTGATTAATTTCGGCGCTAGCATGCATCTCATCAAGTATACATCATTTGACATTGTCTAACCGTTGGCTTTTCCACTTAAAATGCGTTGAGCAGTTTATTAAATCCTGATTTGCTCATTCAAGGCTGACGAATAAATTATTAGGAGTCGGTCGCGTAATCGTCTCAAACGTGTCGCCAGAAATAGGTCAGGCTATAAAGGCGACCTCAATCTCGTACTTGTATCACTAGCCTTTATTCGGCAGTTTAAGAGGTGATGGTAGGGTTGCCGCACTAGTGACAAATTTTATGATGCTGAGATGTGAATCAGATTGTCTAGGAAGTTCACGAACGATGCGTATATTTTAACGTAGCCAGTTAAGTGTTATTTGATCAGTGATACTAATTAGATCTTGGTCTACATAGACACATACAATGATAACAGTAACATACTCATTAAATAGAAAAATATCTCAATAACTTATTCAATGGATAAAATTAAGATGATGGCTTAACATGTTTGTTATATATGTTAACAATCTATTTAAAAGGACAATAATAATGTCGTCCTAACCGATATCGGTCACGGCGGCCAATCTCAACGAGGATTAGTCAACTGCGCAGGAGATATTATAGTGCACAAGTGAGTGCGCAAACACAGGTGCACTCTCTGTTCCTTCACTCTCTTAGTCCGGTGAGACGGCAATTCGACATGACCGGTGAGAGGTCAGGCGCAGGACCAACGGCTTAACGTGCTTTCCAAGGCACGGGGTGATTAAACCGCCAACTTCCTGACTCCGAACTGTTACTGAGTAATTTCAATATTGAAATAACCAGCCACAAATTTTGACCCGATCCGGGAATTGAACCCGGGACCTCTTGGTCCTTAGGCGGCCAAAAAGGATAATACAACGTAATAATGTTTTGTTTTCATTTACCTCGTTACAAAAAATATCCTACTTTTTTTTAGTACAAAGATAATTCCTCGTAGTTCAGTAGTGGCAGCCCTATATTCCAAACACCTCTACGTCACTGACCTTTGAGACATATAGACCAAATTATATCTAACCTTAGGCGTTATCATGTTTCACTCAAGGAGCCGTCTCATTCGTCGGAGGCCGCACAAATATTCTTTTATTTGTTTAAGGAGCGATAAAAATAATTTAATGACCGCGCTGATTGATTTGTCATTAACGTTTATGTGTTTTGTTAATTGACCTTCATGCTGATTTGAGTGATGGCGATGTATATTGGTCGGTCGGTGCTATTCAATTAGAGCTGTGGTCGTTGAAGTGTTAATATTGCTGTTAGCGTGGAACGCAAACGTAAACTTTTGCGTTTATAAAAATTTGAGGTGGGTTGACATTGATGTAGATAATGATGGGTTTACGTTGAATGCAAACGCAAACTTTTGCGTTAGTTAAAAAAGGTGGGTTACTGTTGATAGTGCCTGAAAGAAAATGTTAAATGATATTTAAAGGATAGCCTTAATTCAAAATGTCCGTTAAGAAACTTGGCTATTTCATCTTTATCCTAATTCTGAATTAATGTTATTGCTTTAAAGCAGTATAATATCAAATATGTTAACAATAACACTATTCATGGCACTGTGGATACGTATTGGTTTTTATGGATTTAAATTCAATGAATTGGCCCTGTTGTCTGTAACACAGGTTTTCCTGCCACACGCAACATTTGTCAACTGATTCCTCAAACATTGTGAAATCAATATTTTAATTTCCTAAGGAATCTATATAATGTTCGTTATGTCAATAAACGTTATTATTATTGTTAATTTCATAGTAGGATGCAACATGTCCCATGTTGGTCAGGGACTAAAAAAGAATGTGCCAACTGTGTTTCTTGCCTAGCATGTCGTAAAAGACTACTAATGGTATATCGGGTTTTGGGTTTGTGATTGTGTAGGCGACAAGCTAGCTTTTTCAAAATTTTCCATCTAACCCAGTCTAGCCCAGTTTTGTTTTTGGCTGAATGTGGTTAAAGGGGCCTGCTGCCCCTATGACTCTGCCTACCCTTTCGGAGATTATGGGCGTGATGTTATGTATGTAGGATGACAGTCAATAATTCACGTTGTAGTTCATTAGTAGAAAATAATATTTTATCTCACTGTTTTCTCAAAATGGTGTGATTGTTATTGTACGAGCTGACAACGTACATTTGTATCTATGCATGTATGTGTACGGCCTAATTAACGCAATTTGTTTATGTAGCATTTTACACTATTCATATATATTTTTAAACCAATAAATCAGTGTCTTACAAACATTCATACGGGTCGGTTTTATTTAGCACTCCTCGGAGTAACCTATCCCTAGCATAGCATAGCAAGCATCGGTAAATGTTAGGAGTCCCTTATACAAATTAGGAACCCCTACAGTTATAGATTCTAACATCTGGTTTATACAAGATCCTGAATATTTAAGTATCTGTTTCGACCTCCGAAGTGAACTCTAAAATATTCTCAAAGGGGTGATTCACCGGCCTTAATTATTCAACATTAAACAAAGGCTTTTTCATATTATATTACATTTGCCGTTAAATGCTATTTCACCGTAGTTTTTCCCTTATGTTGCGACATGACATTCTTCTAAGTAGTGTCAAATGTCTTGACAAGGTCGATCAAACTTTCAACGAGTATGACATGACTAATATTACACAGTCACGTTTGTGTTAGCTACATGCGTGAAGGAACAACTGAATAAGCATGAAGGGTCTATATAATGATCAATATAATTTATTATTATTGTGGCTCTAAATATACATATGCGCCAGCGAGCCAGTTTGTTCTGTGTCTGAGTGTTAATATCCAATATTTAAGTATATATTTGTTGAGCGGTGGTAGCTCAATGGTTAGGACACGCGCTTCTTAACCGAGGAGTGCGGGTTGAAACCCGTTCACGTACCTCTGGATTTTTCAAGTCTATGTACGTATTTATACCAATAGCTCGACGGTGAGGGAAAACATCGTGATGAAACCTGCAAATTCAAACAACTTTGGATTTGTAACCATGATCCAAAAGTTGTCTGGTTCCCCTATCTTAGGGTTACGAAGGTCAGATCGGCAGTCGCTTCAATGTAATTACCAGACTCGCTAAACCCTGGATCATGGTCTAAGCGGACCGTCTAAGCACGGGACATAACGCTAGGATGATGATGATTTAAGTATTATATTTGTAATACCACTGTTGATTCTGATATCCGTAACATAAGTGCTTAAGCTAATTATCTCGGAGTCAGATCAATGTATGTGATTTAGTCGGATATTTATTATTTATTATACCTACGGTAGCATCAGCTCTAATGTTAACAAAACATGTAACGCAAGAGCGAACTGGAAGAAGGCTGGGTGAATGTTTCATTAACAAATTCCTTGATCTCGCCTAAGTTGTTTTTATTTAGGATCTGAGGAATTTTGTGAAGGAAGTTTCAGATGAAAGTGCCTCGAACTAAATATGTATGAGAGCAGCGATCAAATGCTTATTAAGGACCGTGATAAGGGGATCAAAGTATTATATTTCGCTTGATGGATACAGCATGTTTTGACTTACGAGATAAATAATATAGAATAAGATATATATTTCAATAAAAAAATATCATTTCTAATCTTTTCAAAATTAAAAATGTCTTCATTTATGTATGCCTCAAAAAGCACTTATAAATCGTCAATTTTACAAATATCTGTAGAGCAATATGAATCTACCTAAATGCTGATTCTACCGAGAAGAAAGATGTTGGATAGAGTTGAAAACCTTTCATACTTCATATTCAAATTCTTATAAGTAGTATCAATAGGATCGAAGCAAGAATGTCTTTAGAAGTTTGACGCTTTGTCAGTACACCATAATAACCATGAATCACCTATTATTTTGAATGTATCCGTTAAAAATGATAAAAACAACATTCAAATGCATTTTTCAATACAAATTGGGCTCCGCTGAGAGGAAAGCGAGCATGCCCTGCACAGCTGACTTTCACTTGGCAGAGCGCATAGACCGCGCGTGATCGGTGCACTGGGAAAACCTTGCATATACATACGCGTCTACTCTTGACAATTACGTAATAGCAGACAATGTAAGCTTCACGATATGAGCCTTGGAAGGATGTTTCTCGATAGTTATCAGGCATGCTAGAAAAAAAAAATCAAATAAACATTCGTTGGACGAACAAAAGAAAACAAAAAAAAGGAAAATCATAAAGAAAAATCATAAATTGGCGCCAATTGGGTCTCTGTCTCAGGATTATGCTACTGAGGCGTCAGTTAAACGCCGTTGGAGTCTTTTTTTCTTATTTTCTCAGAAAGTTTACCGCATTTTATTTGTTTAATGCTTGTTTCTGCAGGTACACAAGAGGTACCAAATGTACTAAAACAGTTATTAATTTACATGTATGGGTTTACAGTACACCCGCGGTTCTGACGTCAGGATGGCGGGTGTACCTAATATTCAAAATATCTTTGTATGGGTGTAGGTACACAGATTTTCAGAAGAGGTACGTAAAAGTACACAGAAGTTACCAAATATCGGCAAAATGTTTAGGCTAATCTGAAAAGTACACACGCGGAGGAGGCTCGTGAGAATAGGGGACAGCAATACTCTGTCATTGAAATGGAATACTGTAATTGAACAAGAATAATGAAATTGGCACTAGCTTTACTGTAAAGTTACGGTGCTGCTACCAAATCCTGTATTTCGGCGATTAAGATCGCTATTGTCCATTTTCCTTTGTTGGTCTGGGACTTAAAAAGAATGTGCCAACTGTGGCTCTTGCCTAGCATGTCGTAGAGGCGACTAATGGTATATCGGGTTTTGGGTGTGTGATTGTGTGATTGTGTAGGCGTTAAGCTAGCCACTTGTCACTAGTTTTCACAATTTTCCATATAACCCAGCCCAGTTTTATTTTTGGCAGAATGTGGTAAAAGAGGCTAGCTGCCCCTTTGACTCTGCCTACCCCTTCGGGGATTATGGGCGTGGTGTTATGTTGTGTTATGTTATGTTCGCTATTGCCGAATTTAGGAAGACTCATCGGCATGGATGTCACGAGCGCATTCACCTTGCGGCTCCTGTGGCCTTCTCGATACCAAGCGTTTTCCTTCCTCTGCACTATGCCTGCGCGTGTTACGAGGTGCCATGTATATGAAATGTGACGTCATAAAGTTTATTGTTATATCATATGAGTGATACTTTGTGGTGCTTGTGTGTATCCGCTTTTGAGCACTAGTGATATTGCAATAGTAAAGATTGTTTCGATTTCGTGGTTTGATGTCGTTATTTATTACGCATATAAAATGTTCGTTTTTATGTATTCGAAGGAATATAATGTCGGCAAACGACACTGTGTTACGATGACAATGAAATAGCCTGACGTATTCCCGATTTGAAGGAGTCGATGGTAATTTAAATTTGATCAAAAAAAGAAAAGAATTACTTAAATTTATTAACAAATTTCTCATTGTACATAATAATAATAATAATAATAAATCTTTATTGCCATTAAGTACATTACATAACACTTAATACTAGCGACCGCTGCGCTAAGCTTAGCTTGTATCGCAACGGCCAGGTAACATTACTAAGAAATACTAATTAGACTATGGGACATACGGTTCGTGTGATAACATTTAGAAAAGAAGAACTCGTGCAACTATATAATAATATAATCTGTTTAGATGAGATCATACATAACATGCTTGAATACCGTAAACAAAACGTTGCTTTTGAAAACGACATCCCAATAAAACGTTCCAATTTGTAACCGTTAGTTCGAGCGCAACCACCAACAATAATAACCGAATAGAAATAGCAAGTAAAAATAGTTGTAGTTGCGTAACACACTGGACCGCGCCCAGCGCCCATCGCCCCGCGCCCAGCGCCCTTCGCCTTGCCGCCAAATGTCTTCGGCCGTGACTGCCGTGTTTCGGAAGCGGGTATTTCGAGATCGCTGTGACGCCGTGGAGGCGCCACTGTCTTATGTTTGTTTTTGTCAAGTTCACAATTTCGTATTTTTTTTCAAATTATAAGGCGACAAATAAACATCCTGCCAGCATGATAGGTTTGTTTACATACGTACGTAACCATAATGTATGGTCTAACTTTATTGCAATAAAAAATACGCCATCAATTTAAGAACGAGCCGGAATTAGGAACTAGGTTTTACCTGTGTGCAGTGTTTGGGCTTATAATCATGGTGTTTTGTGTGGTTAAGGTATGAAAACGTAACAGAGATACTTTCTTATTCGAATATTACAAAAAAAAAAAAAAAATAGCCTTCACTTTAAAATTTAATTTGCTTATTGCGTGACAAATATTTACTGCACATTTATTTGCACTTAACGGTAAATAAACGGACCGCTCAGTACAAATCATCAACACAATCAAATATCTGACAGAAGAAAACGCGAACTAATAACGACATCAGTCATAAAGAATTATCGACAAATATCATCTTTCATCAGATAATTCACGTCGTTGATGGATGCAAGCGTTGCTTTTAACTGTTGCGTCCTTTTCAACGAAGTAATTAAGCCAATATGTATATTGAATACGAGACGAGTGAAAATCTGCAAATATTTTTCGGTCAGAAACTTCATGACTAAGATGAAATTAAGGAGATTTCTGAATATATTTTTTACGAACGATTCACTTTCTAATACATCGATAGTACAAGTTATACTTACCGGGACCGACAAGGTGTATGAAGAAACAGAAATGATTCACCGAAATGTGAATCAGCGATTAATATCTCGCCGTACAGAAAGAAACCTTTGAATAAATACTGTATACAGTTTTTGCTCAACTGTTTTTCATCAATCAAGTAGTTAGACGGGCTCGTTGGTCGAGTAGTCAGATACCTTGGCTACGAAATCAAGGGTCGCTGATTCGAATCCGCTAGAGGCAAATGTTTCGTGTGATGAACATTGACACATGTACTCGAGTCATGGATGTTTATAAACGTATTTAAGTATGTCTATCCGTTCACCTAGTATCCATAGGACGAGCTTAAAAACTTAGTTTGGATATAGGGAATTGGTGTGTCAGCCTATAGTATTGTATTATGTGAGTATTACTGAGCATCTGCTATCCTTTCATACAGAATCGCCGCGCAGTATACTTGGCACTGATACGAGGATACTCTGCCCACCAGATGATGGAATTAAACGAAATAGCTTCGTAGTTAGATAATGGAAAATTTACAATCTTACATATTGTGTTCGATCATTTCATCGCTTTTAGCTAAATCGTAATAATTACAGTGTTTATGCTATAATAACTGTAACGAGCCTTGGTGTAGTGGCTAGACTGGCTACGAAATCAAAGGCTACAGGTTCAAATCTCGCCAAAGGTAAATCTTCGAGCGATAAACCCGGGCGTTTGTACTCAAATTATAATGTTTGTACAAACATCTATAAATTTGTTTTTAGATGTCATCACAAAGTCTTAAGGGAATATTGTATGAACAGAATTATGTGCATAAAAGGTAATTTTTAGTATATGCGAAACATCTTATTTATTTACTTAACTAATTATTCTAAGGAACCAATTAAAAATATTTTAGAAAAAGATTATAAATATATTTTTTTTTTTCATGCAAAATAGCCAATCAGCTAATCAACTATGACAGACCCGTTGGTCGAGTGGTCAGAGTCCTTGGCCAAACCAAGGGTCGCGGGTTCGAATCCCGCTAGGGGTAAATGTTTCGTTTGATGAACATGGACATTTGTACTCGAGTCGTGGATGTTTATTAATATATTTAAGTATATCTATCCGTTCACCTAGAATCCAAAGCACAAGCTTATAAGCTTAGTTTAGAACTAGGGAATTGGTGTGTCTGTCTGGATAATTTATTTAATTTATTATTATTATTTAACTTCATAGAAATAAGCAGGTAAGAGAGAATATACGTATATGCGAATTATATATATATATACATGCAGCTGTATACCTGCCAATGATTTACAAAATACATGTTTGTTTCTCAAAACCAAACACCTTACATTCATAAACAGCGTCACACAGCGCAGTAAAAGTGACTGCAGATTCCTGCCGTAATGTGGGAACAGCTCAGCAGGAAGAGCATCGGGCAATTTAGCAATCATTGCAGATTGCAACTGCACTTGGCAGGTGAGGTAAGGACGTCACGCCTACAGGACAACGGGACTCTGGGAGTGGGACTGAGGGAACGGACGATGCGGGGATTATTGTGTTAGCGTAATTTCTTTGTTCAGGCGGAGCGGGTCCCTTTTTTGCTCGACTGCGATGTAGGTAGAAAGGGTCATAGTAGTATAAATGTGTATATACGATTATTATATTAATAATAAATATAAATATCAGACTACATCATATACGTTGATCTAGCTCCGAGCTAAGTAGCTTAAGCACTTGTGTTACGGATATCAGAATCAACAGTTGAGTTTTGCCTAGTATGTCGTAAAAAGCGACTAATGGTATATGGGGTTTTTGGTATGTAATTGTACTGTGCTAGCCACTGTCACTACTTTTTCATAATTTTCCATCTAACCCAGCCCAGTTTTGTTTTTAGGACAAATGTGGTAAAAGGGGCCTGCTGTCTTTTTGACATTGCCTACCCCTTCGGGGATTATGGGCGTGATGTTATGTATGTATGTAGATATTAGATGGTAGATTGACGAGAAAGAATTTAGGTGGTAGATTCATATTATTAGTTGATTTTCCTGTTAAATTGACGATTTATAAGTGTTTGTCTCAAACCTATATAAATAAATACTATATAAATAAAGAGTTTGACTTTGACTTTGATTTAATTATTTTTTTTCATATCGCTAAGATGATTCGTGAGGAAATCCTGTCCAACTAAGTAAACATAACAAACATACTGTGGCTTTATTATATTAGTGAGAATAGTTATTACCAATTGGATATAATTATTTGACTTTGACTAGCCCGTTGGTCGAGTGGTCAGAGACCCTGACCACGGAACCAAGAGTCCGAATCCCGCTAGGGGCAAATGTTTAGTGTGATGAACATGGACATTTGTACTCGAATCATGGATGTTGTTTATAAAATTTAAGTATGTCTATACGTTCGCCTAGTATCCATAGCACAAGCATAAGCTTAGTTTGGGACTAGGGAATTGGTGTGTCAGTCTGAAGAATTTATTTATTTATTTATTTTATAAGTATAATTTTAAAGTATATATTTTAGGTATAACTGAAATTATATACAATCTTATTGATCCCTTATTTGGTGTTCTTAATTTGTGGCAAACCACAGCGCAAAGGTCGATCAGACCTTAAACTCTGACTTTACTATAAAAGTGAAGGCTGCAAATTATGGTTTGTTGCGAGACGTGGAGTCGCTAAGTGATCTTGTTTCATCTGCTCGTTTTGAGGGTAATTAATAAACACTCCTGGTTACCAAGATTTGGCAACTGGAATACTAACTGATATGACGTCATCCAAAACGAAGTTCTTGACATATTTTTATTTAACATAAATTTTAATGTTTTTTACATTTTGACTTTTTATTTAGTCAGACTATACTAATCAGTGATGTCACTCTTTTAATTTCCCTTAAAAATGAAAAAGACGCGGCGAGGGTTGCTCAACCCTTACGACCATATTATCTAACACATGGTATACATGTTATTAAAAATAATCCTTTTTATATATTAGGAGAGAATAGGTATCCTCTTAGTGACTATGCAGCCAGTGACGTAATCTTGCGCACTGGAGCAGCGTCCTCACGGCGCGGGCGGCCTTGCGCGCGCAACTTTCCACCCGGAAGCTGCCCCCGCGCAGCTCGGCGCTACGATTTATTCGCTTTTGCCCTTATACGGGCCGGAGTAACGGCGCGGAAGGTCTCGGATTCGCGAAGGGTTATAAATGGGTTGAGATTTGGAGTCATGGCCTCTGTTGAGTGGTTTTAATTTAAGTTGACGTATAGCCTAGTATATGTATCGGTAATTTGTTACTTAAAATATTTTATTTATTAACATTTATGGCT
The DNA here is from genome assembly GCA_951394215.1 of Glyphodes perspectalis. NCBI lineage: Eukaryota > Metazoa > Arthropoda > Insecta > Lepidoptera > Crambidae > Glyphodes > Glyphodes perspectalis. The sequence continues at coordinate 18,723,181 of OX596201.1, read as the reverse complement.
GATTGTGGTTAAAGGGGATTGCTGCCCTTTTGAATTCTACTGAGCTATAATAGTCTCTGATCACGCTAGCAGCTAGTGGGTATATTGGCAGAAATTTCAGATATTACATCTAAAATATACTAAATATAACAAACTCAGAGTTTTTGTAAACCGCATGTAATGTTACACACGCATGTTATAATAAAATCAGAAAGAGTTACACATACCCGTATGAAACAAATATATATTTTTTGAGTTAATGATATTCAAGGTTAATTAATGTTTTACTAACTTGAAATAAGGTACAAATTGGTTTGTGCTCTCTTTGTATTTATAACTATTCAAATTTAACTCGTTTCAGGATACGGGTCTTACTTATTACATTAAGGGATTCAGAAACAAATGAAATAAATAAAATAAAATGAAATTGATTTTATTTACATAGACTTCAATAAAGCACTTATAAATCGTCACTCGTCAGAACAAGATCAATATCTACCTGTTCAAAAAGGCATTTTATTTCTTATTTAAATTTTTCTTTGATACCCAGCAGTTCCAGTTGTACAAGGAATGCGTCTTTAGAACCATTTAAACGTTATTATACTATAAAAATATTATGTAAATCATAAATAACCTTCCGTATTTAGATCTGAAGGCTCCTCGGTTTTTTTTATAGTAAAAAAAAACGAAACCTTCATCATGTTATCAATTGAATCTCAAATTATACAAATAACATCATACGCATTAAGTTGTTAGCACAGCACTCCGCATTAACGAAGTTGAAACAAAACTGTTTACAAAAATCGCTGAGTACATACTCTCTATATGGGCTGAGCGTTTAATAACCTTGCATTATTATTAGCCACTAAAAGAACAAGGAAAATAAACTCGGTGCTACGTCACCCGCTACGCGCTACGAACAAGGTCCGTACGAATTGTCGAGCGCTCTCGGAGCGAGGTCGGAGGGCCTTCCGCCCGCGCGCGCCGAACAAATGTGAGGTACTCGCCGCAGCGGCTAGGGCTGACTAAAAACTTGCTTCCAATGCTGTTTAATTGGTTCTCTAACAAATGAGGCGACTGGTACAGCCTGGTGGCTTAAAAAGTTGGAAGGAATTTTTTGTTTTAAATTAGGGCAGCGAGTTTTTTGAATGATGGCTTCCTGACTACGAGTTTATGTAGTGGCAACGCAAGGTTAAACCTAGTTTTTCATTTGTTATGTAAAACTTAACTGCTTTACTGCTAAAATACTATTTAAAATGTAATGTTTTCATCAATCAATCAATAAAACATATATGGCTCTTCCATCAACTACATAACACCCTTATTTGTTAGTCGGAGTCGGAGCAAATGTCCTCTCATGCACAATGTATAAATGCATCTTCATCATCTTCCTAGCGTTATGTCCCGTGCTTAGACGGGGTCCGCTTAGATCATGATCCAGGATTTAGCGAGTCTGGTAATTACATTGAAGCGACTGCCGATCTGACCTTCGTAACCCTAGATAGGGGAACTATACAATTTTTTCGGATCATGGTTACAAATGCAAAGTCGTTTGAATTTGCAGGTTTCATCACGATTTTCCCTCACCGTCGAGCTAGTGGTATGAATACGTACATAGATTTGAAAAATTCTGAGGTACGTGCCCGGGTTTGAACCCGCACTCCTCGTTTAAGAGGCGCGTGTCCTTACCATTGAGCTACATCGCTCTTAATCTATGTATCGCTCTTATACATCTTATCAACTAAAAATCCCAGATATCCCAAAACTCTCATCACTTGGCTTCCTCATTGTTTTGCGTTGTTGGCCGTGTGTTATCCGCACTTAGCCTCGTAATTGGTCCATTGTGCGTATCGATCTGTGGGAGACTAAGATGATCATTCAAACGTCTTGGTGTGAGTGACAGCCCTAAGTACAAGCAACCCGGTCAATCAGGGCGATTGAATTACAGTGTGTGAACGCCGCATACCGCCGGCGAGGCGGCGGAGCGACCTGCGGCAACTCAGGTTTATCGGTAATGACAGGAGCGAGCTTGGAGCAGCTATCTTTACTCCGAATACTCCTGAGATTTACCTGCCTGTTGTAGGAGGCAACTAAAGGGGCATTTGGGGTCATGAGGGAGCCTGCTAGCACTCATTAAGTGTCTCCGGAGAAGTCGTGTCGTGAAGAATGACGGCCGTGATATGTATTCGATAGGGGAACTGGTGTTGCCAGCTGAGTTCCGAGACCGACACATCTTTGTAAGCTCTTACTCTGGTCTACATGGACGGTCCTCAGATACAAAAAAGGTATATTTTCGATATCTTTTCTGAGGCAGTCATTTTTGAATTCTGTAATAAAATTTTGCACCAACATTTCAATAACTAGCTTCTGCCCGCGGCTTTGCTTGCGTGGTACGTCGATGAAACATAGCATATATGTTATTCGGGTGTATAAGCTACATTACTCTTAAAGATTCATTAAAATCAATTCAGTAGTTTTTGCGTGAAAGAGTAACAAGTCCACACATCTAAACAAACTTTCGCATTTTTAATATTAGATGATAAGGTTTTCAAATGGCATCTTACCCTGCTAGGCCATCCATGGTCATCGACCACTCTCATTTAAACGTGATTGTTATCTCAAACTTAACTAATAGCTTTACGATAGGTTGCAAAGAAACACTTAAACGCCCGCTTAATAATAGCAATCTTATTGTCTATTATGCAATACATTTCGCTGTTAAAAAAGCGTTTTACTCACCAGCAAGCTGATATGCGCCTTATCGCTAAGTCCGAATGCAGGTTTTGCGTTGAACACATTTGGTGAGCGACCAGCCCGTCCAACTCTGCGCGAGCGCACCTGTAACAATTTGACATTGACATTAGATTTGCTTTGTCATCTGTTTCGTAATCGCATTACTTGTAATAGGCGTTGGGCGGGCTGTGATAGATACATATTTAGTATTTGATACTGTTTTATTCTCTTTGTCTATTAGGCTTATGCGTATACTTTTGTTTTTTTATTATGTGCAACACAGCGGAACTTATTTTAAATTAATACTAGCTGTCCCGGCGAACTTCGTATCGCCCAGTAAATGAAAATCGACATTGATTTGTCGATTGACATTTAACATTGACAGATACGAATCCCACCGTTTTATATGAGAAAATACTTTTGCTTTTATTTTGTTTTATTGTCAATTTTTCAATGTGTTTAATAGTTATTCTGTTATTCTGGATGAAGACAAATCCAACAAATCAAAAACAACGTAAATCGGTTCAGCCGTTCTCGACTTATAAGTGGTGTAACAAACACGACTTTGTTCTATTTATATAGATAATAGATAATACCGATGCATTAAGAGCGCAGTAGTTTTTATATTTGATCTAATTACATATTATTAGCAATGGAATAAAATAATCGGTTGGATCAATCGTAACAAAAATAATTTTTAATAATGAGTTGAATTAATAAAGGGTACTTTTGTTAACTCGTAAATAATATGACTTCTATTAATTAAATTGTCTCAATTGTAATTATGATTATGTAATTTAGTAAGTAAATGCTATGGAAGAATTTCAGCTCTGTATTTTAATATCCCTATTGGCCACCCATCCGGGTGTGACCACCGAGAGATGCTTGATTTGTTAATTATTAAAATTGTCTTCAGGTAACGACTCGCAGTTCTCACGCTGTTCGAGGTGTCTTGCACGCAACCCTGGTGGCTTTTGACAAGCAGTGGAACCTGGCTTTGAGCGACGTGCTCGAGATATGGACTAGGAAGGCGCCTAGGAAGCGGAAGATACCGCCAGCTATGGGTAAGGATCACACACCGACAATGACTGGCCCCTGATGTATCTGGTTTCCATAGGCTACGGCAACTGCTTGCCATTAAGCAGGCTTGCCAGACTTGCCATCATCGTAGTATAAAAACAGGAGTAAAATTTATCCAGTCATATTATTTGTTCTAGTGTTTTATAGCTTCTGGAAACCTACGCGCCAACCTAAGATATCTTCACAGATTTTTTTTTTATATTATTACACTTAATATATTTGGTAAAGCAATATTTCTTCTTCGTATATTCGATTGAGGTGGTAAAAATATGCATCGTTGCACAAGATCTGCATGATAACCGATTCTATAAGTACAAATTTAAATTTGAAATCTACAAAACTAGTTTATTGCAATTTATATTAAAATTTGCAAATTAGTTTTTGTATGCATTTACCTATATTAATTTTATTTTTGTAGTTATTTAAATGTGGTATCCAATTAACACCATTAGCGGTATTGGAATGAGCTTAAAAGAGATTTTTACGTTATTTTGACTGCACAATTTTTACATTTTCTGTTTTACTTATTTCTGTGATATCATATTTGAGAAGGCATTTACGTATGTACATACACGTGATCCACGTTAAATTTTCAAATAAAATAAGTACATAATGTAACTTAACTGTCACTTAAACTGCCGTCATCTATATCACCCGCGTGATAAGTTGCCGCAGAAGATAATAATATCTAACTCATAAATAGTTACCGAGCGATGCGACAAAAGTTCCAGAATAAACGAAAAGCCAGTCATAACTAACCATTAATATGTAAAACCAGATTACGAAATGTATTAAGTCCGCAGACCGTTAAATTTGATGAAAAGAGAGAAACATATGGTTAGAGAAAGCAGGGTGATTATAAAAGTGCTGCCTCACACTGCATAACAGCTTTCTTTGTATAATTGTTGCAACGTTAGAACGTTACGCGGTAGAACGGTATGGGCCAATATTACTTGTGAGCAATCTATACTATACGTACTAATATTATGAAAAAGAAAGATTTTATCATTTGTTTGTTTGCATTGAATAGGCTCCGAAACTACTGAATTGATCTAAAAAAATATTTTACCGATGGAAAGCTACTTTATCAGCGAGTTACATAGGCTATATTTATTTATATTGTATTCCCACGGAAACGAGAACTACGCGGGTGAAACCGCGGGGCGCTGCTAGTACCAAAATATTGTGTTAAATATCGTTTATCATTTTATAATGCATGTTGCGCCAGGCGGTGCAACCGATCATCTGATTTTAAATGGCACCAAAGAGAGTGTAAAACTAGAACTGTATATTATGCAACAGTAGTGCAACGATAGATGCACAAAATTTTTATTTGTAGACTACCCCACATATGTGTAATGATTGGTTGGTCTACTAAATATAACATTTTTCAGAATCACAACCCAATTTCCTAGTTCTAAACCAAGTTTTTGTTGCTTGTTTTATGGAGTCTAACAACAGACTAACATACTTAAATGTCTCATTAAATATCAATGACTTCGATACCTATTAATTGCCGTATCCATCACACAAGCTTTTTGGTCCTAGAGGTATACCAAACCCGCGATTTTCTTTCCTGGCTAGACTTTAACGACGACCACATTTCCTGTCGGAATCAAATCAAGATATTTATAAAGAACAGCACTATTTCACTTCCCACCAGGTACACCCGTCCCCAAAGGTTCAGCAACAAAGATATCACCAGTTCCTGTAGTCACGGAGACACCTATTGGCGGGGGTCTATGGGAATGCACCAGACATATGCCCCAGATCATGGTCCGAGGTGAACATATAGTGATGATCAATATCGTTGAACGGTGAATGCAACGAATGATAATGATGGAATCATTTAATAGTAGATCTTAGTATTTGAACTAACTGTGGTACTCATTCTAAAGTAAGTTTAAGTGTACGATTTATTTAATCTGGTGCAAGATACTTTTGTATTCGCTGTTTAAAGATGTAAGATGTTTAATAAAAGAGTTATTGTGATCTTTAATCATACAACTGTAGTTTATCTACCTATACGGTACATTTCCTTATACACTATCAGATTTTCGAGCGTTATAGACACTGGTTTTTGGTTGAAAAAAAATCGTGTCAATAGGGATGATGACTGCATTAAAAAACTAAAATTATATTAAGTCCGTCAGTTAGATTATATAAAAATACTAGACACATTTTTCGCTTTATCAAATTAACAAAAAATCACAAAGTTAAAAGAGCTTCAAAGTTTTGGAGTGGGAGCTTGCGACGTCACTATTTAGTAAAAATTGTACGAGAGCGTGACGTCACGCGCGACTTGAATGCATTGTATCTTCGTCAATGTTTGTTTGTCAAATAAATAAAAAATATGTTTTCAATATTTTTTTATACTCTAACTGACGGACTGAACAGATTTTTTTTGTCATCTTGCCTATTCTGACAGCAGATAATGTCAGAGAAATGGACGGAATTTTTTCTTTTGTGGATTTTATTGTTGCCAAGAAAAGCGTATATAGTAGGAAAACTAACTTATAGTAAACAGTTGCGAAACGTTGCTAGATCAATGATCTATGGATCTATCACCGCGCGGCCATAATTGCCGGTGATCGATCGAGATCGAATGCATATTTTAATATTAATCTATATCGGGAGTGGTTTCGCAGACGATGGAATTTCTATGTATATAATAACTGTTCGTATTTGTGGTATGTTGGGTATGTCTTATAAATATTACGAGTTATTATAGTAGCGAGCTATTTAAACAATTTACCCAGAGCATAATTAAGGTTCAAGGAACTGCGTATAGTAGTACAATAAACAAGTGGAGTACTATATAAATATCAAAATGTATATAATACTAGCTGACCCGGCGCACTTCGTAACGCCCCATTCTCGGATTTTCAGTAGGTACCCCCTTTTTTTTCGTGCAACTTTTTTATTTTTTTCTTTCATAAGAACCTTTACCTGATAATAACAAACACAACTAAAAAATAATTAGCGAAATCGGTTTAGCTGTTCTCGAGATTTGCGCTCAGCAACACATTCAGCGATTCATTTTAAATTTTTAGATTTTAGATTCGATTCAAACGCTAAATAATCATAACAAATCAAAAATCTATCGATTCAGATCCTGAATCCGGTAAGATTAGCTACATATTTTCCTATAACATTCTTTTTGAGTCCAATGAAGGTTTTAGAAATTTTAAGATGCTCTTAGTTTTTTAAACAATAATATTTTTTTCATGTTGAAAACTTTGATCGTTTCATCAATTTACTTTGTTCGTATTCGACACATCGATATCAGAGAAACACTCGGATCTGTTATTATAAGTATCGCATCCGCAAGCCGCTTCCCAGTATTGTGTCCGGAAACAAAAATAAGATCGGTCACAATGGCGCGCCGCGCGGCCGCAGGTTTACGGAGCGCCTTTAAAATTTCGTCCGCCGTGGGAGCGACCTGCCACAATGACGGTTTCTGTGGTAATAACAACATAAATATCGCTGCGAGAGTGTCTTGAGGTGCGTACGCGCATTTAAACAAAACTGCTACTGTATATTGAATTATACGTGGACGGATAAATATTAAGAACAGGGCAGTTCAGTGATTAGACAACACTTCCTATGAAAGGTGTGTTGTGACGTAAACAACAGTTCGCCAATACCATACAACCTATAAGAAATAAATAAATATCCGACGGCATCACATACATTGATCTCACTCCGAGGCACTTAAGCACTTGTGTTACGGATATCAGAATCAACAGTGATATTACAAATATATACCTAAATATATTGGATATTAACACCCAAACACAGAACAAACACAAGTTTTCATCACACGAATGTTTGTCATGGATGGGGATCGAATCCACAACTCTTGGCGCATGGGGCAGGGTCACTACCGAATGCGCCATCGAGCCAGTCTATGAATGCATTCCGTTTTGAACTAAAAGTATGTGAACTGATCGGTGGTGACAATTATAATTTTTAGTTGGCACAGAGTTTTCACTTAGGTGTCCCGGAATAGGAGTCTGAAAACCTATGCTGGGCTCAAAGACAGCTACTGTCGGAAAGAAGGACTACCTTTAGGGTTAACTACTAGAGTTTATTGTTTGAACCCTTCAACTCGCAGCTAGGCCTTCTTGGAATGCGTAAATGAATTCCCATTATATAAAAAGAATCCAAGCTTTAAATAACAGCGCTAATATCATATTGTATATATCTCACAAGAATGTGTTTACACTTCACAAGTCGCGTGTCAAGCGATAAGCCCGCCACAACAGATTCCATAGCATCATTCAGCCTTTGGTGCAGAGTCTAAGCTCCGATCGCGTGGATTGCACTGGTAAGTGCAACTGCAGCCGTCATGGGTTACCTGTCGTGTAATAAATGCAATCGAGAGTATAATTGGCCATTTACCTTACTAATGTACTCAGTCTAATAGAGACTTATATTAATTATTCTTTCTATCTTACTTCTTACAAATATTATAAACGTGAAAGTTTGTATGGATGGATAGATGTGTGGATGTTTGTTACTCTTTCACGCAAAAAGATGCATGGATTTTAATGAAACTTTACAATAGTATAGCTTATACATTAATAAGCTATGTTTTATCGATGTACCACGCGAACAAAGCCGCGGGCAGAAGCAACATTTATTTCACTTAAACAACATTTCTTACAAGTCGAATATATAGTCGAATTGGCATGGATCATGTCTACTTCGTGTTACTTATATTTATTGTAAATCACATAAAAAAAGGTCCAAAGTAGTAATAGTACTGTCGTAAAACCAACTCATGTCAATGCTTTAGGTAATAAAGAATACCTGCCACTAAATTATAAATACGTTCACATAATCACGCATTAAACCAAGTTTTGTCATAGTCAAATGTTTACCTATGTATAAACATCAAAGCTATAAAGCTTTGATAAGTTGACGACCCCGCACATCGCAACTGTAAAAGCGATCTTCTTTCATCTCGCATTGATCGCGCAAAGGTTTTCAGCCTCTAGACGAAGCTCTCCTGACCTCACATCTCGACCAGACGCCTACAGGTGGGTGCAACGGTCTATTACGGGGGGCAGGGGAACGTCCCGGGTGACGCACCCCAGCGCCTGATGCGTTGACCTAGGATTTGAGGGCAGGCTTATGATACAGAAATTTCTGAACTGAAATCATTTTAGGCGAGGTATTCCAACGGTTTCGAATACCGTTTCGTGCCCATGTGTTTACTAGCTTTGAAGTGCACCTATACAAAGTCAAGTAATAGTGATGTTTATTCTGCAAAGCCTTGAGATAATGTTTGCCAAATTTCTGACAGCAATGCCAGCAATGTATACATGTCAAAGTGATAAGAACTTATTACTTTTCCTAAAAATTCCGGAAGATTTAAATCACAGAATATCTTAAGGTTGACGAAAATTTTGAAATTTTACATGTCACACATCAGCATTAAATAGAGCTCTCCTGTAGTAGTATATTACCTAATTAAAACTAATTTTAGCTTCAAATGAAACGTTAAGGCCTAATGTTTTGCCGTCTATGTTGCGGTTGAGATGAATGTACTTTATCTGCACGATAGGGGCCGTAGGGTAACCGAACTGCAAGTTCTGGTGACCCTCAAGGCTAGACTCGAGGCTATAGGCGGGTGCAGCGTCTATTTCGGGGGCCACAGGCGAACGGCCGCGGGCGACGCACCCTGGCCCCGCTCCAGACGCCCACACAACAATGGGATGGATGCCCGATCGGAACTTGGGTCAGGTCTTGCGGTAACTTTGACTCGTGCATCTAGTATTGCGAAGGTATGAGTCAAGTTTCCAGGAAAGTGGCAAAGAAATGCTTCTGCGTGTGCTTGATAAGTATTAGATGCCTTTTAGCCAAAACGACAAAAGAACATTCATTTAATTCCCTGTTTCGCTTTTGTCTAAAGTTCAACTCTAACATAATTGAGGACGCTTGGATCAATGTTGCCCTTTGACTTGGAGATACAGATGCTTAATGTTTTATACTGCGATACTACGATTATTGTAGGGCTATGGCCTACCACAAGAGTTGCAATGTTTATTAAACTTGAAATGAGTATGAAATATCCAAAAGGTTTTGACGATGAGAAAGATTAAAGTTCAACATTTAATCAATCTGAAAGAAATTTGCTTTAAATACGCATATTAATATCTAATAAGGATTATTGCACAATGTTATGGATTGATTTTTTAACATAAAAGTCACTTGTTAACAATGTACGTGAATGCGTTTTGACCCAGCTACGGAGTTGAGCTCAACACATCCCATAACTCGTCAAATGTGGTTGCTGAAGGTTAACCTTTACATAACCGCGGGGGCAATAAACTGCTGCCAAGGTCCGGGGTGCGACGCACCCGGCGGCCGGCACCGCGGGGAAATTGGGACCGAGCGAACGACGTGGAAACGCAGCGTGTCAACAAAGGGATACTCTTTAAAGATGTGCTTGTAATGGTATCAATTAAGGTTTAAGTGTTTGGGATCCTTTGAACCCTGGAAAAGACGGAATGGATGATGATGGATGGGTGGAAAAGATTGAGATGAAAACGCGTCGCAATGAAAACAAATGTTTGAGATGATATTTAAAATGGGTATAGTTGTCAGTATAGATATGTCTGATATTTATTCGCAAATTACATCTGATATTTATTCTTTTTGGGTTAAGTTTATTGTTTATGTAAGAAGGTAATCCCTAATTGAACAGAGATATAACTGTCCAAATGGTTGATATATTGAAAGCAAATAGAAGGTATAATAAGCTTTAATCATTGATCAATCAATACATTATAAACCTATTGATCGGCAAAGATCAAACAGTAACAGCAGCTATGTACTGTAAGAAAGTTATAATAGAATCAGCAGATGCTCCGTCCGTAGATAACCCCATTTAATACGGTATCGTGCATTATCGTCTAATGACCTTCATTAAGTAAATTTAGCGTTCGTGTCTCAATCAAGAAAAAAAGTTAATTAAATTTCTTCTCAAGGACTGAGCAATTTGCGTGTATGTAAATGAGTGTATCGTGGACCAATGACAACTATGAAGTTAACTGTACAACGGTTTCATTGAATTTCTACTTCGTGTAAACAGAATTTATGCTTATCTTCGAAGTGTCTAATATTTGCTAAATTACAATAAAGTTCATGAAAATCATAATATTGAATCTTACGCAGGAACGGCGTCATGACAATACCAGTAACTAGGAATGTCATTAAATCTTTCAGGAGATAAATAAATAAATATCCGACATACATTGATCTGACTCCGAGGTATGTAGCTTAAGCACTTGTGTTACGAATATCAGAAACAACAATGGTATTACAAATGTATACATAAATATTGGATATTAACAACCAGACACAGAACAAACACAAGTACCTATTCATCATACGAATCCTGGATGGGGATCGAACCCACAACTCTTGGCGCATGGGGCAGGGCACTACCGAATGCACCATCGAGCCAGTCGCGGTCGAAGATTCTATTAGCTAGCCCGTTGGTCGAGTGGTCAGAGACTCTGGCCACCAAACCACGGGTCGCTGGATCCAATCCCGCTAGGGACAAATGTTTCGTGTGATGAACATGGACATTTGTACTCGAGTCATGGATAAACAGTCATGGATGTTTATCCATGACTCGATAAACGTATTTAAGTCTGTCTATCCGTACACCTAGTATCCATAGCACAAGCATAAGCTTAGTTTGGGACTAAGCAATTAGTGTATCAGTCTAAAGATTTTTTTTTTAATTTATTTATATAGTTCATTCGAAAAGCTGTTAAAAAATGTTACAGTGGTCCGTAACATTTTTTCAATCTTTTAAACGGGTTGCGGAAGAATTAGTTCGCGTAATATTATTTTATATTAACTGCACTATGTAGGCGAGATTGCGTAGCTATTGTATGTATGTGATAGCCTAATAGTAAAAATAATCCAGGCACGTTGACAATTGACGGTGTCATTACTCCACTGTGGATTCACAAAGTCCCAGTAATTCAATAGTTTTGGAAGTGATGGAAGAAAAATTTAAACGACGTAGAATTTGTCATCGTCATCCTCCCATTCGGTACCATGGTCGTTGATCGTGGTCGTCATGATGGATGATGGCTAAAAATAAAGTGTGCGCAGCGGACAAGGTGGTCCGACGACCTTTGCGGGTCGGACAATGCGAAAACGCGAGAAAAACTAATGTGCCTGAAACGTAACGGTATTTTAGAACTTAATTTGAAGCTATTTAAAAAAAAAGTATGTACTTAAAAAAACGTTTTATTCAAATTAACATTTGGAATTGAATCGTTTGCAATATTTCGTATTAATAATACGTCTTAGATTTTTTTAGAAAGTTTATTTTTATTTTTCTCTTGCTTTCCATTTAATATTTAAACTTGATGTAACTAATGTTAAGTGTATCATTAACTCTAATAAAATTAAAAATAAGTAACATTGCACATATTTTTTTACTGTTTTGCGAAACACTGTTCCTGATAAGAAACAACTCCAGGATTGTATTTAATATATATGTTGTTTATTTTCATGACTCCTAAACAGGAGAAAGGCGTGAAACGTTCCTTATGGGTATTCATGATAGCTAGGTTTTACTATAATATAGTATTGTGTCGATAGTAAGTAGGAAACTGTGTATAACTCAGTAAAAGATGTCATACTAGTGATTAAAGTGATTTGTAAAGTACTTAATCAATTTAAAACACATTTAGCTAAGTACCATGCGATTGAAATGATAAAAGAGTCCCCGCAAAATGTGACTGGCGGAATTGCGGGAAATTACCAAATCTCAATGACTGGCGTTTACGGAAGAAAGTAGCCGGCTAAACGCCATTTCGCTCAGCTTTGGCGCGATCTAGAAAAATTCGAATTTCGAAGTTGCATGGCGTGAAAGCACGCGGCGGCAGTCGGGCGGCGCGCGGCGAGGTCGACGCACGGGCGGCCGCGGTCACGGGGAGCGTCGCCCGCGGGAGCCGCGCGAAAATGGGAAAACAATTGCGGCGAACAATGCGTGTGCTTCCGCGTGCGCTGATAAGCCGGGCCCTTGGAAAAACGCGCCCGCAAAAAGATCGATGCTCGAATGTTGACGACCTCTGCAAACAACATTTGCAGATAGCAAATGTGTTTGCGTCCAACTTGCCTTATAACATCGTTAAATGTAATTTAACATTTCATTAATTTCAATTATTTTTTTAAACAAATATTTATTTTTATAACATTAGCCAATGTTGTAATTATATTAGTAATTAAAAAACTATTTAAAGGATGCCGCATGCACTTCAAAGGACTTAATTATTAAATTTATTTGGAAGGGCGTAACTTTCATTTTTAATTAGTATAAAATGTCGGTAACATTTTTATAATGAAGGGGTGAATACCTACTAAAGACGCATTTATATTCTCAACTATCGAAGGAATTCAGTTATAAAACATTCAAATTCTTTATTAGATTTTTAAATTCAATTGATATGCAATTGAATTATTGATGTAAATGTATTTCATAATATGGCAAACTTATTGGTATTTTAATTTAACATTCATTGTGAAACCGCTTAGTCGATCTTGATAACCTTATCGATACACCCTATGAAGCTGCAACATAAGTAACACATAAAAAGTCTATGAAGCATAAATCCTATATTCACAAAGTGTAAAATAAATATACTTACCTTAAGTACACACTGGCTTTGTGTAATGAATAAATAAAAATGAGATCATTATAAGACACCTGATCGGCCTACGCACTGATGACCACTTTTAAAGTCAACATTGGTATTAATTAAAGCCCATAAATATATAATATAATACAATATATTTATCCTTAATGTCGTCTTATTAAAGCTACGTGCATTAATGAAATTATTTTTATTACAATGTACCTTTGAATCAATCAACATGTATTTTTTATTATACTCGAACTACCGTTTTTATTATAAATATTAATGGTATTTTACCTATTGCAAGAATGACTTTATGATATGCTAACCTTTATTTTCACCCACTCCAGTCCCGTTTTGTGCACCAATATGTAACTTTGCGTAAAACGCTTTGACATCTAAAATTTTAAGGGTTTAGTGACGTCACGCTTAATTTTAGCGCGCTGTATCTCTGTTTGCTGGACAAAAGAAAATACGTATATCTACAATATTTTTTTAATCTCGCTGATGGACTAAAACTTTTTTGTCAAGTAGCTTGTCTTTGTCAATTAGTTTATTCCGATCATAAGTGTAACGTAACGCCCGACGTGTAGTACTAGTAGATGGAGCTACTATACGATGGGCTTCGATAAAAGCCAGAAAATGTAAACAGAGCGGCGGCCGTGAACTTTGCGTTGTCACAAAATGTGTAACACGTTTATTTCAAAAATTGTTGACTTAGGTTAGGAAGCCTCTGTCACTTATGGAAGAAAAACAAGTGATGTGGACAGCAAAAATATAATGTTTCGCTGCAGAAGGATGCGGGTTACATTTGGATGAGGACGGGTCGTTGCTAGGCGAAACTGTTACAGGGAGAAATTACCCCAGTGTTGAGTGTAATATTACGAGCTAGCGAAATAAGCACCTACATTCCCATGTTGGTCTGGGACTTAAAAAGAATGTGCCAACTGTGTTTCTTATCTAGCATGTCGAAAAAGCCGACTAATGGTATATGATTGTGTAGACGACGAGCTAGCCACTTGTCACTACTTTTTCACAATTTTCCATTTAACCCAGCCCAGTTTTTTTTTTGGCTAAATGTGGTTAAAGGGGAACATGGGCGTGATGATATGTATGTATTTATAAAACTGGCAAAAATTATTACTATTACTTTAAAAAAACTCAAATGTGTTGAAGCTTTAAGATTAAGTAAAGGATAAATTTCGTCGCCCCAAGCTTATCAATTCAAACTTTATTTTATGGTTTTTACTACTCAAGTTGATTAGCTGTGCGCCTGCGCAATGACGATCAAAGTCACTCTGACAGCCGGATAAATGTCGTTGTAGATTATATTAGACGAATGAATAACAACGCGACTGCCTAACCTTGTGTCGTAACTTATGTGACTTGATGTCATACTATAACGGTACTTAATTAAGAAAAACATACAATTCTTCTAATTGAACGTGTATATTCATAATATTTGTGTTGTGTACCTAGCAGTTGTCGTTTACTAACATACATTGACAGGCACGTTGGTCGAGTGGTCAGAGACCCTGGCCACAAAACCAAGGTTCGCGGGTTCGAATCCCTCTAGAGGCAAATGTTTCCTTTGATGAACATGGACATTTTTACTAGAGTCACGAATGTTTATACACGTACTTAAGTATGTCTATCCGTTAACCTAGTATCCATGGTACAAGCATAAGCTTAGTTTGGAACTAGGGAATTGGTGTGTCAGTCTAGATAATTAATTTATTTTATTTATTTATTTATTCTCTATGTATACTTAAACACCAATTATCGAAAAATATATTTCGTTGAAAAACATCGTAAAGCAATTCCTACAGTGGGATTTCGATTTCGGTCTATTAAATAATAATGGAATCTCTTCAAGATATTCATGAATTGCTGAAACATTTTTAATTGTAATTGAATAATGTTGCCTAAATAATATTATAGTCGAATATTTAGGCAATATCTACAGTCGATTTAGAATAAAAAAAATCTAAATAAATAGTTAAATGGGCCCCAAACTACTTTGACAAATTAATCACAGATTCGTTATTTTGATGCAAAGGAATCAAATTCATCATGCCTAATAAAGAAACTTTAAATTAGCCGGCCCGACTCATCGACAAGCGATCCGCTTTGGACGTGGTGCCGCAGGCATGAATCAGTGCGTTAGGGCTAGCTCAGACGCGCCTAGAAGACTGGTGCGAACTTTCACCGCGGTATAAATAGCGGTTGCGCAACGGGCCGACGCGCCGCGCGGCGTCCCCGCGCGGGCGCATGTGATCGCGGGTTAGGGTGGGATGGATGAGGTTAGTCTACCTCTTTGGTGACAAAAATCATTCTAGTTTGTTACTATGAACAAAAAGAACCAAAAATAATTTCGCCTAATTTTTTCGTCCGAATGTCAATTAATTTATTTTTATCTTTTAAATTAAATTAGCTTTTTACAAAACACTGTAGTAGTAGGAATTAGTATCTGATGTTCGTATAAAAGCAAGATAATGGATTTTCTACTTAGGATCTGATGTTATAGGGTCGAAAAACACTGGGTCAATAACTAGTATTTCTAGATAAGCGATAGACGCTTACAAGTTCAACAAATTACTCACCGCCGTGATAATATTTCCACTAAAATAGGTGAATGGTGACTACATAGCGATTAGTAGATAATTTGCATCAACGCTACAAATTAACTCGGACTTTCTAAGCTCATAAATTTAATATGGCTTGAAATATGTATGGTTTAGAAATGAATAGCTAATAATTATTATGTAACTAAGACTTTAATAATTTAATGTGGTTTTGGCTATCTCTATTCAGTAAGATGACATAAATATGATATTTGTCTCCACTGCTATGCATGCATTTTTTTTTTGCCCATGTGACGCCCAAAGAGGTATTTATCATCATGGAATTTATCTACCTCAATGGTTTATAACTGCGATCACCTCCGACTTCGCACAGTAAGATAGACCAATGAAACTTGGAAAAAATATTTCATAAGTTAGCCTGAACGAACACAGTCAATGTTTGACTGGCTCGATGGCGCGTTTGGTAGTGACCCTGCCCTATGCGCCAAGAGTTGTGGGTTCGATTGCCACCTAGGACAAACATTCGTGTGATAATTACTTGTGTTTTTTCTGTGTCTGGATGTTAATATCCAATATTTATGTATATATTTGTAATACTACTGTTGTTTCTGATATCCGTAACACAAGTGTTTAAGTTACTTAACTCGGAGTCAGATCAATGTATGTCATGTAGTCGGATATTTATTTTATTTTATTTAATGTGGAGTAGGACTTTAATTTATAATAAAATATGTTGCCACGACATACTAAAACATAGTGGCTTATAAACTTACTTAAATGCACAAAGAAGAACACTGCAGCGCAAGTGACGCCATCTATCGAATATTTCGATAAAGGACCACATTCCCCTTAAGTCCTGCAGCAGATTACGTCTAGAATTCAGCCAATCAGCGCTGAGAGATCGCTCGGTGACAGTCGCAGTGACATTGGGCAGGCCACATAAGGCTAACTGGTCTGACACTTCCGTCACAAGCACAATACTCGTTAATACGTATGTGTACGTGTGGTCCAATGTCGCCCACTGTTCTTTACCATCAGCCTTGGTACCAACTCTTCTTGTTACCACGTATTAATTGTAATTCAGTTTTTTATGTATTTTTTTAAACATAATTATTGCTACTCGTAATTCGTAGGAATACATTGAATTCTGATAATAAAGACAATTACCATAAAAAAAAGTAAACATTGGCTAAATTAAAAAAAAATCGGATCATCGACAAAATTATGGAAAAAATTGATAATCTACCATAAGTAAGTATTACAAATCGGAATAATTTATTTTAACGCACTAATAATCTCAGCGGTTCTATATAAAAAATTATGTTTGTGTTTGATGCCGTATTTATAAGGGAAATATTTAGGCTATATTTCTATGAAGACAAAGCGAGGTATCATACCATATTATTTGATAGAAAACTATCGGAAAAGTTCAGTTTCCCAAACCTCCATTCCCAGCTCCTAACGCCAGTTAACCCGAGCTAAACACGCGGGATCATCGTCCGCGGTGCGCCCGCGCATTTCGCTTTACTCTTTTTGTATTCGTTCTTGCAGCTAAGTTGGGATCGGTTTGACCCATTTACTGCAAATAGACGCAGCGCTCGCCACGTGCCCAGCCGCTCTATGGTATTCCTGTTTAGATACCACGGTTTTTATAGATATTTTTTGACGTAGGCTGAATATGTTCGGATTTCTTTGTCATATAAAATAAATTATTTTGCAAACACGTCAATGAAGTTTTGTTTATTTAAAAAAGAATACATTTTTAATAAATAATTGTGTCTAAAATAATTTAACTACCTAGGTAGTCCAAGAAATGACGCCTTGGTTAAATAAGAGGTACCTACTTATATATTTTTTTTCTTTGATGTGACTAAGTAATGTTTTTATTTCTATGGTAATTTTTTTTCGGTATCTAAGTAAATAAATTATTTTATTTTATTTAAGATAAGTTTGTTTTTTTATTTAATACAATTAATATTTTCCCAGTTGATTAATAATTACTATACATAACGAAACCTGATCGCTTGTACATCCGCACACTAATATACGAACATAATGCTGAATACTTAACGTAGTTTAAGGCTTCAGCCTTCACTGACTAATTAGACAAGGAAAATGTGATTATTCTATATATTTCGGGAAACTCGTTCTCATAATTCCCAGAATTCAAATATGCTCTAAACGGAATTGTGTACTTTATCCATTTTGATTAAGTTATTCAACTATTTACCCAGCAACCACTGTCACTGTTCTAGGATAGGAACATTATAATTATATGTTGATATTAAATACGTTTGCAAGATATATGTAAATTAGGTGTGGGGTGAATATACGTACGAATACAATCTGTTCAGAAATGTTCGGAACTATAAACCTTTGTTGAATGAAACGTTTCTAATTTTGCTGACTGATCTTTTAAGTAATAAAAAAGATACAATGAAAATTAACAGGTTTTTTCAACAATTCTAAAATATATTCCATCATTATTTTATTCGGGTTTACTGTGGCTACATTTCAAAATTGTCGGCTCCTCTTTACATTGAATTAGGACGAAGTATAGCACCCACAAGCTTTATTATAATAAAGAAAATTTAGGCACTCGTAACAAGGAGAATAACGTCGCAGAATTCTCTCGGTGACTTGACTTTCCATGCATTGGCCTCATGTTACTCGACAGCCAAACATATTACTTTCAGCTTTGCTTACAGCACAGTATAAGTGATAGGCAGTGTTCGCGGGGTACAGCGCAGAGTTGTCTATCAGCAGCAGACGCAACGCCGGCAACCGGTTACGTAACAGCGCATGCGCCGCGCAACTCAGTTTGCTATACCAATCATTAACTTAGCTAATACCTACAATTAAGCTTTGACAAACTTGTCAAAGCTTAATTGTAGGGGGAAAAGAAGAGAATATGAAAAAATGTGTGTAAGTATCGGCGTGTAATATTTTTTTTATACCACTTAGATGGCAGACAAGCCGGTGGTAGCTCAATGGTAAGGACACGCACCTCTTAACCGAGGAGTGCGGGTTCAAACCCGGGCATGTACCTCTAGATTTTTCAAATCTATGTACGTATTTATACCACTAGCTCGACGGTGAAGGAAAACATCGTGATGAAACCTGCAAATTCAAACAACTTTGGATTTGTAACCATGATCCAAAAAATGTCTGGTTCCCCTATTTAAGGGTTACGAAGGTCAGATCGGCAGTCGCTTCAATGTAATAACCAGACTCCCTAAATCCTGGATCATGGTCTAAGCGGACCCCGTCTAAACACAAGACATAACGCTAGGAAGGTGATGAGATGGCAGACAAGCACACGGCCCACCTGATGGGAAGGGGTTACCGTGGCCCATATTATATGGCCTAACACCAGGGGCGTCACACTCGTAATATATACAGGCCCGTTGGTTGAGTGGTCAGAGACCCTGGCCACGTAACCAAGGGTCGTTCGAATCCCGCTAGGAGCAAATGATTTGTGTGATGGAAATGGACATTTGTACTCGAGTCATGAATGTTTAAAAAACGTATTTAAGTATGTCTATCCGTTCACATAGTATCCATAGCACAAGCTTATAAGCTTAGTTTGGAACTAGAGAATTAGTGTGTCAGTCAGGAGAATTTATTTCTTGAAAATTAACTAGTTAACTCGCACAGTTCTCTGTTATGTACCTATTCCTCAAATTATTTTGTGGAAGCTTAAAGTTCTGAGACGCTTTTTTCAACAAAATTATTCTGACAAACATATTTTTCACCAGATTTGAAATTAGATTTTGAAACTGTTGATTATTTATTCACAAAGACTAAGTCAAAATACGAAGACCTATCTGTTTACAATTGATTTGATAAGCACAATACGAAACGCACGACTCGTTCCTAGTCATCTAGTGTGTGAGTCAAATAATTCCAAGGTCGGATTGTATTAATATATTGGCGTTTTTTAAATCGATTGGAAAATATGACGTTGTTGTTAAATATAGGCAACATTTAATTCAGTTGCTGACAGACTAAACTAAGTGCAAGAAATCTGAGACCAATATAAAAATAGAAGATGAAAGGAATACCTTCTCCTTGTTTAAGTAAGCTAATTATGCTCTTAAATATGTCAGATATGCGACACTGCGCAAGCTTTAGATATTGCATAGTGACGGAGAAAACATTTAAACCTAAACCCTGTCATAGTGCCAGCTTCTAATAACCAGTGAAGTCCACTTAAAACCTATTCTTTACGCATACCCTATAAACGAGATAAACTTTCTAGAATGCCTTCCAAATTCTAAATGCGCTTATTCCGGAGCTGGCGGCGCCTGGCAACCTTCCCTGCGCGTGCGCAGTGCGCTATGGCTGCGCGCGCTACGTGCGCTCGTGACAGACGGCTGCTTTCTCCGCCGCGCGGGCCACGACTGGCTAGCACGACGAACCATTATCAGTTATTCGCTACTTTTTACCGCAAACAGACGTATTGTTGATATTAAATACCTATTTGAGATTGATATTATCGCCTGGTGAGACTTGAAATAAAAATCAACTGAAGACGAACTCTTAACATTCCATTCCCCTCACTCTCGATTCTTAACGCTAGAACGAAAGTACAAATGCAGGTTATATATACATATATTACCTGATCAGCGATTCGCAGTTTCCTAACCTGATATGATTGCTATTTATCTTCATTTGTTTAAATAGTATTGCATGGCGTTTGAGATCATCAACCTCATACATGTTTGAAGTGCATGTAATTTTCATGGGCGCCTTGAGACAAATCACCAAGTCGAGCAGTTTGGAAATGTCAAATTGTCAAGTTAGGTAATTAAATGTGATTTCAAACGTCTCAAATTATAAATTGGTGTAAATACATAATATATGTATTGTATATGCCTCAAACACAGTCTACTGGTGTATTTACTAAAGTTTTGTTTATTTTTGTGGCTGTTATATAAATGAGCGGTTCTTTTACATAACAGTTGTCTCTATGATGAATACGTCCTTATTGTTGTGCGGCACCAAAATCCCAACAAGCATTAATACAATCTGGCTTGACGTCTTCCAATTTTCCCGGCGCCAAAAAAAATAATCTGATAAATAACTCATAAACGGCTTCATAATGGCCAATAACTATAACATTGATCTTATCTATGGATCATGTATATGACCACTCATTATTGTGCTAATTTTGACGCTCGGCCGGGTGACGTAAAGTGACTCAATATATCAAGAATAGATTTACGACGAACCCTCTAGTTTATGTCCTATCTCCTAACCAATTAGGTAAAGTTTAGCATGACAAGAACGACCCTTAATATGGCACATTAATTTTCTGAATAAACGTTACTGTGTGATATCTAATCATCTTATTATATCGTGTCAACCTCTATCAGTAATCTTGTATTT
Source organism: Glyphodes perspectalis (assembly GCA_951394215.1). NCBI lineage: Eukaryota > Metazoa > Arthropoda > Insecta > Lepidoptera > Crambidae > Glyphodes > Glyphodes perspectalis. The sequence goes on along the minus strand of OX596201.1, from coordinate 18,701,742 downwards.
ATTGTCTAGGTAACTATGGCCCATTATCCGGAATACTTCTGCTGCAGAACTACGTACTACTGCAATTTGTCTTAAAGACATTTTACAAGACATAAAGACTATCAAACACAAGTGTGTATACCTCTTGAAATTCTAACACAATCGAGCTATTTTAGAAAGTCTACTTCCATCGCAAGAACACAGGAATGGATTATCAAATATCGACCATCGCCACGTTAATGGGCCCTTTTGAAGCGCAGACGCAGGATCAAAGCACAAAGGACGCATGCATGCGCGCACGCATAGACAACTCGCATTCCTAGATGAATTACAACTAGTTAACATCTAAACTGTTGCGGATTGCCTCGCCGCCGCAGCCCGGAGCCCTGCAAAGGCCATTTCTCCGATTCCCAGACGTTATCGCCCATCTCGCCCGGCGAACTCCATGGACGGCGAACGCAAACCCGCGCGTTACAACAAACGCGAGCCGCAGACTCGCCTGCGCTGGCGCAGTGAAAGTACTTTCGCGCGCTCGTTGCCCCGGTCGTCGACCTTCGCGCGGGAAAGAGTCGGTGCATTACAACAGAGCGGGACCGCTATAGTTTTCTGAGGAAAGCCGAGAAAAGTGCAGGGTGTGCGAAAGTCAACCAGGAAATCGGCTCGCAGTAAACCGAGGTAAATGATTTTTATGCGCTCACCTTACGATGACTATAAAAGGTTTTTATAGTGTTTTTGGTGCATTATGAGGCGTCGCGCCAGAGTTTCCCGGGATACCGCTTTTCCGTCGGCGGACCGGGTGAGGTAAACAGAGTTAAATTATATGGTGTTCCTGTGATTAAAAAGATGATAAAGTTGCAACCGAACTGTTGATGGGCGTCTGTGGTCGGTCATTTGTAGAGCTTTTGCTGCTTCCTCGTCAATAAAAGCTTTGCAATAGAAAAATACCTACGTATTTCTGTAAAAAAATCATGAATTCTCTTAATACCAGAATATTGCATTTGGAATTTAGTTTTGTACAAAATATTCGCCAAAACAGTTCGTAGTTTCATTTTTAGTTCAGTTATTTGTAAGACAAATACATGATATGACTAATCATACGACTTCATTATATAAGCATATTTTGTCAGCTATTTTAACATAAGTAGGTAGTATCTCAAAGTTGACAACTAACATACCTATTTATCAAAATTTCTTACAAATTTCCTATCTAAAAATACAACAGTTATTTTTATCACCTCTTAAAACCGAAAGTGTCGCTCTGATAACTCGATTTATGTCAGTATTAAATTTTTATCGTATTTAAAGTGAAATAATATGCATACATATTAAATAATTATATAAAAATATGTAAACAGAGCTCCATGTCGGTGTGAGACTCAAAAATAATGTACTTACTGTATTTTTTGCCCAGCATGTCGCAACAGGCGAGTCACTGTGAACTGGGTAGTAGGTTTATGACTAAGTAGACGATGAGCCAGTCACTATCTTTTTTTGCAATTTTCTGTCAGTTAGATAATAAATAAATAAATAATAATAAATTCTTCAGACTAACACACCAATTCCCTAGCTCCAAACTAAGCTTATGCTTGTGCTATGGATACTAGGTGAACGGATAGACATACTTAAATACGTTTATAAACATCCATGACTCGAGTACAAATGTCCATGTTCGTCACACGAAACATTCGCCCCTGGCGGTACTAGAACCCGCGACCCTTGGTTTCGTGGCCAGGGTCTCTGACCACTCGACCAACGGGCCAGTCGAATAAACAATTGAAGAATTTTATTTTTTCTAAGCTGTATATAATTTATTGCTCTTTTTGACTGCCTTTAAAGATTACGAGCGTGATATTTTTAATAAGTAAACAAAAAATACAGGTAAACAAAAGCCTATTCGCAAAATAAAATGACAACTCTCCCGTGTTGTTAAAAATCAATATTGATGTCAAATGAATCTTTATCTCAGCGAGTGTGCTGTGCGCACTATTCTGTTGCATAACGCTCGACCAATGATCTGCGCGCGCGCAACACGTAGTAAATACGCGCATCTAGTAGTAATTATAGTTATTACTTATTGAATAATATAATGACTTTGCTGGCATCGTTTAGTCATTTAGATGCATTTAAATCTAATTAAAAGTTTTGCTAGTAGATATAATTGTTTTGAAGAAAAGTTGATGGAAAGTTATGTAACTTTCGTTTCTGTTGGAAATCTTTTAGGAAAATAAATAAAGAATAAACACATAAGATATATGTTTGGCACGTGGCGTTACGCGAATGAAATCATTGAAAAGCTGCACGTATGCATATTCGTAAGTATATCTACATTTTTTTTTGACTGGCCGGTTGGTCGAGTGGTCAGTGACCCTGGCTACGAAACCAAGGGTCGCGGGTTCGAATCCCGCTAGGGGCAAATGTTTCGTGTGATGAACATGGACATTTGTACTAGAGTCATGGATGTTTATAAAAGTATTTAAGTATGTCTATCCGTTCGCCTAGTATCCATAGTACAAGCATAAGCTTAGTTTGGAACTAGGGAATTGGTGTGTCAGTCTGGAGAATGTATTATTTATTTATTTATTTATTAAAAAATTAAAATTAAAATGCCTTGTTTGTATTCTGTGATTGACGAATCTGTTTTAAGAGTAATACGGACTACTTAGTAAAAAAAGAAGATTTCCGCGCTGTCATACTATAGCATAAAGAAGAGTAATTAATAAGTTGTAGATAGCTTTTTTTATAAACATTTACCTAAATTTCTCTCTTATATCGACTGTAATATCATATTAATCACGTAATGTGCTTCCATTATTATCTATTTGTGTCGTCAACGCCTAAATTGGTTGAGCTTTTTCAGTAAAAGTAGGAGATTCTATGTCTATCATATTTATTGTTGATTCCGACATTCAGGCTTCAATCCTGGCATAATTATGCGATTACAACCATGCGAAAGTAACTAGAATCGACAGTCCAAGAGTCTTGAGAACCAAGGCATATAAAATGGATACAAAGACGGATAATAACACATGCCGTGTGATATTAGCAGAATGTCACAAGAGCGTAGCGTACCGTGGGTGTTTGCCGCCCCCCATATCAGGAAGCTCCTTAGAGCGGTGGTAGCTCAATGGTAAGGACACGCGCCTCTTAACCGTGGAGTGCGGGTTCTAACCCGGGCACGTACTATGTACGTATTTATACCACTAGCTCGACGATGAAGAAAAACATCGTGATGAAACCTGCAAATTCAAACAACTTTGGATTTGCAACCATGATCCAAAAATTATCTGGTTCCTCTATCTTAGGGTTACAAAGTCAGATCGGCAGTCGCTTTAACGTAATTACCAGACTCGCTAAATCCTGTATCATGGTCTAAGCGGACCCCGTCGAAACATGGGACATAATGCTAGGAAGATGATGATGTCATGAAGCTCTGTATTTCAACACAAACATATCCACAGTGATTATTCTTACCTCAGATATTACTATGTTGGATTGATTTGTCCTATGTTGGTCTAGGCATTAAAAATAATGTGCCAACTGTGGTTCTTGCTTAACATGTCGTAAAAGGCGACTAATGGTATATCGGGTTTTGGGTACGTGATTGTGTAAGAGATCTGTTAGCTACTTGTCACTACTTTTTTACAATTTTCCATCTAACCCAGCCTAGTTTTGTTTTTGGCTGAATGTGGTTAAAGCGGCTTGCTGCCCCTTTGGCTCTGTCTACCCCTTCAGGAATTATGTATGTATGTAGATATTACTAGAAAAATTAAATATCATTGCCAGTGATTACTTTTGATTTAGATAGCAACAAAGAAATAAAAAAAAACAATTGCTGCCAGAATATCTCGCCCACGGCCCCACAGCCCTATCACGCTCCACCTCTGCGCAAGAGTAGGTAACTTGCGCGCCACTCGACTCGCTCCCCGCGAAGTCAATTCTAGCTCAGTAGCTTCAATAGTGCGTCTAGAGCACTTTCCTCAAAAAGTGCAAGTAAGGCACCATTGTCGGCTTCTCAAAGCACAATGCTCGACAGGTGCGGTGCAGTCGGCACCTACGTACCTACAATGCGATTTCTTCCATTATACGCGGACGCAGATCTTATCTATGGTTAGCCCAAGTTAAGAGAGTTACGTTGTGTTAATCTTCAACTATGTTTTAGAACTTATGTGCAATGTAATATATCACGTCTAAGTACTCCTAGGTGTAAGATTATAAAAATGTTATACGAATTCATATTCTGGTGCAAATAATAAATATATATTTAGTAAAGTATGATATACTGTCTGTATTGCTAAATTAAGTTCGAAAAAAAAATTTAAATTGTTGTTGTTATTAGATTTACGAATGGTAGAAACCATTTTTGAGGAACCCTGTATGCCTATATGGAAAATGACTTTATAATTCATTTCGTTTTGTCTCTTGAGAAAAGTAGTTCATTTCACAGACTGAGCGTACGTGAGAGGGAACGTCGCTCAAAACAAATACAATTTCGTCTGATTGAGGAAACATACTCGTATTCATGTCGTAATCGACGCAAGATTTAGATATAAAGAATAGGCTGCTAATGGTGTAGGTAAAAAATTATAAAATAGGTTCCTGACCTAGGCTAACGCCGGCGCGTCACACTTGCGGCTCACCGCAGCGTCGCGTTCGTTTTAATTGTCCGCCGAGAGTGAAAGTTTCATAATCCGCGGTGGAATTAGTTTTGTTTTCATGCGCCTGCCTTCCGCGTTCGGGCGGCTATTAAGCGAATGAACGAAACGTTTAATTACAATGAACAAATTGGACGTGAACGAACGGACTCTGTTTGTTAGCGATGGATGACGATTTTCAGTTGTTTTGTGGATTAGTAGGCGTATAGACTATGGGCTTGAATGATCTTTGTTAATCTCAATGACCTGGAATTCAGTTTGCAAAACAGTTGTCCTTCACGAATTCTTTAATTTAGTATGTTAATTAGTATTAACATTATAACTACTTCGTAACAACAAATTAATGTGCTTAAATCTTGTTCAATCTGCCTCTTTTGAAAGGTTGCTAAAGTCATGAACCCAACATTCCCACGCTATTGTTAATCAAGACAATAAAAAAAACAATTAATTGTTTTTTTTAATTTTTATATATATAACACTATATATATCCTTTTAGCGACAGCAAGCATTACCACCATATGTATGGAATGTATATTTTGCATGTGGTTGTAATGAAATTATGAGCGCGGCACTCGCCGGGGTGCGTAGAAACAAATATTTTTGTTTACCCGCCCCGTGACGGTACTTCAAGGTTCCGAGTACTACTACCCCTACAGGGGGCCCCACCCCCGCCCGCTATCGATCTCGTAGTAGCGAGGCAGGCCGTAGTTTTGGAATCGTTACACCGTTGCCATGCTGACTAAGAAGCTTTACTCGAAATTTTGTTCAATTTGGACGTGAGCTCGATAAACATCCTTTAATACGGCGAGTTATTTGGTCCCGATCCCGGAAGACTTGCAACCTTTGGCTTAATTGACTTTTTGACGAAGTGGAGGTACTCAAATTAACGATTGTAAACAATAAAATCGCCTTATTTTATTGTTTATTGTATATTTTTATAACGTATTAATACTGAAATGATTATGTACAGGGAAATATAATATGTCGACAATTTTAAAGTATTCAATATTTTATTAATTTTCAAATTGCTTTAGTTTTTTTGTCATTGTATGATTTTGCATGTACTTCTTTTAGTCTCATTTCCTATCTTACATAAGAAACTAAAACAAACAGACTTTTGTAAGATGAGTTAGAACGGCAATAGATCTGAAATAATCATTGAGAGAATTAGGGCACAAATATACATGATACGTATCTATAACATAAAACGCAATGCCGACAGGCATTCCGGAACAACGCAGTCGTCATGATATGCTGGTCCCCGTTTGATCAATAACCTCCCCAAAACATTGCACCATCGCCAGTTACGTGCTTCTTCAATCGGGTAATTATTTGTGGTAGCTATACGAACAATCGCTAAGTATACATGTCATCTACCTGACGAACGAATCTTGCTTCGCAGTTTGCCCTTAAGAAATAATAGGGCATTAACTTTCAAAAGGAGAGCGGTGGTAGCTCATTGGTAAGGACACGTGCCTCTTAACCACGGAGTTCCGGTTCAAACGCGGGCATATACCTCTAGATTTTTCAAATCGATGTACATATTTATACCACTAGCTCGACGGTGAAGAAAACATCGTGATGAAACCTGCAAATTCAAACAACTTTGGATTTGTAACCATGGCCCAAAAAAAATTATCTGGTTCTCCTATTTTAGGATTACGAAGGTCAGATCGGTAGCCGCTTCAATATAATTACTAGACTCGCTAAATCCTGAATTATGGTCTAAGCGGACCCCGCCTTAACACGGGACATAACGCTAGGAAGAAGAAGAAGATTAACTTTCAAAAGGATTCCAAATAAGAACATCGGTATGTTTAGAAAAATATTTTTTGTACAATTTTCAAAGAACTGATTAACTTCTTGTCGCTAAATAAAGTGGTGGCCTGGATACAAAATACCACTATAAATAAATACAAGTTTCAAAAAGAGTATTGAATGATAAAATTAAAGGACGAAAGAAATAGATTTTTCGGTTGTATACCGCGTTTAATTCGTGGAACCACCCTATAGTTTATAAGCTGACAGGGCTGCCTTTATATTAAATATGTACATATACTGTATATAATCCACATAAGGGTTATAAACTTCACAATATTTTACATAGGAAACAAATAAATTATATCAATATATAAAAAAATGAATGCAACTTTTCGTTGTAATTTTATAACTCAAGAACGGGCTCACCTATTCAAACCGAATGTTTAGGCTTTGTTCGGACTATTTAGTAGATGGTTTATGTGAAGTTTGCACAAAATCGGTAGAGCGGTTCTTCATTTATCACATTTTTAATATTTCTCTTTATACGTAGCGAAGCACGTACCGGGCCGCTAGTATTAGTATAATATATTAGTTTTCACAGACAATACCGAATTTTAAAGTATACATACAGTATTGACATATACGACAAAAATAACGAATATAGAGAGAAGGTATTTCAATTATAGAGCGATTATTAGGTAGGTAAACAAAAGAGTCCGTGTCGTATTGCCTCCCGGTACTGAGGCATGCATTTTATATGAGCGCGTCCACCCCCCCACAACTCTACTATTCTGTTTGTTTACCTTCAGCCTTTAACGACTCTACTACCACCACATGGGTGAACATACCATTGTGCCCTACTTATATACGTAAGTAGAGCGGGCTTATCAACCTCTATATACATAATAGCACATCAACCAGAAGGTTACTTATTGTATATTATTATTTGATTGCTTAAGTTTTTTGCTAGTGGTCTAGGTAAGGTCTAGACCTAGGTTGGTAAACATCACAAAGACCCATCGATATAGAATAAGATACTTGATTAATTAACTTAATACAATTAACTTGCAATTTTTGTTTTATATTTATAAATATCCCACATCATCACATTCATTGATCTGACGCCGAGCTAAGTAGCTTAAGCATTTGTGTTACGAATATCAGATTCAATAGTGGTATTACAAATATGTACTTAAATATTAGATATTAACACCTAGACTCAGAACAAACACAAGTATTTATCACACGAATATTTGTTCTGGGTGGGGATCGAAACCACAACTCTTGGCGCATGGGACAGGGTCATTACCGAATGCGCCATCGAGCCAGTCAAGTCTTTTACTTTATCAAAATAAAATAAAAATGTGTTAATAGCAAAGAGTAAAGGTACTTATCTAATATAACTAATTAGATAAACAGTTTCAAGTCAGGCGGTTATCAATAAATTAAGATTCTAATATAAAAAAATTATCACCAACCACCTTGCCTTTTTCACAGCTTTTCATCCAACCCAACCCACTGTCCCATATTGGTATGGGACTTAAAAAGAATATGCCAACTGTGGTTCTTGCCTACATGTCGTAAAAGGCGACTAATGGTATATCGGGTTTTGGGTGTGTGATTGTGTAGGCGACAGGTTAGCCGCTTGTCACTGCTTTTTCACAATTTTCCATCTTACCCAGCCCGGCTTTATTTTTGGTTGAATGTGGTTAAAGGGGCATGCTGCCCCTTTGACTCTGCCTACCCCTTCGGGGATTATGGGCGTGATGTTACGTATGTATGTAACTACCTTTCCAAGTCCTGTCACACAAATTGACATCTCAAAATTTAAAATAGACGTCAATTCCTATCCTAAACGTCGTATCTTGAGGTGACTAGTATATCCGCTACATATTTGTAATACCACCTGGTGACAATTTAGATATTTGAAATTCCACCCGATTTCAGCGTGAATTGAATGTGACCTTTGCCTTGTTTATGATTCGTACACCTCAATAATGCCAATTACTATCATATAACACGTGTATCAGTGATTCCTTACACGGGTGTGCTATTGATAAGTATATATCGCTGAAGAAATAAGAATTCCCAACTTCTGGGAAGTTTACCCGTGTCGACTTGCTTTGATCACTGTTTACGGATTGGCGCGTGTTATTACGTGAATGCTTTTTGACTTGTTTACCCCTTGAGGGGTCAGGAGATCAAGATCTTGGTTACGGTTGGATGTTCGCGATATATATATTACATAAGGTACTTATGTCAATTTTCACGTTAACACGATGGTGTGGCATGACGTGAAAAACAAATTAAAATTCGCGATAATGTTGATTTGCCGTTTTTTCAAAATGCGTTGATTTGCTTACGAGAAAAAAAATCATATTGATAATTTTTAGCAAACTAAGTACGTTAGTATATTTTCATTGAAATTACGTGTGGGAAGTAGTCGTAGAATGAAAAGCGGAGCATTAAGCCGGGGGTGGGTTACTTAGTTTTGCGCACTTAGCAACGCGAGGTCGCGGCGAGGCGCTTGTGCCCGGGAATGCGGCGCCGGCGCAAAATACGCGACGCAGCGGAAATTACCATTCAAGACAAAGATATCAGGAGTGGTGGAAGACTTGATTGACTGGCTCGATGGCGCATTCATTAGTGACCCTGCCCCATGCGCCAAGAGTTGTGGGTTCGATCCTCACCCAAGATATTTGTATTTGTCCTGTGTCTGGGTGTTAATATCTTATATTTAAGTATGTATTTGTAATACCACTGTTGATTCTGATATCCGTAACACAAGTGCTTAAGCTACTTAGCTCGGAGTCAGATCAATGTATGTGATGTCGTCGGATATTTATTTTATTTATTATTTAAAGAGATCTTAAAGAGAAAATTACATATACATATCATCGTGCCTATAATCCTCAAAGTGTAGGCCTCCAAGGAGCAATTTGCTCCTTAAACCAAAGAAAGTCATACAAAGAAAAAAAAATGTAAAATAAATCGTTTTTATTTACTGGTTTTCTGGTACATACATAATCACGCCCGTATTCTTGGTAAATATTTAGTTTAAATTCATGACATAATTTATTCTACTAGGATGACCGTTAACGTTAATTATACAGTTGTAAATTCATCTTTCTTCATTAAAATGAGCCATGCGAAAATGTCATCATAACGAAAAAAAATCTGCCGAAAAACAATGTACAATACTACATATTTAAGTACTAATTTGCATATACCTTTCATTGACATATCATTAATCAAAATTATTCAAATTTGAATTCAGATTTAGAGTTTGGGAAAGGATGTTTTCTGAACTCCGAATCCTCAATCATAATTCTTGAGCCTTAACAAGTTTATCAAAGACAACTCCGACCCCCGCTGCCACTCGTGGCCTGACACACCCCACCCCACCCCAGTACTTCATTGATACACGTGGCGCCCCCCCGCCCGCCCCGCGCGTGGGCGGGCTACTATCTACGCAACGCCGGGCGCCTTTACTAAAATACTTTCGATTCAAATAACGTTTGTTTGACAACCCACGTCACAGTACACGAGCGGGTTGATTTATCCGAACTTTGGAGAACCAAATGTATTGATTAATTAAGTAACTTTATTAGATTAATATTTGTGTAGTTCTGGCCTACGATATCTAGGGATGGGATGTCAATATAAATGTCTTCACAAAACATTGGAAAACAATTACATCAAAGAATACACTGTACCTAATGTAATCAGGAAAATATATGGTTTGATATTGGTAAAGGATAAATATAAAATTACAACAGAAATTAATACAGAAACGCTTTATATAAAATAGAATAAACTTCAACATTAATTTGGTCATCAATCTGTCTAAAATAGGAGATAATTTACCCCTAGCGAGGCTCTTCACCCTCGGACCAAATGGTTTTCACTAGGCTCTGACGATGACGAATTATAATATTATAAAGACGTATGTACACAACTATACAAGAAAAATATATACAAAAAGTTATTGAAAATTCGGTTCTCTGCCTACCCCGCTAGGGAACTGGCGTGAAATTTAGTTAGTTAGTTTATGTACAAATTGCCTATTCTATTTTATATACCAATAACTGTAATCTGTTCTCGGGAAGGCTATATATATTTCTGTACTTTCTACTTTTCTTCAAATATCTTCACATATACGTATAATATATTAAATTTCCTACCACGTCCATCTATCAGTCTGCGCTAAACATAGAATTGGTGTATAAAAAAATTATGTGCCTATAATTAGATTGTTTCATGAGTAAGGTACAGGTATAGAAGCTATAAATATTTTGTGTCGAGTTAGAGGACTGATGTGTGCTAGTCGTAGGAAAATGTTAATTAATTTTATAGTAAGAGAGTGACTTATGTTAGGACATTTAAAGCTTGTCTCCCAAAATTGTAGAAAGTAATATTGATGCGATTACTATTTAATTTGAGTCATTTTAATACAATGGAAAACCTAACTTTGCTATCATAATGAAATTAAATCAAATGATATGTATTTACGTAGGCCTATAAATCGTCAGTACATACAATTGAAAATTTACCACCGTATTCGGAAAGTAGCTTCTACCGAGAAGAACCGGCAAGAAACTCGATAGTTACTCTTTTCATCGCCAAATTCACAATAAATATCAATAACAATTATCATATTCTTAAGCTACCAATATAAATCTATAAAAAGTAAATATGTATAATAGTAATTATGTACAAATATTATATAATATGAGAGTATACTAATAATGTATTTATTTTTTTAATCACACTAATAAGAAAGTATAAAACTTTCTGTCCATTGACATTATTAGCTAATTAGTAATTGTAAAAAAAAAAATATAAAAGCCACTCCATGTCTATTGCTAGCATTATATAATCTGCGGTTGAAGTTACAGAATCTCCGCTCAAGACAAGTTATTAAAACAATCAAGGGAGTACCGCAACCGTGCCACAGACGTGCTCCAGCCTAAATCACGATTACGGCAAATACTGTCTAAATCGTAATGTATCATTAATTATTATAATTAATTGAGGATTTCGGTGCAGCAGTACCAGGGTACCAGGGGGAGGCTGGGCGCGGCCGACACGTGTAGCGTTGCTAGGCAACAGCATCCTCCCTCCCCCTCCTCGCTTAGTAGTACGCCTAGTACACCATTGTGTATCGCCCATTACATTACCTTGTATAAAAGTTAATTCATATATTGGTTGTGGAAATATATTTTGGCTCATCTCTTGAGGTTTAAAAGGCCAATTTACAATTCGTATCACAAATTAAGACAGACACCTGTAATTTGTAAACAGTATTAAAACGGTGTTAATCAAACTAGTATTTAAAAATGTATCGCCTTATTATGTAAATTCCTGAATTGCTTTAATACACAAAAAATTAGTCAGCTGAATTGCTAATATGACCTAGGTATATGCCAGAATGCCAAAATTATAGAAGAAAAATATTCACAAAAAATTAATTGAAAATTCATTTCGATATCAATAATGATATCCAAACATAAAATTATAGATATCAATTACCATAGAAATTGTATTCCATACTTCTGACAAACCATTCAAGACGAGCAACGCTTTCCATTTTTGAATCCGCCGTAGTCCATTATAAGCTGGCGATTTTCGATTTCGTAGCAGTTCGGCGCTACGAACTTACTACAGCAAGCACACGCTTTCTGCCGTAGCAGACTCCGTAGCAGGCAGACCTGCTAGTCCCGATCAACTTTCGACCGAGACAATTGTCATTTCTTTTTTTTTTAATATCTCGATAGTTTTTGCTTTATTGATAGCTTAAAGTTTTATTCTTAATAGTCAGAACATACCTAAATATTGATTCCTTGTTTTGCACCTTTTTGGAATATTTACAGTCACAATACCTGTAGATTGCTTAAAACCAAATGAAGTATGTCGTATGTACCCATCGAAAGAAAGCATTTTATTAAATTATGTATTTAATCAATTGCTTTAATATTGTAATTTAATCGTTTATTTGACGATCGTATATGACATTACTTTCCCCGGTCGGGTCACGTTATGAAACGCGGGTCGCATTGCGCAATCAGTTTTTTATTATTATAATTTTACTGTCATCTCTAGTAGCGCATTACGTGCATAGAGGAAAGGTTGTTAGTAATAAAATTCGTGTCATGTCACCTATTCATCTCGACCACTTGCGTGGCATAAGTGTCAGTTGATATGCAAGTGAGTATTCTCAAAAGAACCATAAAAAACCGTAGAGCTTGTATGAAAAGGATCATAAATGTTGAAGAGGCGAGTGAGGTGTATAAGGATCGTGCCATATGGCGTTCGGTTCTCTCTGCCTACCCCGCTAGGGAAGTGGCGTGAAGTTTAGTTAGTTAGTTAGAAAATGTCTCTATACTTCTGTTTTCGTATTTATTTAACTTTAATTTGTTTTAGTTTTAAACAAACTTAGTTTCTAGGTGAGATTTATTTCAGGCAATCGTTTATTCTTAACATTAGTCATACTCTGATTTAGATATACCTATACAATTCCTAATATAATTTCGCATTAAAACAATTCCGATAAAACTTAGTAAGTGTGGCCCCTAGAAGTTTCAGAGCTTTGACAAAATTTAAATATACTACAGGACGCATCAGGATTAATGTAAGAGGCAGAATTCCAGACAAGACAAGTTGCGGGCAAATGTTACTACGAGCAAAAAATACATATAATTTTACTGTAATCATAATCTTTGATATTAGTATCAGCCATCTGCGCAGGAGGAGATATTATAATGCACAAGTGTGTGCGCAAACACAAGTGCACTCTCTTTTCCTTCACTCTGATAGTCCGGTGAGACGGAAATTCGACATGACCGGAGAAAGGTCAGGCGCAGGAACAACGGCTTAACGTGGTTTCCAAGGCACGGGGATGATTAAACCGCCAACTTCCTGACTCCGAACTGTTACTGAGTAATTTCAATATTGGAATAACCAGCCACAAATTTTGGCTCGACCCGGGATTTGAACAGACCTGTTGATCCTTAGACGGCGCAAACTACCACTAGACCAAGGAGGCAGTCACCTAATATGACCATGACAATACAGCTTGCCTTTTAAATTGAATGCCGATTGCATAAACTATCGTTCCACTAACTCTTCAAGAGTTACAGTATAATTATAACAGCTTCCAACCAGTTGTTTATAAACAGCCCGAAGGTCGGAAGAATTAACATCTCGGAGAGTCGCGTTATAAGACCCTTTGGATTCTTGGCAAATTTAACTAATCTAAAACCGTCTATGTAGAAGTTAAACTGGCTTGACTGTTAAACCACGTTAGGTTGACTCGTTTGCATATTAGAAAGATGTATGAAAATTAGCGTATAATGTAAATCGACGCGAGTGCTTGTTTAACATCTAATTAAATTTTGGAATGGGTGTTTATTTTATGTTAATTGCAGTAAAATCTTGCAGCCATGGCTTCCTCCTATTTTGTGTAGCGGAACCATTTAATATGGTGTTACTTTTTTAAGAAAATAATTATATTTAAACTGATATTTGTTACTAAAATAGGATAAACAGAATTTGTAGTAAAGGAAAATCTTGAATGAATTTGTAATATAGCTACATAATCTATAGTTTTAATAATCGTTCTAAATTTTTTTGATTCATTGACAATATAATTCTAATAAATTTACCCTTCCTCCGAGGACCAGAAGTATCAATAAATAGCAATCAATAAACAATAAATACATCACAATAAAAGCCAATTGTTGAATACACACATTGCTTTCGTCAAGGCGAGTAGTCGGTTGACATACTTTTTGATAGCAGTCATGATAAAGAATTAGATCACAAGAATGTTGTTTAAAAATGTTGCCTCAACTTTCATCAAAAACAAAACGCACTTTACCACTAGATTTACGGCGTAGATAAACCGAAACGCTATTACATAATTTATGAATTTAAATACAAAATGACGAAATGCTACACCGAGCCCTCAGTAAGTAGGTAGGTACTTATTATCGCAAAGGTCAACCGATAACTTTTGACAGATGCAAGCGTAGATTGACGTAAGAGACATTAGTATTTCATAGATAACCAGCTGAATACCCAATGGGACCTTAAAGATGCGCTGCTCTGCATACGAGAATAGTCTATAGGTAGTTTTATGACATTTTCACTGTGCATAATAAAAGAATCGTAATTTGTGTTGTCATACTGTCAATTTTGTATGCGCTGGCGTTCGGAGATATACTACTTTGATAACATCTGCTTTCTATTATTTTAAATTGTAAACTGTCGAATCAAAATGGTTATATTGAAATATACATCTTGAACCTATAAATAGTATTCCTTAACTACCCTTAATGTTAAAATACTTATCCTGTAAATAATATTGTGAATGTAAATTATATTTAATTTGTCGACTTATTCACTATTTGACAATTCTATTTACTATAGATTTTAATAAGATTCAAATTATATCTGTCTCCAAATTGGAGTGCATAACATCAACCCAAAGACTCTTTAATTATTACGAAAATAAACCTTGAAAAATTACCAAAATGTCCGAAAAACTGGCAACCGAACACAAAAAGCCACAATGCTCAATTAAAAAAATTCGCGATTGTCGAAACACGAAACCCTGCGCCGCTAGTTCGCGCGGTTAATTTTAAACTCGGAACGAGTGACCTCAGTTCATGAATGTAGTGCCAATGTCACTCTATCTGGGTCTATGTCAGCGCGGCCTCGCTAGTGCGGGGATAGCTCGATCGGTTTGCGGCCTTATTTGGCGTTTTGACGGGGTCACTGGGCTTTTCGGTGCACGCCTTTGCCTATAAAGGTATGAGAATTGACGACGCTGTCATACAATGGCTGTACGAAATTTATGAAATTGGAACATCGAGATATGGAATGTTTGAATTTATTAGAATAAACCTTCAACGTTGATCAATGCAATGCATTTTTAATTTAAATTTGAGGTCGACGGCGGATTACTCAATATTAAAAACAGTCTGTCATGACGTGTTACTTCATTATTACAATTACTTCATCGATTTTTCACCTTCACACACATTATTGCGATTTCAATTTGTTGCTACTTTCAGATGAATAACTTACTTCTTTAACAAGGAACGTCGTTACTTAATTATAAAAATTAATAAGCGTGTGAATATAAAAATAGCTTGCGAGATCAAAAACGAATTATAGTAGTGGAAAACTCCTTTGACATTGGAGAAAAGATATTTCGGAAAAAGCCGTGTGTTGCCAACGTGAAATGGCAGACGCCATGTTGGGTTCGTTTTGGACAAATGTTGGCACACATTTGGGGCCCGACTGTATGATTCAGAGTTGGGTAAATATTGTTTGAATGATATCTACAAAGTGATAAATTCAATATATTTTTTTGAATATGAAGTATATTTACCTCGCTTTAAATTAGGTATTTTTCGTTGGTTGAAACGTGGTATATCTGACCTTAAAATAAGGATAAACAAGTAATGTTACATTTCTCAGAAATATTTAATATTTGTAACTAAACGGTTTTTTTGTCCGAATCCACGCTAAAATACCTACTTCTATTTCGTCTAACCGTTGTAAATTTGTTAACCACCCGTGTAAATCAAAATCGACTAAGCTTTTTGTCAGATTATCGGCCAAACGTCATGATTTTAGGCTTCAAATTCAAAATCAATGCTTTATCATTCCTCCTAAAAAAGTTGGTGCCCACCTGAATAGCAGAACGAATTTAAATGTTTCATGTTCTATAAAATCAAATAAAAAATTAGCGACACGACAGTTATAGAACTAGGTTTTTAAACCTTGTTTAATCGTTCTTTCTGCCTACCCCGCTAGGGAAGTGGCGTGAAATTTGGTTAGTTAAACCTTGTCTAAATGGGCGTACCAAATTTTAATTTTCTTGGCTTATCTTATACTTATTCTTGGCAAAGTTGGACCATAGATAGATGAAGAAATAACACATACAGACATTTTAGTAGTTCTCAAGTCGACTAATAAAATGGTTTGTTACATTTTTTTTTATTATAAACAGGATAAAATAACACTGGCCAGTATTATCTGGTCGTAATTTCGCGTAATGCTAAGGTAAACACCAGTATTAACACAGACAGACGAAGGACCGCACGTACTAGGAAGCGGCCAAGAGGAAGAAAATAAATTAAATGATTTATTCATAAATACTTGTATCCAACTAGTTATATGTGCTTAGATAATTTAGTGTAAGATGCGGTAAACGTTTTTTTTCACGTTTTACGACCATTTTTATTGTAATTTAATGCAATTAGCATTTAATATCAATGAATTGAGAATATTTTTAAAATAACTATAACAGATTCTGGTAGTAGGCATACTAATTGTTATCCCCAAAAAAAGTGAGTAACAATCTTAAAATTCGCGGTACTCATTCAAAGTGGTTATTTCGGAGAATTTTTTTTTGTGAATAAAATGTTCAAAAGTGAATAAAAACTTATTTGTCCAATAGTAGCCATTGCCATAATTCCAAGAACGATCTAATAATAAAAAATACAAAGAAAAAAAAAACAATTCTAAAGATTATACAAGCACCTAAAACTGAGTAATTATTAACTGGCCAATGATATTTTAAAAATGAATTTAAATTAAGTAACGAAACCGCTTCAGGACTTGCTGAAAGCAAGCTTGATGCTACAAACTCACGGTTCAAGCCACGTGACAGTCATTTATTTTCATATCTATCACGTGATAGCGACAGAGCCGTCATTATTGTTCAAAGGCGATGCGCCGACGTGTTCTCATCTAAACACTGTCTGCAGTAATTTTTTAAAAATGAAACCTCAATTTATTAATAAAACAACATCCGATGCACACAGCACGTTGAGCGCCCGCAACACTACTCGTGCGGCCATGAGTGTAACCTTGCTACGGTCGTCCCGCTCGCACGCCTGCGCCGCGTCTATCTGCATCTCTGTCGCACGCGCCACAGTGTCACTACCGGATTCCGAGCGCGTGCGTCGAGTGCGGGGCTGATGGAAACTTTATGATTTTCTGAATGAATTAGTTTTTGGCGGACCTTTCCTTTATAATTGAAAATATAGGCTGCATAGTTTTCGATTTCTTTGCAAGAATCAGACTTTTCTAAAAGTTATTTTTCTTGTCTTTGCTCGACTTGGGCATCGACAATCATTTTATTTAAGTTTTGTGTGTAATTTTTCATTACAACAATTATACCTAATTTTTTTTGGGATATAATCTTGAAGCAATCTAATCCTAAAATAACTTATGTAGGTACTTACTGTAACAATATTCCTGCATAGCTATGTTTACTACTGTAAATATAACAACTATGATGATGTTATCAATGGGTTTTCTAATGCCCAAAGAATACGATTTTACATTACACTGCTTAGAATATAAATCATATTAGGTATTTCGAAATAAGTTTACGCCTGGGGCAAAGTTATACTCGTGTAAGTATATATATATATATTTTACATACCTACTTGTAGTACATAACAAAAAAGTAACTTGTCATTATTTTTGTTTGCTTCCGTAAGTGTTGTCAGCTTGTTTTAAATTTAGTGTGTATACCTACCCAATTATTAATGCGAACAATCAGATAGCGACTACAGAACGTTTATCATCGCCAGATTACGTTCTATAGATAGTATATGTTATACATACATATATAATATATATAGGTATGTATATGTCTGTAGATATAGTGTAATTAGGTATCTACCACACACGTCATGTTTACTACTAGACATTGAACCATAAATGTAGGTACAATTACGGCTATTAAAGTCCGACCAATTCAACTAGCCGGTATTATAATAATTATAAAATAAGTGTTTTATTTCAAAATCGCGCATCAGCTGCCATTGCTCTTCGTGCTACCAATAATTAGATTAGTTACGTATTTATATGAATCAACCAAAAATAGATGATGATAAGCACTAAGGAGTTCGATTCGATCAGATTTGTCATCGTAATCTCATATTCAATACTACGAATGTGTATTTTCCAGAAAACATTTGTAATTTTTATAAGATTACATTTAATAAATATCGATAGACATCTTTTGTTTTCGTTAATCATAATGTGGTTTGTGAAGTCTCTTCCTTCGACTTTGCCAATCCTTTAAGCATTGCAGGAGTGTACGGAAAAGCTTACGATGTCATTTTTGGCTTCCGTCAAACTCTTCCAATTTCTACAATCTGTTTTTTGATTTCGGTTAAAACATCCTGGCGTCATCATTAAATCTAATAGATTCCTACGCGATCCATCTCCGCACAAGTAAATCATACTAATTTATATAAAGAGGAAAGATTTGATTGTTTGTTTGTTTGTATTGAATAGGCTCCGAAACTACCGGACAGATTCAAAAAATCTTTAACCCATGACAAGCTACTTTATCAGCGAGTAACATGGGCTATAGTTTATCCCCATATTCGCACGGGAACGGGAACTGCGCGGTTGAAACAGCGGGGCGCTGCTATAAAGTATAATTTTCTCGGTCAAGCAGATACCATTCCGTATTGTAGCAGTTTTGATCCTTCTAATGAGCAGCAAACATTTCGCCACAAATTGGGGCAGTTGTGCAACGCGCTGCGCACGCGCACATTGTTTCCGAAAGTGCACCGTTGCAGAAGTGCACTTGTGCAATGCGCATGCCCTAAATTATGCCCAATATCGCCCGTCAGCATGCGCCAAACTGTGCCACTGACGGTTTTAATACTGCTCTATTGTTATTTAAATATTATTCATACTTATGTGTTAGGATATCAAGGTAGCACCTAGGGATTTGCAATCCAGCTGCAGTTTTCCCTGGATCCAGCAGGGTTAAAATAGTTCTGGACCTAACTGGATTGCTTGATCCAGCATTGCAATAGTAGCAACCCGCCCTGTTTCGCCTAGTAAAGTAAGTTTCGTAAGAATTAAGAGGCTGTTTTGGTAACTTTAAAACTTTTAAAGTTACCAAAACAGCCTCTTAATTGTTTTTAATTAAAAGCCCTCTCTTCATGGATGCTTACGTTGAAAATAAACATATGCTTCACTTTTAAGCTATTTTATATAGCTTTGCGATATTTCTAGGTTGTCAATTTGGACAATTTATCATAGAAACAATAGCGTTGTAGTATAAGTATGAACAGGTTTGTTTGAGAATAATTTCGGCAAAATGACATTGCAGTGGCTGAGCCCTGATTGGTTCATTAGATTGGAAAAAAATCACGACGCTGTTTTTTTGTTTAAGCAATATCTATTGACATATTTTGTCCCATGTTGGTCTGGGACTTTAAAAAGAACGGGTCAAATGTGTTTCTGGCCTAGCATGTCGTAAAAGGCAACTAATGGTAAACTGGTTTTGGGTGTGTGATTGCCTAGGCGACAGTCACTTGTCACTGGTTTTTCACAATTTTCCATAAAGCCCAGCCCATTTTATTTTTTGGCCGAATGCCATTGGCTGCCCCTTAGACTCTGCCTACCTCTTCGGGGATTGCGGGTGTATGATGGTATGTTTGTATTTTCATATTGTAGAATAACTTATTAGGCATTTTTGTGTTCCAGTAGGATCATTCGGCGATAACTTTTCTAATTCAGTTATAACCAGTCAATTTGATTTTGTTATCTTTTTCGTAGCACTAAGATAAATGCTTGAAACGGAACGGGATATTTGCCTTAAGGTACTAATGAATATTTATATTTTGTTTTATGGTGGTTTTCATTAGCATACATTATAGTACCTACTATCTATAAATGTTGTTGCTTTTGTAATTACTGGATAATTCAAACACTAGTAGATATATTTAAACAGTTCACATTACATTATCGTTGAATATGTGAATAAAATTCCTAAATAAAGTACCAAGGCGAAACAGATCGAACGGGCTCGTTATAAAAAAAATAGAAATACTCTAAATCCGTACAACGGCAAGGACTTTTATTTATAGGTTATTTTTTCGCGTGTCTCTTTTCCAATTTTATTTCACGAATGCGCAATAGCAGAAACGGAACGCACCGAAATGAGGTTACGTTTTCGCGCCCAAACGCCGCCCGTCGCTGATTGGCCGTTTATTACTCGTCGACGGTGCCGTGTGTGCTTGCGAATTAACTTGCCAATATTGCAGCACGGCCTTACGCCGCGGCAAGGTCATGGAGCCACAAATTCACACCCTATGCGCTTATTACAATAGCGTGGAGGTCACAGTTTTAGTGGAGTGATGTAGCCTGCCCAGGGCTGTCATGCCGCACACTTTTCGCGTTTTCCCGCCTACGCCACGGCTCATGTCACTTCGCGCCTTCTTTATTTTAAGTGAGTCGCGTTAATTTGCCAGCGTCATATTGTTACAGAAATAAAACATTGTTTGGGTTCACGAGCACAAATTGTTCTGACTCGGTCCGTAATTCAATTAGCTGACAAGGTAAAGTCCAAAATCCATTAAATTACAATCTCGAGATTTTAGGTCAAAACTTTCAGGCCGAAATAAAGATTTCTGACAAACCAGGCTGCGATCAATTGTATTAAAGAAGTTGTTATATGGATTTAACATCGAATTAGTCTTATCTTAAGATAAGTAAGTACTATACTTTTATCAGACAAATTAAAATAATTTGTAAATCTGTTTTATTGTGCGTGTATTCTTTTTTAGGAACTCGATATTGTAATAAAATGTCGAGGTCAGCCAGAAGAGGTCTTATTCGGATTAAGGCTCTATATTAAGGCTAGCTAAGGCTATATACTAGTCCACCTGTCAACCCTAAGCCCGGCAAAGATGTGTGGACCTTCGCCGTACCTGCGCGCGGCCCTCGAGTCAATTTAAACTTAACCCACTGATCATGACACACTTTAGCGATTACGCGCTGCGCGTGTGTGCGAGCGCGTGCGATGCGCAAGCGCCGTTTTCGTACACGAATTTTCGGCGTATCGCCCGCTTTTGTTTGTAGATCGAGCGTTATCGTAAATGGGTCATTGCTTTTTGGGATCCTTTGGCGCTCAATGCCATTTGTTGAGGCAACGTTTCGTTTTATTTCCTTTTGGCTCGTTTTACGTGTGTGGAAGTGTTTTTTATCTGTGGAAACTAGGCTTTATTCTCATTTCCTATTTTAATTCAAGCACTACATACGAGTTTCAAAATCTTTAAAAAAAAATTACAAGAAAAAACACTGTTACATGGCAGGTAGATACTTCAAATGAGACGAACATTTAACTATCGCCCCATTCAAATGTGACCAGTACACATTACATCACATCAAAAATCAAAATACGCTCAACAAAGTGGATTAATAACCAAGCCAATTTAAATCGCAATTAAAAACAAAACTCGTGTTTTTTTCCGTCAAATAACTCAATAAAAATAATGTTCGAAATTCGAATTGAATCAGCGAAGGCGGAAAGAGCGGGCGCCAGATAGAGACAAGGCCATCCACCAAGGTCCCCGAAATACTCCGATTAGAGCAATTTAAACTTTATTCCGTTTGGTATAAAATTGGTAATCGTTTGCGGTAGCGAGCATGTAAGACAATAAGTTAGGTGTTTTAATGCAGCATTTTCAGTATAATAGGTGGAGATCAAGGTCCTGACGTCGTGTAGTTAAGGTCGTTGCATACGTAACGCAGTTCACTATTATTTGTATGTAACCACGTTGTTTCATTTGGGTACACCTTTATACGTTCACTGGCTAGTGTATATATCATGTTAATGAGTTAAATAATTGGTGTTACTGCCAATTTTACTGTGTATAAGTATGATATTGAAAGGAAAGGACTCATGGCTTGTGCAATAATTTTATATTAACGTTAATTGACATCCTACTTATATGTATTTAATATTCCTCTTTACAAGCTGCCTAAAGAGCTTTTGTTAGAGCTATTATTAGATAAGAAAGATTACGGATTGTGATGAATAATAAACTAAATGTTAAGGACTGTTGTATCTTTACGGCATAAAACTTCAACTTTAATTTTGAAAGAGATATAAACATGTTATGTATATCAAAAGTATCTGTTATATCATCCATAAACTACAGAAACGTATCATAGTAACTTCAGTAGGTTAAGGTCGGCATAGATAAGCATCTGATTTTATTATTTTTTGCAGTGAACGGAAAATATGTCTAATAAATCTCTATGTGTACAGCGTAAAAACAAAGTATTAGTGGTGGCCTCTACCTAAAATGTGTTTATGGAAGAAATCATTATACAATAGTATAAAATATATGCGTTAATCTATTAAAAAACAAATTACTGGAAACAGTTTTCCGCCTTTTAAATTTGACACATAAAGTGGCATTCTAGTTTGAACCTACAGGATCGCTCAAACCATTTCTCATTGACATATAACCTCAAATTAACGCACACCAACCTGTCACCAATATATCCCGCATAAATATTCTCATCTCGGTCCAATACCGTTCATAAAAAGGCAAAGCAAACACGATCGTCAATCTGGGTCACGGATGCCCAAACTGTTTCATTACCCACTCAATTAATACATGAATAGGACCTACACGGTGACAAATGACGGTAGCGAGCACAAAGAGAGTGAGCGGGACAGACAGCTTGTCATTGACGCGCCAAAACTCATATTACCATAGATTATAAATGAATGCCTAATGACTTGTGATGTTCGAGCGCGAAAGTTTAAAAGGATACCTACCTGTTCATTATTTATTAAATATAAGTATATAATCAAGAGAAAAATTATATTATATACGTCTATTTTGATTAGATAATTTAACGCAAATAAAGATTAATATAATAAAAAAACAAAATTTTAATACCTAGTCCAGTCACGCGATGGCCTCACATGTTCCCATCACCATAACAAGATAATCAAACAATAGATAAACGAAACCATCCAGCCTAGTATAGGAAGTGCATTTATCAACAATTCCATTACAGCGTCGCGGGACCGAGGATAGGACATTATCAAACTAGGCCAAGGTTGGCGGCGGGCGCGGACGTCCGCGAACTAGCGCAACTTGACCCCTATCACACCACTGACAGATCCCCCTTTGGTAATAGTTTGTAAGGCCGGCGCGGGGCGAGGAAGCTCCGAGTAGTTCGGCCATCCGAAAACTGCCGAAGGTTGCCGAGCGGCGCCTAGAAGCCCGCAAATATTTGCGTTTTATCGACTCACTCGTTCTATTTTGCTTTTTTAAGAAAGTACTTGGAAGAACAATGTCATGGCCAGCGAAATTGGAACTCGAATGAAAAAAAGATAAGTGCGTTACATTGACAGATGACAGCGCGGGAAATCCTCGACTAAGTTTATTTATGGAAAATAAACTACCTTCACATTTCCTATATACCTAAAATGAATTTTACCATATTAAATTTGCATTCGCCCACGTAGTAATTTTTATTTCTATTTTTACTTTGTATCATATGGCTTGTTAAACAACAGCGAAATAAATTATGCGTATGACATTTTTAACAGTTTACAAATTATACGTAATTATCCATTTGAATATATTTTCATTTGTGTTACAACATGAAACGTACTTGTTATGGTTTACACGGCTTGATAAAGATATAATTGTTGTCAACATAGATACATACATAACATCACGCCCATAATCCCCGAACGTGTAGTTCAAAGGGGCAGCTGGCCCCTTTAACCACATTCAGCCAAAAATAAAACTGGCTGGCTGGGTTATTAGTTGTCAAAACGCCATTACACCTTTTCCTATTCCTAGTTACCACCCAGAGAAAGATTTCGATCGAGACAATACCGTTTTTACATTACCATATTCAGTCTTTAAATTGCCGTTATCTAACTTGATAGTAATAACGAAATTTTCGGGCCGATAATGCGCAATAGCTATCTATGAACAATCAAACGATTTTGCGACAAGTACTAAATGCGTAATCAAACACTTGCCGCCAATATTTTGACAGAGCTGTCAGAAAAAACCAAATTGCGTGTAGCGGAACGCAGCGGCCGTTTTGTTTCCCCACGCAAACTTTCTTTTTAACAATAAACAATTAGAGCTACATTGTTTCCCATGGGTGCCGTAACTTCAGTTTACGGTCGCTATTTATGTGGTCCATAAAAAAACTAATAAAAGGATACAATAAATGTATCTTTGCTGTCAACCCTTTGCGTCGTCGTAAAACAATTATATGAAATATAACAATAGACGGGCAGTAAAAATGGATAGGAAAAGGATGGTACAGGATTTATGATTCCTATTTTTACGTTTTTAGTGATGTAGGTATTGATGTTTTAGGTTTTCGGCCCAACAGTATTATTTTACTTTCTTCCAAAATTTACAGTTTAAAATCGTTAAACCTGTCAAAAATAATTTTAATTGACAACAACAATGATTAGCTATTGAAACGGTTAAACGTATATTTTTATGCAATCCTATTCATTTACTAAATCATTTTGTTTATGCGCATATGAAATTATAAAAATCCATAAAATTATATCTTCTATTTATTAAATTAGTATGCTAGGAAAAATATTTAAGTCAATATTTTGAATCAAGTTTTAATCATATAAACAAACTTTAACATGTATATTAAAAATAAATCTGATCGTGAGATATTATGTACCTACATATATTTCAAATAGGAAGCACACTGTAATCGGTTGAACACTCCTCAATGTTTTTATTATACCTAATTTTAAAAGCAGTATCAATGTTCAAACAACAAATATTTCCACATAAGTTTATACTGTAAAGGCGACAATTTTGTAGTATTTTTGTACTTTTTTTTAACTTCGACTGAAATCTTACACAGCTACACACAAAACGCTCTTCAACATCGCACACATTCATTCGGCTAGTCGAATCAGGTCGCCTATTCATTGGCCTGTTTTTAAAAACCTAAGTGGGCACTGGCCTTGGTGTTGGCCCAATTACCCGGGACCTGGGGGGGAGGGAGACGATTTATTGTCATTGGTTTTAGAAATTATGTCGTCGAGACATCGAGGCCGGTGTCTCAGCCCGTTAGAAAAACAAGCCAAACTGACAAGCTACAAGTGCGGAATCTCTGTATTACACATTGTTTTCTTTTGTTACTCCGTTTTCTGGTACATGCTGGGTTTGAGCCAATGTAAACAAAAAAAAACGCATATTATAGTCATAGTAATATACCTTTTAATTTTTTTTCTATCTTATTACGGACTTACTGGGTCTATTTAGATACTTTTTTATACGAAGAAGGTAGTTTTGACATTCCCAATGGGTGTCATTATTAATTATACATTAATTCGATGAAGACTCCTTTCAAGATCTGAAAATTAGAATAATTAAAATAACAATATACGTAGGTACCTACTTGCATTGCAATTTAAACTTGCAAATTCGAACTCCCGTTTCTACACATGTTTTTTTTTGTATTAGATATATATTTAAATGAGTTACATATACAATTTAAATTATAACGCAAAAATGCATTATTTTTTATTTATTTTTGTCATTTTAATAAGACACCCATAATTACAAGTCATTATATCCGCGTATCGACAATCATATGTTAAACATATTGAATAATCTTTCTCCGAACCCATCAGAAAATTGATTACACCAGACATGTAGCTTACGCCGTAGAAACACTTAATAAGCTAAATACACCAGTACTTACGCCGTAAAAATACAACGCGCCCACCGGACGGGACGGTCCTAATTCTAAGCGTCCAAGGTCCGCAAATTTTTCTCCATCGCCTCCTTGACACAGTTGCGCCCGCGCCGCGAAAAACGCGCCAGATCGACTCATCGCGATGCGGTAATGTGCTATGTAGAGTTCGGCTGTGGCCGAATTCGCAACGTACGAACCGAAAGTACGAACTTTGCGTGCAGACAACATTACAAATTACGAACTATTTTACGTCTATAATAAAGAGAGAATGAGGTAGAGACCGAGGGGCAAGCTGTTTTCACCACTTTTTAGCCAATAATAAGAGATTGGGCATCAAAAATTATGTTTTGACAAGCTCGACGGCGCATTCGGTAGTGGCCCTGCCCCATGCGCCAAAAGTTGTGGGTTCGATCCCCACCCAGGATAAACATTCGTGTGATGAATACTTGTGTTTGTTCTGTGTCTGCGTGTTAATATCCAATATTTAAGTACATATTTGTAATACCACTGTTATTTCTGATATCCGTAACACAAGTGCTTACGCTACTTACTTCGGAGTCAGATCAATGTATGGGATGTCGTTGAATATTTATTTATTTATTATTATTATTTCTTGTCTAGCTTATCGTAAAGTACCATTAATTATGTATTCGATATTGTTTTTGTGTGTAGGCGACGTTCTACCCACTTGTGACTACGTTTTACAATTTTCGGGCTTCGCGCATGTACACAATATTTCACGGGTATTTGTTATTGTGAATATATATTCTGTAAGCGTCCGATATATCAAAATAATCTAATTAGATTACAAGCACACATCTATATGTATCGGTTTCTCAAATTATGAGATCCGATTTCAAAAATCGACTTATCTTATATATATTCATTTATATCACCAAACCATTATAAGTCCTGAATCATAAACGTGAAGACCTACCAGACCGACAGTTACGTTACGTCAATTGACGTTACCAATAAAAAAAATGTGTCCCATTAAACATTATACTTATTCGGTAAAATAAATTGCAAAAGCAACGTTTTAACCAAGATGGAGTTCTACAAAATATAAGGATATAACGTAAAAAAATCTAAGAAGATGACTCTACATTGACATCTCGTACTCTACATATCACGTTATCCTATATAGCGAAATTGGTCCGTCTATTGACGCGATCACGCAAGCACAAACGAGGAGCAAAGGTCTGTCCGATAAAGGCAATAAAAATAACTCTGTATTCGAGAGGTCGTCGCCCGCACCACCTAAACAAATACCTAGTATATTTAGCTCTACGGTGCGGTTGCCATACGGACGGGGTTCATGGGGTTGCCAATTGCTAGGTTGGCAACTCTATCGAAAAGTTACATCTATACTTATAATAAATCTGTAGAGAGGTCAATTCTGTACATGAAATATATTTTCAAAATAACTATCAGGGGGTGATTAGTGACTGATACTGATGCCAAAAATGTAATCAGTAAAATTTTTGTCTGTCTGTCTGTCTGTATGTTCTTTATAGAAACAAAAACTACTCGACGGATTTTAACGAAACTTGGTACAAATATTATTTATACTCCTGGGCAGGTTATAGTATACTTTTCATCACGCTACAATCAATAGGAGCAGAGTAGTGAAGGGAAATGTTGGGAAAACGGGAGAAGTTACTCCATTTTTAAGCTTCCGTCGCGTGCACACGCGACGGAAGCTTAATGGTTAAAGTTACATAGAAATCATGTATGACGGAAATAGTCTTTATAATATTAACCATAAACGCGGGTGACACCGCTGGCACAGCTAGTCTTAAATAAATGTATTAATCGTGTAGGTATTGCTTAATGCCTTTATTGTTTTGCATATTTTTTGTTAATTTAACCTAAACATAATTATGATAACGGGTCATATAGGTAAAAAATATAAAAAATCGTACTTTCGATGAACCTCTACTAAAATGTTAAAATTCATGAACAGGTGTAATAAATAGATATAGAGTTTTTCACAACCACTTAAAATTCATGACTCTATGTCGAGCAGTGGCTATATATTTAATGAGTAATGAGTAATAATATGTACCAATACTATTTAAAGTGCATTAATGTAACCAAATGTAAAGCCGATAACAACCTATCAGAGTAAAGTGTAATTTTTACGCAATTGCTTATGAATCATGCATAATTCTTTATACACTTAAGGGTACTCGTGTTAAGCCAAGCCTTTGTCTCTATCTACGCTCTATCTCCACCATGAACGGACGCCGGATTTAAAAGGCACCGGTCGGCCCTAGACAAGGCCCTACGAACGCCTTGGCTCTACCACTCTATGTTGCTTTTACTAGTTGGGCAACACAGTACTCAATAAAATTCTATTGTAGAGTTGTATTGGTAGGATATTTATGCTTAATATACGAAGAAAACTTAATTTACATTTTTATTAGCGTTTTCCGTGGTTTTCCTTGCGTTTATGTATTTTTTTTTAACTCGTAAATGATTGAAAATGTTGAACTTTGCTTTAGCTCTGACAACGTATTTGCAAAATTGAGAATTGATTGAGTAGTTAAAGCATTAAATATCCAAGAAATAAACAAACTTTCACATTACTTACCATACTTTTTCCGAATAAATTACTTAATTCGGCGCCGGTGCATTCGCGGACAAAAGTTTCCAAATAAAACCATTTAATAAGTTAAATCATACAACATCACATACATTGTGTTGAGCAACATAAATAGGTAATACACTTGTATTAGAGAAAACAGAATCAAAAATTAATCACCACATGCCCCAAACAAATATCGGTTTCATCGACAAGTTCTTGCCCCGGCGCAGGGATTGACGCGCGTCCATTATCCTCAACCCGAAGTCTGAACTCTCACCGACGGCCATCTATTTTCTTTATTTAAGTTATTGAACAGCACTAGCAAATTCCCTGGCTAAAATTGTTCCAACGAATCGGTACCAGGGTGCCTGCCTTCCCTGGACAGAACTGTCTCGGCGAGCCGCGTAATCCGTGACGTCGCGACTTTCACTCTCGGCGCGCGCGCACGCGACGCGTTTCGTTTTGCTACGTTTCTTTTATTTTAGACACCGTTTTGGAAGTGTTACAGTTTCGGTCAACCCGCTGATTCGAGTAGTCTGGGAATCTAGATTCGATTATAATCTGAAAATTCGAATTCTAAAGTGGAGCGCCGACAATACGATCGGCGTCATGACGGATCAACGATGAAGATATTTCACTTTCCCATCCATTGATAGATATTTACTGAACTATCGAAACGCTTTATAAATTTTATTATAGCTGATTATTATGATCAATGACTATTCAGTGAGTTGTTACCGACTATCCTAGGTATTTCAAAATGTTCTGAATCGAAACGTACGCAGCGCAGTGTAAGGAGTTTTAGGGTTACACGCGTGCTCTACGTCATAAAATCATTAGATGATGCACACAGCATTGGGATCCTGTGTGATACATGATTCGAATGCCAAATCATTCCCAATTATATAATTGTATATGCTCTATTATTTTTAAATCTAAAAAACGATACTTAGAGCTGGTAAACTGTCGTCGTGTCGTAAATTTACAATCAAAAGATTAATGTGCGTGTCGAAAAATGTCCTATTGAAATACTTTGACTCTACTTTATTTCGAAAGTCATGTTGCTGTTGTTAGTCCTGGACGCTTTCGCAAGATGGCAGCCGTTAAATATGCGACTTGGCTCTTTGTGATTCCGTAATACCATATTTTTTTTGGACTTGTCATTTCGGTAAATTATGTATTCCATTGTACAGTCTTTACTTACTTAGGCCGTATGTGATCGAATATTAAGATTATTTTTAAGTTTATTAATAAGATACCTGCTAAAATGTTCAATTGTTAACATTTATTGAGATTTTCCTGAAGTGTTATAACTGAAGTTGGATTCCTAAAAATATAATTATGTTGGTTGTTACTAAAAGATGTTGAAATGATTACCTATTGGATTTTATCGATATATAATTAATATATATATATAATTAGTTCAAGCTAATATAATGTATGTATTTATTATATAACCTGAACATTAAAATTGCGGTCAAAAAATTAACCAACGATATTTATGATAAGCAGTTAATTAATCTGCACGCAATACGCTCTTCAAAACGTATATTAAGATATCATCACGAACGCGTAATATATTATTATCTAGTCTATCTATATTCTATAACTGTGATATACATACATATGTATATAATGCATTCATCTATATTTATATACACCTGTATACGACTTTTGTATTATAATTAATATTCCAATATCTAAATATGATGAATAACTGAACTCACATGTCTCTACATGTAGAGTTTATCGCAACATCACCGGAGAAATAAAACTATTGTTAACAAGAGAAAGTAATTCTTTATAAATTAATAACATGTGATCTGATCATTTATTAAAGAATAACCATTACGACCGAGCAACGAAAGTCTGCTGAATTTGCGTTTTTGGTACTACTCTACCATTCGAATGTGAACTCTACGTCAGTAACATTAAAATATGTTATGGTACGCCGCTGCGCGGTCGAAACCAAGATTGTAAGAAATGAGACTTTAGTGCTTCAAAGTGGTTGGAGAGCGAATGACACGCAACTCTACACCTTCAACAGTCACTGTGCATACATTTTTATAGAATTGTAAAAGTGCATTTTCAGATACAAGTAGTCTTTTCAATTAAAGCTAAACCAATAAAATTTTATGGTAGACTATCTATCAATCAAAATTAAGTAAAAACGATGTACCTAGTTTAAATAAACGTAATTTATGTATTAACGTACGCAATACATACGTACATACATAACATCACGCCCGTAATCCCCGAAGGAGTAGGCAGAGCCACAACGACACCAAGCCCCTTTAACCACTTTCAGCCAAGAATAAAACTGGCTGGGTTAGATGGAAGATTGTGAAAAAGTAGTGACAAATGGCTAGCTCGTCGCCTGGCGTACGTAGTAATTTGATAATTACAACAGAATACAAACAATCTTAAATATTTAACTACTTAATAATAATTCAGTATAGATATAAATTCAAGGTATTCATAGCATCTAAAATAGACTGATTCCGTCTCTATGATCCGTGTTCTACAAATAATAATGGGTCCACTGAAGGGCTCGCGGAAGTGTGACATCATAATGAATGAATTAAAAGCGGCCTTGTTTGGCTGTGAACTTTAAACCCTTCATCGTTTTACATATTAAATATATAATATAACCATGATCGTATATGTTATACTAATTAACGTAATTATAATGATCAAGTTTTTACTATAACGCTTATAAACGATTTTAAAATGTAGAGTCGATGCTACACGTTTAAAATATACTGTTTTTACAACGTTATCTACCGTAAAAATAATCAATGAAATACTCGTTGTTGGAGTGCATAAATACACTCCACAATTGTAGTCATATAGAGTGCGGGTATTATTATGTCATATCATAATATTCTAAGTTAAGATAAGGCCAAGGTCGCTACTATATTGTCTTGCAATCATAATGATGCATTTATGTCTCCTTCGGGGCACATTGGGCTTTTTCGTGATTTCGTATGGCACGTGTCTGCAAGTTGAACTATTTTTAGATACTTAATTATATTACAATGAGAATAAATTAGCAACAAAGTGACTGTTAACACCAAATATAGTATAGCCGTACTCACAATAGAGAGTTACAATTACTTACAAGATGATGTTCATTTTCAAAATCACCGCGGGTAATTCAATAATAAAATACCTAAGTATATTAAGATAACAAAATATGAATTGTAGAGTCGACTCGATTCAAATTTGATAACTACGTTGTAATTTGATACGTCTCATAATACGCCACTGCGCTAATACGATACTACACATTTCAAAATATTCCTTTGCGATATAAGTAAAAGAGGTAGAGTCCAAGGTCACAAAAGCAAGGATAATATAGCGTCATTATGAATATACAGTAGATATATACCTGCAATAGAAGCTCAAAACTCTGACCTTATACGAAGGTCGAGGTCAGGGTTACACTTTTTTACTACATTTATTATATTTTTGAATCAAAAATTAAGAAAGACACATTGCCATGGAAATGGCCTACCTAATCAAATTATAATTTTTAAAATGTAGAGTTGCAATGCTTGCAACAAAAAAATTTTGGTCTTAGAGACCTAATCTGTTCAATGATTTTAATAAAAAAAATTTTTTTATGTTATTTTCATCTCCTTTATAATAATTAAAAAGTATAATTTTGTATTTAAGGATGAGACTCCTTAAAAATAAAGATCTCCAATATTTTGACGTATACCTACATAGACATATATACTAATAACTGAAACAGCTTCATATTTACAAATATTTTGAGAGAAATCCAACATAGTACTCTATTGCGCAGTTCTAAGATCATCAGCAAGGTCATTGTCTAAATGGCTCGCTCCAAATGTTAATTTGTCTATGTTGTACTTACATTACAAATCATGTGTCTCTTGACCATACTAGTAAATTCCTTCTAAATCTATAATAGTACCACATGATAAGTTTTCCTTTAACTGAAGGTTATCTGGAGGATACTTCATACAGGGCTTAAACTAAGACATGTTTCAGCGGTCCCTTAAAAAATGGATTGATGTGGATTAAGATTCTTTCTATGTTTAAATTAATATATAGATTATGTTGATGAATTTTACATAACTAACGTATTCAATTATAAATCAAAAATAAATATTCTTAAATTTTAATAAATACATGAATATGTAGGTACTTACTAAATACAATTTTTTATTTTATAGAATGTAATGAGAATGCCTTTGAAAAACATTTTAATTGCCTGCATGCATCACAATAACAATAGTTGTTATTGTTTGTTTGTAAGTACATAGCAGATTTCTTGTGTAATCCACAAAGAAATATGAATACTTAGGTATATATCTATTAGAACCAATTCTTAAAGTTCTATTTTAATATATTCCAGATATTCTTAAATATATTCATTATTTGGCGCTTGTAAAAATATAACGAAATTGAAATGTCTCATTTAAAGGCACTTACGATAGGTGCAATAAATACTTACGCAAATAAGGTACCTATATACCTACTTTTTGATTTCTTAGTGAACTTTAGATTGTTGTTTGATTGTATTATTGTTTCTTTAATTTACGTTAAATAAAGACTTCTTAATCAAAACTTGTAAGATATTAAAAGCTTTGACTTACTTAAAATATAAAAACAAATTTCAAAGTGAACATAATTAAAGGGATCAGATTAAAACATCGAATCGCGACAGTAATCACCGCAACCACCTAAAAAATATAATCATAATAACAAAACGCACTTACCAAGTCCAAATCGCAATCCAAAGGTTCACTGATCCGTCCACACACACATCCAAAAATCAATTGTGTAAAAAAGAAACATCAAGTTTTCAAAATTCTGTATCACTTCACTCCTGTCACTGTCAGCGTTTTCAAATTCCGAGCACAATCTCCTGAGTTCCGTACAGTCGAGCGACACGTGTGGCCAGCGCGGCGGCGGTCGAGTCACTGAACTAGGCGACTGCCGCGCCCCCTCGGGTGGATGCGAGCGCGTATTTTTGTTGTGGTGCGCTCCCGAACTGGAGATAACATTGTCAAAACGATGGCTACGGATTTAAGAAAATGGGTCACGCAGATAGAGGCTTTCATTTTTGTTTATTAATTGATAGTGCTCGGCGAGGAATTTTTATTGAGCTGTTTTTTTATTCAGTTTTTTCAGACTCTACATAGAGTTCATGTTGACATGTAGAGACGAAGTTTTAGGACATGTGATTTCACGTATGCGGGGACAATGTAACTAATGACCTTTTTTTACGTAATATTATTAGGTAATTATGATGTACATGATTATGGACCATGCATTTTCATGTGAGAAAAACCAGTGATAACAACGATAAATTGTCGCATTAATTAAATGGTAGACAAAGGTAAAATAAACACTTATTTTTTTATTTTTCACGGCTACCGACAATGAGTTTTTTTAACTCCAAGAAAAAAAGCAATAATCTTGTATTGGCATTAAGTACATTTTTTTACGAAATACGCATTAATCCTTTACAACACGCTGTACCTATTCGTATAAAACTACGTATTTAATGTTAATAGGCTGAAAATATTGAAGTATGATAAAATTGATATAATAAAGATAGTGATTAATCATTTGGATATGAAATTATAATGACCTTAAAATTTATGTGGTAATACTTCTTGAGACTTTCAATTATTTACGAGACTTTGTAATTGCAAAGTAACTTTTGCTGAAAGTTGCAAACTTTATTTTAAACTTAAATTTTCCTTTCATACTACAAAAGAATGGTTTTGAAAATGTTTTTATTTTAAGTGCTTGATTTCTGATTGTTTTACAGGAACGGACTCTACATTAAAACTATTTCTCTACGAAATAATGATACATTGATTAATTAATCAACCTTAATTATCCTTGAATAGTCAAGGTTTATTAAGGCCGATGTTTTCTATAATTTTTTAAATGTTCATGTACCTGTTACATAAATGCATTATTTGTTAATTTTATGATGCAATAATTGCTAATATACTGTAATATGAACAATGGATGCCTATTTTATTTTTTTACGCTTCGTCTTATGTGTCGTCTTGGACTTTGAACGTGATCCTGAAATGGACGATTGTAATTATTACGTCGAAGTAATTGCCACGGTCTGACCTCTGTGACCTTTCGCTAGGGCTAGTCGAATCTTCATTATACATCCATACTTTTCTGAACGTTTCAATTATTTGTCTTCTAACCACAAACTAGTAAAAAAGAACGCTGTCATACTATAGCGTGAAGCCACGTTTATGCATGTGTGAGTGAGATACTTATTGATACTAGATAACGGATATCTGTCATTTAGAACGCTTATTATATCAATGTGTGACGTAAGTTGCGTATCAAGTTGGAACACATGAAGAGCTTCAATATCTAGTTAGTGGCGCGGAGTCCTTCTTTTTTTACTAGTCTGTGCTTCTAGCTAATCTTTATTTAAAGTTAAAAAAATGTCTAACTATGTATCTGTATAAAAAAAATTGCTAGTATATCTTGACTGGCCCGTTGGTCGAGTGGTCAGAGACCCTGGCCACGAAACCAAGGGTCGCGGGTTCGAATCCCGCTAGGGGCAAATGTTTTGTGTGATGAACATGGACATTTTGTACTTGAGTCATGGATGTTTATAAACGTATTTAAGTATGTCTATCCGTTCACCTAGTATCCATAGTACAAGCATAAGCTTAGTTTGGAAGTAGGGAATTGGTGTTTCAGTCTGAACAATTTGAACAAATTTATCTATATAGTATATTTTAATGTGCAGATATACTCGGAATTTTTTTTAAATATGTATGTGTTTTTCTATAATGGATAAGCATTTTAGTTAATTAGCATTGACTCTGCGTACGCCTTCGGGGATTATAAGCGTGATGTTATGTATGAAGCTTATTTTTTAATTAATTTAGACTGATATATAATAGTGAAAACTATATATATAGGTACCAATTTTTTATAATTAGATAGTTTAATTATATGCTTAATTATATGAAGCTCTACCAATGGAAAACTTTTTTTATTAATAAATTAAAACACAAAGTTCATATAAGGTAGAGCTCCATACATAGAGTTGGTTTTGCGCCGCTCGCACCGGGCGACCTCTACCCCGCCACCAAGGAAGTGATTACGGCTCACATTCATTATTTATCACATAACCGCTGGTAGAGTCGTACTCACAATGTTGTGTTGCGGTCACCCAGCCTTTCCATCAGAAGGTAATTTAGATTTCCTTTCAGTCGTGAGAGAAAATGGTTTCTACAAAAATAAGATATAGAGTACTTCTTGTAGAGCACGATATTACACTATCGGTATCCAAATCAAGACTCATTAAAAATACATTGATTTTAGTAAGCGATTTAAACTTTAGTGAAAGCATTAAATAAATAAATAATTATCAGACTACATCACATACTGATTGATCTGACTCCGAATAAGTAGCTTAAGCACTTGTGTTACGGATACTAGAAATAACAGGTAGTATTACAAATATATACTTAAATATTGGATATTAACATCCAGACACAGAACAAACCATAAGTATTTATCACACGAATGTTTGTCCTGGGTGGGGATCGAACCCACAACTCCAAACTACCACGTAGGGTCACTACCAAATGCACCATCGAGCATTTTGGCTGTACTCTTGGTAAATAAAGACCTTTTTTTTTTCTTATTAATTTTTTTTTAATAGAACGATCCGCGCCGGCTTTGCGCGGTAAACACAAAACAATATAAAACTATACATGTAAATATTCCTCTTCAATCACTTGATCGGTGAAAACCACGAACAGACAGAAGCTGCGACTTTGTTTTCAGTAAAGATAATCTAATCTTATTAACCAAAGACTATCCAGATTTCAGTCATATTTCAACCAAATTAAGAAAATTAAAATCCCTCATCTTTGACTTGCCCGTTGGTCGAGTGGTCAGAGACCCTGGCCACGAAACCAAGGGTCGCGGGTTCGAATCCCGCTAGGGGCGAATGTTTCGTGTGATGAACATGGACATTTGTACTCGAGTCATGGATGTTTATAAACGTATTTAAGTATGTATCCGTTCACCTAGTATCCATAGTACAAGCATCAGCTTAGTTTGGAACTAGGGAATTGGTGTGTCAGTCTGAAAGAAAGAAAGATTTTTTATTTAAACACAAACCGACTTTAGCCACGCACTTTAGTCCGTTAGATTAAACACGCGACAACAAACAACTTCACTCCTATTCCGTCCACAAGAACATTAACGGTCGTTTATATTACAATTGGACACAAATTAATCCGCTTAAGTCTGTACGTCGTGCCCGCCGCACCCGATAGACGCTGGATTCGCTTTTATTTGACTAATTTATGCTACACATGCGTCGACGAAAGCAAAACCTATCTCGTGGCGAGCACTTTCGATGGTCCGTCTGTTTTTATAGCAGTGACCGTATAAGGTTGTATCTAATTAGTTCCATTGTATGAAGCTTGCTTCCTTCTTGTTGTGATTTCTGATGATTTTTTTATTTTACACATACTTTTTATTTTTATTGATTTCTTAGATTCAAATATTTTTAATGTTTAAATTAAATTTGTGCGTTAAAATCGTTTTTTTTTAACGATTTTACAATAATCTTATGTTCAAACTAAACTGAAGTATTTTTTCCAGATCCATTTCTTGAAATAATTTTATAAACGATGACCTTTGAATTCAGTGCTGAAATTGTACAGTATTTTTGTCTCATGGCAAATAATAGTCATAGCGAATATAAATTGATAAATTCAAGTTTCAACCAACCAACACATAATTTTGTTTTACACAGTGGTATGACATCAACTTTTCAAAGGAGTAACCCCACATTTCCCAATCGTCCAAAAATTCCGAACCACTCCGAGCTTCCCCAAACCTCTCCATCCTATTTTCACCTTCATACGAGCGAAAGAGACGGCGATACGTCGTCAGCGCCGCCGACGCCGGCCGACGCGTGGCGGCCGCGGCCGAGGCCACGCGCGGGAAGCGCCCGGCAAGGTTAATTCTTTTCCCGCCAACAATCAGCGGCGTAATGCTTTAATCTGTGGCTTTGTTTGTGTTGCCAGTACTTAATTGGACATTTGACAGGTTGGATAATTGACATACTTTTTAAACATACATATCACGACTGCAATCCCCGAACCAGATTAACCCAAAAATCGAGCTGGGTTAGACGGAAAATTGGGAAAGTAATTAAAAGTGGCTAGCTCGTCGCTTACATAATTACAAACTCCATACAAAATACACCATTGGTCGCCTTTTACGACATGCTAGACCAGGAACACAGTTGGTAATTTTTTTAGGATTCCCAGACATTTTTGCCACACGGTTGTAGCGGTGGTAGCTCAATGGTAAGGACACGCACCTCATAACCAAAGATTGCGGGGTT
This sequence comes from Glyphodes perspectalis, assembly GCA_951394215.1. Classification (NCBI taxonomy): domain Eukaryota; kingdom Metazoa; phylum Arthropoda; class Insecta; order Lepidoptera; family Crambidae; genus Glyphodes; species Glyphodes perspectalis. The sequence goes on along the minus strand of OX596201.1, from coordinate 18,663,803 downwards.
AAACCCGAGCACGTACCTCTAGATTTTTCAAATCTACGTACGTATTTATACCACTAGCTCGTGATAAAACCTGCAAATTCAAACAACTTTAGATTTGTAACCATGATCCAAAAATTGTTTGGTTTCCCTATCTTTGGGTTATGATTACGAAAATCAGATCGGCTGTTTGTACCCAGCTTATTTGTCGCTTGCAGTCACAAAGCCAATACCCAATAAGACTAAAAATATTTTTAATGAATTGATGAAATTTATTTCTCAAAAGAACATTTTCATGGTTCACTAAATAAGAGAAACAAAAAGCCGGCGGGGTAGGCAGAGAGAACCGAACGCCATATGGCACGGTCCTCACACACCTCACTCGCTTCTTCAACATTCATGATCCTTTTCATACAAGCTCTACGGTTTTTATGACTCCTAACATCACCTTCTGTAAATACACGATCAATCTGGTCGTGGTATGAGCACGACCAATCTGGTCGTGGTATGAGCACGACCAATCTGGTCGTGGTATGAGCACGACCAGATTGATCGTGTGACACATGGTACAACCTACATCCATATCCTACAGAAACATTAATTATTTTATATTATTTGTACCTTGACTCTGCCTACCCCTTCGGGGATTATAGGCCTGATGTTATGTATGTAGTATGTATGTTACTGTAAAAGCCCGTATATTGGTCAATCTTAGGTTTTACTAGTAAATCTTAGGATTTACCGACATGAGTTGGTAAATGTAAACATTTCTAGGTTAGGTTATATTATGGGTTAGTTAGGTTAGGTTTATTAACCTGATTAAAGAAATACCTTACCTAACCTAACCTATAATATAATCTAATCTTAGTTAGGTTTGGTTAGGTAAAATTTTCCAAGTAAAGAATCCTAAGATTTACTAAGTAAATGGTGGTAAAAGTTCGAATTGTACACCTGTTCGGACTTTTACCGTTAAGTGTTGTATAACCATAGTTCGAGCTATTACAGCAACATGTATACTTTCAACCATATTTTGGCCGTACATCGCATGCAATACACCCAGAACACCTGAATCTCGTTATAATGAGTCTCCATGTCGACACTGCGCCGGTCAGCCATTACCCGATGGTATCGGCGCGGGCGCAACAATGGCGCGAAATCAAGATGCCCTACCTCCGTGGTCGTCAGGTGCAAACGTCATTAGCGAAATGAAGGTCGGCCTGTAAAGGCTTTTGGGGTTCTGTATCCGAAGGGTGTCAACGGATTGAAGAGCCTTATAAACTCCTTAGGTTGGGGATAATCTTGTCTGTCTGTCACATGTCTGAAGTTTATGAAGCGTGATAGATAGACGTAAGAAATATTAAACAATTTTCACAGGTTGCCCAAAAACTTTTTCCACTTTAATAATAATTGTGATACATTACAATAAAATTAAATTATAATAGCAATAGGATAACACATACAGCGTCATTAGAAAAAATAAGTCAAGATAAACCTAATGACACTTTAAAAAATGTTGACACGGATAATTTTGGTTATAACCTGACAAATTCAAATTGTATAGCTGATCTTTAGACTTAAATCTAATAGGTTTTAAGGTTTAAATGCAGTAAAAATACCAACTTCTGTAAAAATGCTGATAAAGATTTATTTTATTACAATCACTGCTATAAAACATGAATAGAAATTAACGAAGGTCCCATAATTTTTTATTTTTATATGGGGTATTATGCTCAATTTAATATTTTATTTTGAAAGTTAGATTATCAAATAATAAATACGTATTTTTTTGCTTTATATGATACTCAAAAAATTACAAAGATACAGCGCTTCAAAGATCTGAAATTTAGCGCATTACGTCACTTGGACGGTAAAATTTTACACACCTAGTGACGTCACGCGGCATTCAACGCGCTGTATCTTCATAATTTTTAGTTTGTTAAACAAAAGAAAAAATACGGAAGCAATATATTTTTGTAATCTCAATAGTATACTATAATTTTTTTATTGAGGAACATAGCCTATTGTACGTTGGTACGGGACCCCCAATTCTACTCCCACTTAACCGTTTTTTAGTAACAATCTCAAGTTGAGCGCTGTGAAACTGGTGATTATGTGAAATGGAAATACAGTACTTAGTGCTTTTTGTTTGTAACTAATTTGGCGGGTGTCTCGTGGCTGAATACAGAAAGTTTATTACTGACAATTTCAATTGAGAAATTGACATAATCTGGAACGATCCGGTTTGTTTATTCACTGATGAAGTGTAATGGTTATATTAAATCCAAATTAAAATACATTTATAAAACCATCGTAGATACTGTTACTTGGAAGTGAGCTTTAAACTAGACCATGCATTAAACCAGCATTGAAAATCAGCGTCATTTCGCCCCAAAGTCATGATAAATGCTGAGTGGCTACCATTTTGGCTGCATATCATAAACTTTTTGCTATAAAATTTTGTTATACATGATAACATGACATAACATAACATAACATCACGCCCATAATCCCCGAAGGGGTAGGCAAAGTCAAAGAGACAGCAGGCCCCTTCAACCACATTCAGCCAAAAACAAAACTGGGTTACATGGAAAATTGTGAAAAAGTAGCGACAAATGGCCAGCTCGTCGCCTACACAATCACATACCCACAACCCCATACACCATTAGTCGCCTTTTACGACATGCTAGGCAAAAAACACAGTTGGCACATTCTTTTTAAGTCCCAGACCAACATGGGACAATGAGCTGGGTTAGATGGAAAATTGTGTTATACACGATATTGTCCATTTAATACCTTACCTAACCTAACCTATAATATAATCTAATCTTAGTTAGGTTTGGTTAGATAAAATTTTCCAAGTAAAGAATTCTAAGATTTACTAAGTAAATGGTGGTAAAAGTTCGAATTGTACACCTGTTCGGACTTTTACCGTTAAGTGTTGTATAACCATAGTTCGAGCTATTACAGCAACATGTATACTTTCAACCATATTTTGGCCGTACATCGCATGCAATACACCCAGAACACCTGAATCTCCTTATAATGAGGCTCCATGTCGACACTGCGCCGGTCAGCCATTACCCGATGGTATCGGCGCGGGCGCAACAATGGCGCGAAATCAAGATGCCCTACCTCCGTGGTCGTCAGGTGCAAACGTCATTAGCGAAATGAAGGTCGGCCTGTAAAGGCTTTTGGGGTTCTGTATCCGAAGGGTGTCAACGGATTGAAGAGCCTTATAAACTCCTTAGGTTGGGGATAATTTTGTCTGTCTGTCACATGACTAAAGTTTATGAAGCGTGATAGATAGACGTAAGAAATATTAAACAATTTTCACAGGTTGCCCAAAAACTTTTTGCACTTTAATAATAATTGTGATACATTACAATAAAATTAAATTATAATAGCAATAGGATAACACATACAGCGTCATTAGAAAAAATAAGTCAAGATAAACCTAATGACACATTAAAAAATGTTGACACGGATAATTTTGGTTATAACCTGACAAATTCAAATTGTATAGCTGATCTTTAGACTTAAATCTAATAGGTTTTAAGGTTTAAATGCAGTAAAAATACCAACTTCTGTAAAAATGCTGATAAAGATTTATTTTATTACAATCACTGCTATAAAACATGAATAGAAATTAACGAAGGTCCCATACTTTTTTATTTTTATATGGGGTATTATGCTCAATTTTTTATTTTATTTTGTAAGTTAGATTATCAAATAATAAATACGTATTTTTTGCTTTATATGATACTCAAAAAATTACAAAGATACAGCGCTTCAAAGATCTGAAATTTAGCGCATTACGTCACTTGGACGGTAAAATTTTACACACCTAGTGACGTCACGCGGCATTCAACGCGCTGTATCTTCATAATTTTTAGTTTGTTAAACAAAAGAAAAAATACGTAAGCAATATATTTTTGTAATCTCAATAGTGTACTATAATTTTTTTATTGAGGAACATAGCCTATTGTACGTTGGTACGGGACCCCCAATTCTACTCCCACTTAACCGTTTTTTAGTAACAATCTCAAGTTGAGCGCTGTGAAACTGGTGATTATGTGAAATGGAAATACAGTACTTAGTGCTTTTTGTTTGTAACTAATTTGGCGGGTGTCTCGTGGCTGAATACAGAAAGTTTATTACTGACAATTTCAATTGAGAAATTGACATAATCTGGAACGATCCGGTTTGTTTATTCACTGATGAAGTGTAATGGTTATATTAAATCCAAATTAAAATACATTTATAAAACCATCGTAGATACTGTTACTTGGAAGTGAGCTTTAAACTAGACCATGCATTAAACCAGCATTGAAAATCAGCGTCATGTCGCCCCAAAGTCATGATAAATGCTGAGTGGCTACCATTTTGGCTGCATATCATAAACTTTTTGCTATAAAATTTTGTTATACATGATAACATAACATAACATAACATCACGCCCATAATCCCCGAAGGGGTAGGCAAAGTCAAAGAGACAGCAGGCCCCTTTATTTAACCACATTCAGCCAAAAACAAAACTAAGCCGGGTTAGATGGAAAACTGTGAAAAAGTAACGACAAGTGGCCAGCTCGTCGCCTACACAATCACATACCCACAACCATACACCATTATTCGCCTATTACAACATGCTAGGCAAAAAACACAGTTGGCACATTCTTTTTAAGTCCCAGACCAACATGGGACAATGAGCTGGGTTAGATGGAAAATTGTGTTATACACGATATTGTCCATTTATATGTTTGTTGTTTCCCTCATATCTGTTTAAGGGTAACTGTTAGTTCTCGTACCAAATAAATAAGTTTAAATTCTTCTAAGTTTTCATGTCACTGGATTAAGCACAGTTGAGATTGTGCTGGGCCTAGCTGGATTGCTGGATGCAGCATTACAATCCCTAAACATGATCGTAGCAAGGTGAAGATGGAAGTTCAGAATAAATTGGCTCGGTTTATTTTTAGCAAACAGGAACCGTAGCTATAGAAACGTAACCTTCAGTATATACCTAATAATATATTTCCGTGTTCCACTTGAGAAAATTATGGGGCTTCATCCTGACGTGTTTATGTGGAGCTAAGGATCTCAGTTCCTTTGCCCCCATTCAGACTTGCTTTTTCTCGATACTTAATGAAACCATTTTCAAATAATGTGTCCCAAATAATGATTTGCTTTAAAGAGCCGTAGACTTTGACAACCTTTAAGTATTTGATGTTTTATCTTATAATATCTAATCATCGTCCTAGCGTTATGTCCCGTACTTAGACGGGGTCCGCTTAGACCATGATCGAGGATTTAGCGAGTCTGGTAATTACATTGAAGCGACTGCCGATCTGACCTTCGTAACCCTAAGATAGGGGAACCAGACAATTTTTGGATCATGGTTACAAATTCAAAGTTGTTTGAATTTGCAGGTTTCATCACGATGTTTTCCCTCACCGTCGAGCTAGTGGTATAAATATGTACATAGATTTTTTTTAAATCTAGAGGTACATGCCCGGGTTTGAACCCGCACTCCTCGGTTAAGAGGCGCGTGTCCTTACCATTGAGCTACCACCGCTCGTCTCTTATAATATCTAATATTAATAAATAAATCCTCCAGACTGACACGCCAATTTCCTAGTTCCAAACTAAGCTTACAAGCTTGTGCTATGGATGCTAGGTGAACGGATAGACATACTTAAATACGTTTATAAACATCAATGACTCGAGTACGTTTACGTTTATAAACATGAATTTGGCCCTAGCGGGATTCGAACCCGCGACCCTTGGTTTCGTGGTGAGAGTCTCTGGCCACTCGAACAATGGGCTTGTCAAATGAAAATATTATGTTTAACTTCTTGAGACTTATTATTTTTTTCATATACTAAGTGATTTGGTCTGGCTGATGGAAATTATTCGCTGTAGATTATGGATATTTGACTACAATCAGTTTCAGCTAAATACAAATATAACTCCGTCGGTGGAGTGAAATCTGAATTTTCAAATTTCATGACACTTTCTGAACACTGTAAAATGTAAGATGCATTATAACTATACTTTTTTTTAACCTAAATGCATTTAAAGTGAATTTTCAATTAAATACGTGTACCTTTATCTTATTTGCACACCTTCAATATCAACTCCGTTCAACTTTGTGGTATACCACATTTTTTGGTAGAAATTTAGTTTTGATTTAAATTTACCTAATTCATTCATTGCTTCTTAGAAAATCATATGATAGACAACATGTTCCTTTAATTAAAATTGGTTGCGACTTCAAAGGTCCTTTAGTGTTTTGCTGCATCTTTCGACGCCAGTCGTCACCTTGTGTGCGCATGCGCCGGCGCGTGGAACTAGCCCGTTACCGCGGCCGCGCGTAAAGTCCGCGCGTGCGCTGTGCGCTCATATTGCCCGGCGGCCGGAGACTTTGATTGTTGTTCACAACAATCAAATCCCATCATCTTCCTAGCGTTATGTCCCGTGTTTAGACGGGGTCCGCTTAGACCATGATCCAGGATTTAGCGAGTCTGGTAATTACATTGAAGTGACTGCCAATCTGACCTTCGTAACCCTAAAATAGGGGAACCAGACAATTTTTGGATCATGGTTACAAATCCAAAGTTGTTTGAATTTGCAGGTTTCATCACGATGTTTTCCCTCACCGCCGAGCTAATGGTATGAATACGTACATAGATTTGAAAAATCCAGAGGTACGTGCCGGGTTTGAACCCGCACTCCTCGGTTAAGAGGCGTGTGTCCTTACTATTGAGCTACCACCGCTCTTGTTCACAACATCCCATAGTATATAAATTAAATGGCTTAAGCTTGTAGTTTGAAAAGCGACAGAGTTGCTCTCCTAGCAGTAGCTTAGGCAGACACTGAGACGCCGCTGAGATCGTGGCTTACTTAGGGGATCCCGCAGTAATACGTGTGCGTAAGATTCTTCCCCGAAGACGGCATAGGCGAGGTATACCGGCTAACCTAACCCTTCATGTAAAATGCCCCTGCGATGGCAGTTTTACATTCACCGCTCGCACCTAGTGGCCCTACTTTCATAGTGTTTACCATATACATAATCCGACAACATCACATACATTGATCTAATTAAGCAAAGTAGCCTAAGCACTTATGGGATATCAGAAATAACAGTGGTATTACAAATATATACTTAAATATTGAATATGACCCAGACACAGAACAAATACAAGTATTCGTCACACGAATATTTGTCCTGAGTGGAGATCGAACCCACAACTCTTGGCGCATGGGGCAGGGTCACTACCGAATGCGCCATCGAGCCAGTCAAACCATAAGAGCTGTCTTGGTTTGGGACTTCTAAAAAGTTCACGAGCTGGGTGCTTTAAATATTATATCATAAAAAGCAACAAGTATTGAATCACAAAGATTGTAAAAGTGACTAGCCGGCCACTTGTCACTACTTATTCCCACTTTACCCAAAGTCAAAAAGTGTCTAAAGGAACTTGCTCTTTGGACTCCACCTACCCCTTCGGGGATTACGGACGCGAATGTATGTATGTATGTACGTAAGAGCGATGCGGTGCGGGCCTCGAGTTGCGAAAGCACCGGCCGTGGCGCGAAATCTGCTAAGGTCGCTGACTCGCCTCTGAGGTCGGCGCTGCGGCTGCCTGCCGTTACCATGTGACGAGAGTGGTGGCTAATGATATGCGAAGGGGTGCGGGTAACAGAAAGCAATTAATAAGGTAGAAATATTAATTCTCCAAACTAACACATTAATTCCCTAGATCCAAAAAACACTTGTGCTATAAATAAATATTAGACTACATCACATACATTGATCTGACTCCAAGGTAAGTAGCTTAAGCACTTGTGTTAAGGATATCAGAATCAACAGTGGTATTACAAATATGTACTTAAATATTCAATATTAACACCCAGACACAGAACAAACCCAAGTATTCATCAGACGAATGTTTGTCCTGGGTGGGGATCGAACCCACAACTCTTGGCACATGGGGCAGGGTCACTACCATCAAATGGATACTAGTTTACGGATGGACATACCAATCAGCATGTCAATCAAGTAATCCTGACTTAGCAAAGGACATAACGTTATGAGGATGATATTATTGCCTAAATGACCAATAAAACAGTTAACATTAACCACATTTATAAAGATTTTTTGGAATAAAACAATTGTTCCAACCAGCAAGTCATGAGTTATTTAAATAATATTTTGGCAATATTTATTGTGAAATGTAATGTTCTTTTTGCACAGATGTTTTCGATGTTAGTTCGTTAAACAATAATCGACTTCGGTATGAATCATTGTATGCAAAATGTTAATTAAGACATAAAAAAATATTTAACGAACATGTTATATTACCAAGTCAAGTCGTTTAATGTGAAATGACCTCGACCCATAATTGCTATCAATTGCTTTTTTAAATCCCCTAATGCTATTAAAATTGACCATCACCAGGCCTCGAAGATCGTATTGCAGATACGGAATCTACACAACTCTACACTACCTGTAAGGTCAAATTAATTTTCTTAGACATAATGTTGGTGAGATCTTGAATATTAGGAATTCACTCGACCGTATATATTTCAACAAAATTTTCGCTATCAAAATTACTAGAAAATTTATCTACAATGAACAAATGACGTTAATGGTGATCATAAGAATGAAATCTTAAAACAATTTTTAAGAACTGTCCAAATAAATTCGTTTTATATATTTTGTATAGAAAACCAAGGCGTGACGTCAAGTTTTTGCTTACGTTACTGAATGATCCACTTAGTGTTTTTAAAGCAAATAAAAATTAAACTAAATAAAGTAAGTGTTCTTTTATAAAAATTAAATCTTTGAATTCTTAAGTTGTGTCTTTATGTCCATTATCAATCAATACAATACATGTAAGTAAATAATACGTAAAATCAAAGGATTCAAATATCCGTATTAGCATATTATATTTGCATAAAATTATCTGCAAGTTTAGGCTGAAATATCTCATAAATTTCAGCCTCCTTTCTATCCGTCTTACATTAAACAACAGGATAACAGATAGCTGTCATATCAATAACATCCAATCACGCTACATCTAAAAAAACCATCAAAATGAACCAACCTCTTTTATTTAACTATTAATAGCAGAACACTAGAAAGAAGAAATTACGTCTCGGCTAGCAACCTAAAACATCCAATGGAGACATTTCACACAAATTAGCGGGTTAAAGCTATTTGGGCTCCCGAAATACACAATGTTTTGGTGTCCATCGTAGACCGTTGCGTCACAGGGCGCAGGGAATGCGCCGATGCACGCGACGGATGCAGCCCGCTCGCACTGATAGGCGAAAATAAAGCTATTATTGACTCTGGAATGACATACATTTACAATACAATAGTCGAATTCCTAGCTGACGTGTGCCCGGAATAGCATGTGTGTGTGTGTGTGTGTATACACACAACACACACTGTTTATTGCACACTCAACATTCACATGCACCATTTTATTGATACCATCAAAGATTCTGGGACTTAAAAACAATGTACCAACTGTTTTCCTAGCTCAGCACCAAGGTTACTGTGTATCGGTATTCGGTGTTAGGTTAGCTTACGAACAACTAGCAATTTGTCACTACTTTTTCGTACTTTTCCATCCAACACGATTGTCCAACGTTGGTCTGGGACTTAAAAAGAATGTGCTAACTGTGTTCCTTGCCTAACATGACGTAAAAGGTGACAAACAGTTTATCGAGTTTTGGGTCTGTAATTAATGTCGAGCTAGCTGTTTGTCACTACGTTTTCAGGATTGCCTATGTAACTCAGCCCAGTTCTATTTTTTGCTGAATGTGGTTAAAGAGGCCTGTTGTCACTTTGTCTTTACCTACCCCTTCGGGGATTACAGGCGTGAAGTGATATGGACCTATGTATTAAATTTTTCCAAAAAAAAAAATCTTTCGCTTTCATCAATATCCTCTTAACAGCTAAATACCTTTCAAAAACGATCTCAGTTAAGATCTATTATTCACCCCCATAAGGCGTGCTAGAACAAACGCGGACTGCATGTTGCAACGATTGCGTCACCGGGCGGAGGGGGGCGGCGGGGCGGTGAAAGTCGCATGGAAATCCAGCGCTCGGTGCAGCTGGATTTACGGCGATTTGTCCGGATTCGGTGGAAGGGGTCTCTAATAGTATCTTTGTCAGATAAGTCGTGTTTTGTTAGAGGATAAATGTTGTCCCGTGTTAGTCTGGAACTTAATAATGTTCTAACTGCTTGCAGTACATGTCGTAAAAGGCTGCTAATCGTGTACTGGGCTGTCACATCTTTTCATAATTTTCCATCCCAATTCAATTTTATCTTTGGCTAAGAGCAGCTGAAGAAGCCGCTTTTAAGATTCCACCAATGCCTTTGAGGATTGCAAGCGGCTCTTCCGTTGCAGCCAAGTACGCAACAGAAACCTAAACTCTTCAAGTTACTAAATAAATAAATAAATTCTCCCGACTGACACACCAATTCCCTAGTTCCAAACTAAGCTTGTGCTGTGGATACTAGGTGAACGGATAGACATACATAAATACGTTTATAAACATCCATGACTCGAGTACAAATGTTCGTGTTCGTCACACGACACATTTGCCCCTAGTGGGATTCGAACTCGCGACCCTTCGGTTTCGTGGCCAGGGTCTTCACTCGACCAACGGGCCTGTCTAAGTTACTGACATAAATGTATTACTATGAATTAGATATAATTTTACTCCTTGAGCAGTGGCGGATTTACCCTAAGGCCCAGTAGGCCCGGGCCTAGGGCGGCCAGATATTAGAGGCGGCCTATCGTGATAAAAATTAAGTGATGACGCTTTAGTACTGAGAATTATGGCCTCGGGCCTAGGGCGGCCAAGACTGTAAATCCGACACTGTCCTTGAGGCTATCTCGCAAGACCTATACGGACTATATATAAAACCACAAAGGAAAGCTGGATTACACAGTTGGTAGCTAATCTTGTGCTGCACAGCACATACGGGTAGGCGATGTCCTATTTGGCAACGGACTACAATGCATCTGGAATGCAATACGATAAACTACATATTTTATATTTTATTTATTGACAGGCCCGTTGGTCGAGTGGTCAGAGATCCTGGCCAGGAAACCGAGGGTCGCGGGTTCGAATCCCGCTAGGGGCAAATGTTTCGTGTGATGAACGTGGACATTTGTACTCAAGTCATGGATGTTTATAAACATATTTAAGTATGTCTATCCGTTCACCTAGTATCCATAGCACAAGCATTAGCTTAGTTTGGAACTAGCGAAGTGGTGTGTCAGTCTGGAGAATTTATTTAATTTATATGTGTGTATTTATTGATTCTTGTACCAAACATAATACATAAATACGTTTAAAACATACATGACTGAGTCACACATCCATGAGTACAAATGTCCATGTTCTTCACCCGAAACATTTGCCCCTAGTGCGACGGCCAGGGTATGGGAGGATCTGAAGGTATAACTAGATAAGTGTATTGGGTTTGTGTAGAGAAGCTAGTCAAAAAGTTACTATTTGGAGAAGAATATTTTCTCTACTTATACCCGAACCTTTTTGGTTCGCAGACTCAAAGTATCTAAGCAAAAAGAACGAACAAAGAGCGATCCTAACGTCTATTATTTTATAAATCTTTCTCCGCTTCTATATTTAGTCGCACCTTGTTTGGAGCGAACTCCTCGGCTCCGATTTTTATTAGAAAGGCCTTAACGTAATGTGTTCCAGAACAATACGCCTTGAGGTAGGTTGTGTTCAGGCTGGAGCGAGCTTTTGAACCCTGTAGCACTAATTTTAAGGTCCAAATTTTAATGGTCGCGATCTAGTATTAGATTTAGGCGTTTAGCTTAAAGCTGGCCGAGGTTGTCCCGTACCGAAAAAATCTATTCTTAAAAGAAAATATTTTAGACTAGGTGCCTGCCGATGCTTCGTTCGCGGTTTGTAAATTAGATGTTTCGAGAACCCAATGAACTTTGAATTTTATTTACATAAGATGATGGTTCTATTCCAAGTTATATATATGTTATAATAGAGACTAGACAAGCTCTATGGCGCATCCGGTAGTGCGCCTTACCCCATTCGTTCGATCCCTACCCAGGATTAACATTCGTGTGATGAATACTGGTGTTTATTCTGTGTCTGAGTGTTAATTTCCAATATTTGAGTATATATTTGTCATACCACTGTTGTTTTTGATATCCGTAACACAAGTGCATAAGCTACTTACCTCAAGTCAGATCAATGTATGTGATGTAGTCTGATATTTATTTATTGATATTTACTGTAAAAATTCCTTAAACTTTATTATAAACGTATGTTACGAATTACGTAAAATACTTAAAACTTAAAACCCGTCGACATAAGCAACTTTTTATCACGGAAAGTTAATAGGTCCCACGCGGTTCACAATATCTAGGTCTAGGGTTCAGAAATAATAGGCTAACTGTGTTCCTTGCCTGTGTCGTACGAGGCAACTAATGGAGTAATGGGTTTGTGATTTCCAACATAAATAAATAATAACATATAAATAAATAAATTCTCCAGACTGACACACCAATTCCCTAGTTCCAAACTAAGCTTATGCTTGTTATAGATGCTAGGTGAACGGACAGACATGAACAAGTACAAATATCCATGTTCATCATACGAAACGTCTGCTCCTAGCGGGATTTGAACCCGCGACCATTAGTTTCATGGCCAGGGTCTCTGACCACTCTACCAACGGGCTAGTCAAAAATGTAGTATAAAGAAGAATCTGCTGCTCCTTCGACTCTGACTACCCTTTCGGGGATTACGGGTGTGATGATATGAGTAATTCATCAACTTGGACTACAGGCCTATGGCCCGCTTAGGACGAGTTGCAGATCGTATGTACAGCTTATGATCCTAAAAGCCTATAGAGTCTGTAACAGTCCGAATTTCAAAGTGGGACACCGAATCCCGGCGGGACACCGGGCACCCCTAGTTAGTATATTAGGCGCGCTAACACAATGCTCGGAGACACAATGGCGGTGCAATGCGTGGCCATTACTCTGACACAGTCACACGCACACAGTGAGGCAACTCGTAACGCGAGAACACGTACAAGCTGTCATGCGTTGGTTGAGCGTTTTAGCTCTTTTCAACATATTCCACATCACATTAAGTGTCAACTCTTATACTAATAGTTAGACAAAAACGTCTGAAAACCATTTGCGTTTATTTTGGATGTCCCTTCGTTTGTGTAAGCTCTTATTAAATATATTTCTTATAATATGACAATATCTTTTAGTAATGATTAAGCAAAAACGACAACTTTACATGAGCTATCGTAAAAAAAACGTAACAGCCTTTGCAGAAATGCTGGTTTAAAATATTGACATTAACTTTATAAGTACAGTTTAATGGAAAGTCAAATTCTGCTTTAATATTAGATATTAATATTAAAGCAGAATTTTATTAAGTAGAATGTTCCATTCATTTGATTTTATATATTGGAAGAGAAAAAAATCCTTTATGTTTTTAAACAGTTGTTCAACGCTTTACCTATATATGTATATCTTTCTACTTATTACAGATACGTACATACCATAAATAAAACTTGTCATTGTTTCAATAGAAATTAAAACTAAATTCATTATTTTAGGGTAAACAAACACTGAACAGTGGATACGTATAGTTCAGCCACCCCAAAAGTACCTAAACTTCACTGGACACATTTTCTACTGTGTCGGCGCGGAAAGTCGATCGCGGCGTGTGCGCGTGCGCCGTCCACGATAAGCCTGGAATGGGCGGCGTGAAATTAACACAAACGTTTGTTATTTTGCACTATCCCTTTTATCTTTCGATGTGTTAAAGCGATTCCCATGAAACTAACGGAAAGAAAAAAATATTATGTATAAAACAATCCCTATTTAAATACTACTCCAAAAAATTACACTCTACCAAATAGGTAATTCGATTTGGTACCTCTGTCTGTCTGAACGCAACTCACAAAACCTATCGAATGGATTTTTATATTTTTTTTCACCAGCTATGTAATTATATACATACATAACATCACGCCCACAATCCCCGAAGGGGCAGCAGGCCCCTATAACCACATTCAGCCAAAAAAAAAATGGGCTAGGTTAGATGGAAAATTGAGAAAAAGTAGTGACAAATGAAATTGAGAAAAAGTAGTGACAAATGGCTAGCTTGTCGCCTACACCCAAAACCCGAGATACCATTAGTCGCCTTTTACGACATGCTAGGCAAGAACCACAGTTGGCAACTATGTAATTCATGAGCATTTATCGGTACACGCGAAGTCAGGCTGTTTCGCTAGTACATTGAGTAAAATTTCAAAAGCTCAATGTTTGCAAAAACATTTAAATTTTACTTTAATGTTCTAAATTTGAAATACACATTTACAATATAACTTTGTGAATGTGCATTTAACGTTTATTGTCCGTGGTTACTAGTATCTCTGTGGTCTGTGGTGGTTACCCTTGTACGTAGAACGTGATTAATATTTCAAAGTTTAAAAGTAAGAATAACCTAAGTTAGCGACATTTATTGCAGCACAGCACATGCGTATAACAAATCATAGCGACAGATATAATAATAAATAATAAATATAAATAAATATCCCACAACATCACATACATTGATCTGACTCCGAGGTAGCTTAAGCACTTGTGTTACGGATATCAGAAACAACAGTGGTATTACAAATATATACTTAAATATTAACACCCAGACACAGAACAAATACAAGTATTCATCATACGAATGTTTGTCCTGAGTAGGGATTGAAACCACAACTCTTGGCGTATGGGGCAGCGTCACTACCGAATGCTCCATCGAGCTGGTCGGCTTATAATATAACTTTATTGCCTAACTCATATACAGTATAGTGTAATGTTGGCAAATATGTTACGAACAAAATTCACTTCTGATCGTCGTCATCTTTTATCGCTTTAGCGATGACGTTCAGAGTTTACTATGGTGCTAATTAATAATCAGATGTACACACGTGATGTTGTTTGACACTTATTGTATACACAAATCGATCGGTCGATTTGATCCTAATATTATTATAACACATCCTATTATTGTAATACATTCGTTAAAGGTTTTTTACGAATGAATAATAATTAATTTATCTATCCCTACAAAACTTATCACGTATTAACTTTGAACTGAAATGAGCTGCCTATTTTTTTCAAGCTTTAGAATACTTAACCTCCACCAGAGATTTCCACTCCTCAACATCCTCGCATACCAACGGTTTGCGGTCGAACACTGGATCAGAATTCATTAAAAAAGTGATCACTCCGCCATTGGTAGTCGCGACGACGACTACACAAACGCACACGACCGCAAAGATTTAAGATCATTGTCCATTATGCAAGTGATCTAGAAACGTCGGCTTTCCCCACTCCGGCCCAGGAGCCGATTGCCCAAGCGCAGCTCCCTTGAATCCATTAGACGCATAATTATAATCTGTTGCTAATGATCTTGATACGACTGTTCCTACTTTTCCTAACAATCTAACACAAAAACGATGGAGTAGAGACCACGCGTTGGTTTACGGTGAGATAGATCCTGTTTGAGCATTTGGTCGAGTGGTCAGAGATCCTGGCTACGAAAGCGAGGGTCGCGGATTCGAATCCCGCTAGAGGCAAATGTTACGTGTAATGTACATGGACATTTGTACTCGAGTCATGGATGTCTATAAAACGTATTTAAGTATGTCTATCCGTTCACCTAGTATCCATAGCACAAGCTTATATGCTTAGTTTGGAACTAGGGAAGTGTGTCAGTATGGAGAATTAATTTATTATTATTATTATTATTTATTTAATTTAACGCTAGAACAAGTTGTTATTGCTATGAATCTCTTAGATACATTAAGGAAAAATAAATTGTATACAATTCAGTTCTTACTGCGTACAAAAGATTTAATTAATTAATGAAGTATGTATGTGTGAAGTCGTGTACTTATTAGTATTTTCAGTAATATTATCTATTTCATATTTTTAATCTACAAACTACTGAAGCTTATTCACAGGACTTTCTCGTTCAAGGAGCGCATGAAAATAAATAAACAGCTACTTACCGGTTAAAAAGTTAAGTTGTAGTAAGTTTATACAAAAATCATCTACTTAGTTCTCGTCTGTAATATGTAAGTAATAAAAATTACGAAAATTGCTGATTACCTAGGTATTTGTAAAAAAAAAAATTTTAACGAATCGATTTAATTTGAAAATTACTTAGTTCATCTTTAAAGGCGGTATTATTAATGATCAAATAAGATGTCTATGGTAAGCGATGTTTTTTTTTAATTCTGACACACTGCAGATACTCTTATGAAACGAGAAGACAAAGGTTGAAAAACCACGAGACCTCGATTGATTAATTCGTTATAATTTATGATCGAAGTATCACGGTCGCATGTAGAAAGCAAGGCCTCTGAGGTTTTTTCTGCTTAAGCGTCAAGTTCAAACTATTTCTGTCATTCACCTTGATCATTCCACAATTTTGTCCATAGAAAAAGTGGAAGTAAAAAAATATTTTTCTGTTCCTTTTTTGTTGTTTCCCCTAGATGTAACTAACACAATAGTATTTACACAACTGCAGTTTTGTTAAATGCAAATATGCTTTCCGAAACTCTTATAATAATTAATGTCACGTTATGGCGATATTGGACCATGAAAAAGGTAATCAATTATTTCGATAGCCACCTATCCCTACAGCGCAATAAATAAATGTATAAAACATAGAAATAGAAATAGAAATATATTTATTCATGTAGGCTCCACAAAAGCACTTAAAAATGATTCTACCGCCAGGTTCAGAACGTTGATTCTACCGAGAAGAACCGGCATGAAAGAGAGATATTTCATGCACAATAAAATAGTTTAAGCGCTCTGTTACAGAAAGAGTCAACGAATGTACCATAAACACCCAGACACGACTGTTTCAATTGGTCCGCCTGCGGGACCGAACCCGCACGCCTTGCGTTCGACGCGAATCTCCGTTGCACCAACAGGGCTGTTAAATATACATACATACATAACATCACGCCCATAATCCCCGAAGGGGTAGGCAGAGTCAAAGGGCCAGCAGGCCTCTTTAACCATATTCAGCCAAAAATAAAACTAGGCTGGGTTAGATGGAAAATTGTGAAAATGTAGTGACAAGTGTCTCTGTCGCCTACATAATCACACACCCAAAACCCGATATGCCATTAGTCGCTTTTAGGCAAGAAACACAGTTGGCATATTATTTTTAAGTCCCAACCTAATATGCGACAATGGGCTGGGTTAGTTGGAAAATTGTTAAGTATCAGTCTCATTTTCCCCGTAGATCTGAAAAACCTGGCCACCCTGTCGCACAGCTACACACACAGACACACACACACACAGTTGCGCGGTGCCGCTTACATAACACAGCGAGAGTGCATTCACTCTGCAGAGAAATGCAACGATGCACGCACCGGGTGATATAATACGTGATGGATTAGCGTTCATTATGATACAGATTTGCGATCGCATCGCACTCTCTAATGCTGGCTTTTTGTTGCACTTGCACTAAGCGACTATGGGTCTAATGGGTTTCCATTCATTCATTAATCTATAATATAAAAATGAATCGCTGAATGTGTTGCTAAGAGCTAATCTAGAGAACAGCTGAACCGATTTCGCTAATTCCTTTGAGTTGTGTTTTTTATTATCAGGTAAAGGTTCTTAGGAGAGAAAAAACTAAAAAAGTTGCGCGGAAAAAATAATGGGGATTGAAAATCCGAGAACGGGGCTTACGAAGTGTGTCGGGTCAGCTATAAGTAATAAATATATAGTAGAGCTCGGTGGAAAAGCAGCCCCTCATTTGCGAAGGGTGCAGGTTAGCTCTGTCAGTACAGTCACGAGCAATAATATGTATACATTGTCACATTTTCGAAAACATTTAAACTTTTACCATTCCAGAAATTTGTTAACAACAATTTTTCTTAAATCACCTAATCATCAAACTGTGTCGAAACTAGGTAAACATTTGTTTCACATTAATGGCATGGAGTGGCAGAAGTGTTTGAAAATGTGACAGTGTATACATATTATTGCTGGTGACTGTACATGCAGAACATCGCCATGCCTTTATATATTTAAAAGTTTAGGACGATTAACAGATTCATGTCACTGTAAGAGATAATATTGAGCGGAAAGTTGCTTACTCGGATAACGATGAATGTGTATCTAAGACATGTTTTATCTATATATCCTGCCGGGACGTAAGTTCAAGTAAGAATTTCTTCAATGTAAAATAACTAGTTGCACTACATTTTAATCATATCATCATATTCAAGTGTTTCCCAACTAAGAAGTATTAAAGTTATCGAAGAATAGTTTAATAATTAAGTAGATACTTTTACGATTACTGCCAGTACATGGAGATGAATAAGAAAATTCTTTTTTTTATGCTGTCATGGGTCATACAACATTGGTTCACGAAGTATTTTTTGACTTAGTAAGACACCATTTTAAGATGCTGAATAGATAGATGAACTGGACCCTAAGCTAGAATCAATATCCGTGACATCATTTTCTTCTGCAATTTTATTAGAAGTTTGTATGAAGACATTTTATTTTATCTTAGCCTAGGCCTAGCCTAGCCTAGCCTAGGCATTGATGAATGTCAATGGACGCATTGGCTCTGCTTTCCCTGTTTACGAGTTGGCGGTTTCGAGTGTCATTAAAAGCAGCTGGCCGGCGCTGCGGCTGCGCCCGCGCACCCAAGCCGCTTCCGCGGTGTACGGGGGTTGGCGAACTTGCCACGTCATTGCTATGGAAATCTTGACGTGTATTATTCTACTAGCTGTTTCCCGCGTAAACTAATATTTCTGTATCCTACAGAAACTGTGTATTTTTCCTAGATAAAAAGTAGCCTATATGTTATTCCAGACTTTAATCTATCTCTGTACCAAATTTTATCCATATCCGTTCAGCAGTTTTTGCGTGAAGAAGTAACAAACACACACATTCACAAACTTTTTTGTGATTAGCCTCCCAAGTCAATCTCAGTAGGCGACGAGCTAGCCACTTACTATATTTTTCAAGTTTCCTTCGGGTCCAACTTTATTTTGTACATAGCTACATACACATCATCATTCCCGCAATCCCCGAAGGGGTAGGCAGAGTCAAAGGAGCAACAAGCCCCTTTAACCACTGTTGGTTAAAATAAAAAAGTAACCTTTTACGACATGCTAGGCAAGGAACACAGTTGGCACATTATTTTTAAGTCCCAGACCAATATGGGACACTTAATTTACTGGCCCGTTGGTCGAGTGGTCAGAGACTCTGGCCATGAAACCGAGGGTAGCGGGTTCGAATCCCGCTAGGGGCAAATGTTTCGTATGATGAACATGGACATTTATACTCGAGTCATGGATGTTTATAAACGTATTTAAGTATCCGTTCACCTGGTATCCATAGCACAAGCATAAGCTTAGTTTGGAACTAGGGAATTGATGTGTCAGTCTGGAGAATTTATTTATTATTTATCATTAATTTTATTTTAATCTAAAGTGATTAGAGAACTTAGCTGCTCCCATTCCTTTCATCTTTGGGTATTCTAGGAATAACATACGTTCGTCTAGTATCGCGTTTAACTATGAGTTAGCGAACTTTAATGACAAGTTCGATGGCTCATTTGGTAGTGACCCTGCCCCATGCGCCAAGAGTTGTGGGTTCGAACCCCTCCCAGAACAAACATTCGTGTGATTAATACTTGTGTTTGTTCTGTATTTGGGTGTTAAATTCCAATATTTAAGTATATATTTGTAATACCACTGTTGTTTCTGATATCCGTAACACAAGTGCTTAAGCTACTTACCTCGGAGTCAGATCAATGTATGTGATGTAGTCAATATTTATTTATTTAATGCTATGGTAATTTCGGAGTGTATTACTCTATAAGTCTTCCAAATCAATCTCAATTAATACCACTGCAAGCTCCATCTTTAATTGCTACAGAAAGATTAACGACGGCTTAATTTCCAGCATATTTCGACTGGACATAGAGTGCTCTTCTACTTAATATCAGTCGCTCACTAATAATAATCGATGTAGATCGTGTAATGTGTAATATTGTACATTAATGTTCAGAAAGAGCTAATTCCTAGTGCAGTGACTATACGATAGTCCAGACACGTTGATTGGAATGTGATAGTGACGTTATCGTAAAAGAAATTCCCAAGATACATTACATAACTATTTTTAAATAACCCTTTACATATCAACCGATAGGAACTTTGTATTTGTTTAGTTATTATTAAATGTGTGCGCGTTATAATATTATTAAACATTGGTCTAGAAATATTACACAAACTTTGCTCTACTTATGGCACTATAAATTATAGTAACGTGAATCGTTTACGTATACAATGACCCCTTTATGTGAGAGTGCAATGACCTTTGGGTGTTCTGGAAAACGCCTCCAGTCAACATTTGCACTCATAGATAGATAGCTAGATCAATATAAATACTGATAGATTTTACTCATTACTAACTATGTATATCTTGATTTTGAATTATTAAATTTAATTAACTATGACTGTCCGTGTAAGTGTAGACAACGAACTAGCCATTTGTCACTACTTTCACGAATTTCCATCTAATTCAACTCATTCTTTTTATAGCTATGAGTGGTTGAAGAAGCTGCAACAAGCTTCTTTATATAGATATTTAGATCCTGCATATACCATACCTCTTTTAATATTTTGGCATGCATAATATCAGTTTCTGTAGCGTCCAGCACACATTATCTTAGTTAAAGACTAAAGAGTTGGTGCACACCTCTGCAGATTATCCCCATACGCTAGCGCTGTCGAAAATCGCCACTCTTTCGTCGCGATTGTCGCGAATGCGTCGGGTCAGGAGAGGCTGGAGCGACGCGGAACCCTCGCGCTCGGCGCGGCAGCAGCGCGCGCGCACCAACACACGCTCACTTTCACTTCGCCAACTATTCCTAGCGCGAGTGCACACTGCACGCTGCACGCTGCAATCGCTCACAGCCGTTTCGAATTTAAAGAAAATTTGACACGAGTTTTTCACCATCTCTTCGCGTTACCATTCACCCGTCCTGTTCCTAGGTTCCGATCTATAAGGAGAAGATTTGACACCTCTAATTTTTATTATCGTCATTTTCCTAGCGTTACTAAGTTATGGCATAATCTCCTGACGTTACTACTATATTATGCGTTCCATTCTTAGGACTATATTTCAAGGTGACCCGCTAAATCAAGATTTGGTAAGTCTAATCCAGATCTATTGAAAAGGAAACAGTTGAATCATTAATGCAACTTTTTTGATAACGCTACAGTATACGAAAAAGTCAGAATACTTTACCGTTAACTTCTTTCTTTCTTTATATTTAAAAATCTTAAAAGACCAAACCAAAATTAATAAGTGTTTATAAAAATATTAAAAATTCTTGGCAAAATATAACTTCCTAGCCAACCCTACAGGAATCACTCGGCTCCATTGCAACAAACGCCATAAATAAATTCTAGAACTTTTCCAACAATAGGCACTAGGCAGCGCAGGAAAATCCTAGACCAGCGTCCAGTGTAGCCGCCCCCCGGCCGCGTGTGCGCGTGCGCATAGTTATATCATATAGAGTGCGCGTTTAGACTTGCGCATTTTACTATTCGACATTTTGACAACTCTCTTGGGATCTTATTAGGAACTTAGAAGATTATCTATTTACTACTTAAGAAAATTTCCCAATATTAAAATTTGAGTCTCAATTAAAATCTTGTTAAACTCAATAACATCAGTTGATGTACTCGCTACTTTGTCTCTGTGGAACTCAAATCCTATTTCTAAAGTAAAAGTAGCCTAACTTATTTCTCGTTCCATCATCCATCACCATATCTTCAAATTAAATTTGGGTCAAAATAAGTTCATCCATTTCGGTGATTAGCCGGCCAATATGTGCTCTGATATCCATTAGTTATAAGCTGTTATTTTTACATTACAAAGAGACATTTCAATCTTGTTAAAGTATAATTTTGATACCAGGAAAGATTATGCGTTTTATAAAAGAAACGAACTTGAATTATTTATTTAATTATTTGGTTTGCTAATAGCTTACAAATAAATTCATACAGCAATAATTGGACAATAGTTTTGTGCCTTACGAGTTAGATAATTATTAAACAGAATACCAGATAACTGCAACGATTCACTTACAACCACTTTTCACTTATAACACATTGGACAGTCGACGACTTCTTAATCACTCAACATTTATCACAAAAATATGTCAACAAACTCTTTATCGTCACTCAATTCCCAAATGCTCGTGGTCAGGGAACAGGTCGACATCGAACGATCGATCTTTGGCAACGCCTCAGGTACATAATTTGTTTGACAAGGGTGACGATTACGCCGTCATTTTGGTGATGACTTCATTTGAATAACGAGAGTTCTTTACCCCGCAGAAGGATGTTAACCCTTAGGGATATTCACTGTCAGATGAGAAGTCGAGATGCTTTTTAAGAGCAATCAAAATTGTTATCATATTTTTTATGGCTTCATATATTTTATTAGTCTATATACAGAAAAATGCTTTCAGTAGAAAATTCGTCTTTCACTAATCTAAAATTTCCCATCAAATGCCAATTTCTATTCTAGAAAAATTGTATAACATTCGTACTGACTCATAAAACTGGAGACTCTTTCACTCTTATTCATCAGTTAAATCCTCTTCAAACTCTCATCTCATCTCATCATCACATCTTCATCTCATCATCATTCTTCGCAAGACGACCTGGCGTCTACCTAAACAAACCTCACCACCAACTCTTACTTTCTTGCCAAATCTCACGCATTTTTACGCGCAACATTCAAACCCCAGCCGGTGCACTCAGCTCCATATGCGGCGCACAATGCGCCCGCAAAGACGTTCGTTGCTCCCGCGCAGTTCAACGACTCTTTCACCGCGCGCGCACGCGACGTCCCGCACTCCACTATGCCGCACTTTCGCGAGAGTATAAACGCTAGACGCTACTCCGACTGCGAGCGAGACGCGCGTACAACGCAAACGGGAGAGCGAGCGAGAGGGAAGACTGCCCGTAACCGTAGAAAAATGTGTCTAATTAATGAAACCATTGCGTGCTGATAGTTCTAGTAATGACTTTTTATCGGCTCGCTCGATGCCCAACGAGTAGCGAAATGGTTGCTATCTTGGTGGTAGCTCGTGTTTCATACGAACGCGCGATGTCAATAGAAAAATATGGAGATACACTGAATAATAAACACTTGTCGCGTTAATTATAAAAAACAACAGACGTTCTCGTGTTTTTATGAGCGCATTTATTGTTACTGGTATATAAAATTATACGTAGATGTAACAAGATTAAATAGAGATTGCGTATGGAATTTTTGTGGTTTATTCATTACATTTAGTATTTATATTCATTAAACATAAGCTAGCAAACTTATAAATATGCAAAATTGAAGTACTAAACGGCTAAAATTCAAAATAAATACATTTTAATTTAACAATGGGTTTGACGCACGTCGAAAATGTTTGCAATTGTGTGCTCATTTAAAAATTACATAATATGTAGGTATGCAGTTAATAAGACTGATGACGTCATATATTGTTAATATACAAAAACAATTGTATTTTAACAGCTGTTTAAAGTAACCCAATTACAGGAGAGAGCAATATACACCTTACAAGGTCTTGGTAATTTTTTTTTTTTTAAACAGTAATAATAACTTTACAAACTACAAATCCAGTAGTGTTATGACAATGTATTTTAATAATTTTCCCTTATTGGCTTTTATATATCTAATGATTTTATCACATTAAACAACTAATGTAATCATACTACTACATTTAATTTCACTATCTTTTTGTTTCAAAACAAAACGTTTTTACCGCACCCATCAACACATTTCACTAAAAACATCTCTATTGTATAATTACAATAAGTTTGAAGACAATAAAGTATTTTCCAATCGTAATATCTTAATTGTCTTCTTTTGAAAAAAATAACTCATTTGTCAATAAACCCCATATAAAATAACTTAAATCAGATTATACGTCATTATGAGAATCTATAGCTTACCCCTCTTTTTAGATGAACAATACTTTTAGATTTAGATAGTATCTATTATATGATCATTATGCTTGTCTGACAGTACCCTATGTACAAGTTGGACTCGCAACTTGTATTAAATCGTTGAAAAAGGTTTTTTAAGATTCTATGTAGTTGCGGAGTAAAATCATGTCACAAAATCGAACTTAATCATACAATAAGAAATAGATTCTGTCTTGAGTGAGATGGTTTTGCGCCCAGGCATTTTGGGCGCTAACATAAGTGAAGAATAAGTCTTAATTTTCTCTACTCAGTCAAAATAACCATCGATACACCATTAATCGCCTTCTACGATAAACTTTGAAAGGAATAGAGTGGCTTTTAACCCCCGACCAACATGTATAAAATTTTATATCATCTTTTTTGACACAGGATTATTATCGTATATGACGACATCACACTAAATCTCATACGTCACCTATAACTTTTTAATTTCGAAAAACATACAGACGAACTCTTAAAACAATACAAGTCACCCCTCGTCCATGCAAATGACCTCTTATCGAGATCGTTTTACGACAAATCTGAAAGTGGGATGATTAACAAGCGACAAGCGACGCTCCCGCGATATTAATAGCCGCGCGCGATCGACTCGGTATTGCACAATTAACTTATCGCTGTTAATTTTGTACGTAATAGCCGTCATCTATCACGGCGCTGTCAGTGTACAGCGAAGGCTATGAGGTCCGCATGATGTCTGTTTTCATAGGATTTCTAATTTGAAATAGCAATATGTTACGCGATAACGCAAAGACAAGGACTAGTAAAAAAAGAAGGACTCCGAGCCGTCATACTATAGCGTGAAGCCACGTTTATGCATGTGTAAATGAGATACTTATGGATACTAGATATCGGATATCTGTCAGTGGGAGCACTTATTATATCAATGTGTGACGTAAGTTGCAAGTCAAGGTGGAGCACCAGAGGAGCTGCAATGTCTAGTTAGTGGCGCGGAGTCCTTCTTTTTACTAGTCCGTGCGCAAATATTAGATATTCTACCCCGTTCGACAAAATTTAGACTGACACGGACACATATATAAATCTTCGCAATAGCGCGATAATGTAGCCACAAAAATGTGTGTACGTCGAAGAATATTAAGTTGTTAGTCCTAATACCTCAGTAGTATCTGCTACTTCCAGCATCTTAGGAACTGAATGACTTATCGTACCTTAATAGATAATAGAGGGGACTGATTTGCAAATTGTACTCTCTGTCTGTCTACAAAAATAATTAAATCTATATTTTTATAATTTTGAGTCAAAATAGCCACACAACCTGTAACACCAAGTGTTTAAAAAGTGACGCAGTTTCAAATTGACAATTATTATTTGAGTGCGTTTAAACCTAGTCTAACTAATAAATTCTTCAGAGTGACACACCAATTGCCTACCTCCAAACTAAGCTTATGCTTGTGGTATGGATACTAGGTGAACGGATAGACATACTTTAATACGTTTACAAACATCCATGACTCAAGTACAAATGTCCATGTTCATCACACGAAACATTTGCCCCTAGCGGGATCCGAACCCGCGACCCTTCGTTTCGTGGTCAGGGTCTCTGACCACTCGACTAACGGGCCAGTCAACTATCTCCAATAAGGCTGATGAAAGCCGATTTTATAAATAAATAGATAGATAATAATGTAAAAGTAAAAAATGCAGTTTCAGAATGTTACTCGGCCTACCCCGCTAGGGAAGTGGCGTGAAGTTTAGTTAGTTAGTTAGTTAGAATGTTACTAAGTCAAAGCCTTTTTCTAGGCCCCAAGAAACGGGTAAGCGTCTAGGTTCGTCTGTGCTACTTTCAACTTTTCCATTGCCCTTTGTCATGGAGATGGAAATTAGATAGTTCTATACTCCACTGAGGTAAGTAAGTGAGAGCTTTCTTATTCAGATTCCAATTCTCAAGAGCTGGTAGCACTAATGATCTGATAGGTCAGACTTACTGAAGTCTTAGCGGAGGAAAGTACTGTTTCAGATTAGGGAGTTGTGTTTAAACGTTTGTGAAAGATTTTTTTGACCAATCGCAATATTCACCCAAGTGGCTGTACAACCATATTCGTATAAATATACTACATGAGTTGCCATGTAGTCAATATTCAAATTCAAATTCAAAACGTCTTAGTTTATGTAGGTCTCAAAAAGTACTTAAATCGTCAAGATTTTTGCTTATAAGCAAAAATCTTTGAAGCCGTATGAATCTACCATTTACATATAAATAATAAATAAGGTAATCAGTATAATATTAAAAACGGTTCTTGTTTGTTTCCATAGAACGTAAGTAAGCTCCTCGATCACTTGCTAATGAAAAATTAAAAATTTAACCAAAATTTTTATGAACACAATTAAAAAACATCGTCTTAGATCGAAATCTCTTCTTATTTATTATATTTACAGAACACATTCTGCTTGTTTCTGAACGAACCAAGCGATTTTTTAATCAACAATTACAACATACCGAGAGATTGGATCTGTGCTTGTTTAATTAATAAACATATTTGTATTCTATTAGACGCGACTTAAAGTATCTGTTATTATTATAAGACTAATTAACATTTTATTTGAAGAGACAAATTGTGTCATCGAATTGTTACATATTAAAAACCACACTAACTATACCTCTATTATTTATTGTCGAAGAGATCTTTTCATTTTTATCATTTGTGCTGTTTCAATAAAAACTAGCAAGCTACAATGGTCCCTAATTTACAAATGTTGTGTACATACGTACTGTAATAAAATAAAACAGTCAAAGTAATAATGTTGTTTAAAATTCATAGATGTACCCCAAAACAATCTTCTATCTATAAGATTTTGACAAGCTCGATGGCGCTTTCGGTAGTGACCCTGCCCCATGCGCCAAGAGTTATGGGTTCGATCCCCACCCTGGACAAACATTCGTGTGATGAATACTTGTGTTTGTCCTGTGTCTGGGTGTTAATATCTAATATTTAAGTATATATTTGTAATACCACTGTTGTTTCTGATATCCGTAACACAAGTGCTTAAGCTACTTACTTCGAAGTCAGATCAATGTATGTGATGTCGTTGAATATTTATTTATATTTATAAGATTAAATTATATTATATTTATATTTGTCCGTTATTTTTCAAACTATCAGCGTAGACGCCGCCAGACCGATCGCGCTACGCGTGACGTCACGCGTCACGATGCAAATGCAGTGCAGACGTCATCGGCTGTCACTTTCTGCGGCGCGCGGTGAAAGGCGCGCGCGCAGCGAAATTCGCCTTTGGACTTTACTTCACAATGCGTTTTTTTGTCGTTAGACAACTTTCGGTATGTGTCGATGTTATTAATAGCATCCACTTAATTATTCATTTAGGTATAGCTGCTTAGCATTATAAAACAGTAACTATAGTAAATTGTAAAGTCACAATCATAGTTTTAAAAAGAGGCACTGATGTAGTAATATAAGAATTCTGAATTGGAAAATAAATTCCTAGACTGCACTAAAAGGTATTTTTATACCATAACTAACTAAACTTTACGCCACTTCCCTAGCGAGGCAGGCAGAGAGAACCGAACGCCATATAGCACGATCCTTACACACCTCATACCTTTTATACCATCCCAAGTAAAAAGGGCCTCGAAAATGCAAGAAAATGTATTAAGTGCGATGATCAACCATAATGCCATAACAACGTTACATACATACATACATAACATCACGCCCATAATCCCCGAAGGGGTAGGCAGAGTCAAAGCGGCAGCATGCCCCTTCAACCACATTCAGCCAAAAATAAAGTCGGGCTGGGTTAGATGGAAAATTGTGAAAAAGCAGTGACAAGCGGCTAACCTGTCGCCTACACAATCACACACCCAAAATCCGATATACCATTAGTCGCCTTTTACGAAATGCTAGGCAAGAACCTCAGTTGGCACATTCTTTTTTTTTGTCCCAGATCAACATGGGCCAAGTCCCAGACCAACATGGGACAAATAACAACGTTAAAAGTAAAATTTTACATCAATAACACTCCTATAATTATTTGTGTAATGCATTACCATCTTCATCTTGCACTCAGAAAGATTATGTGAGTACTCACATGGCCGGGTTTCCCCGAACAGTAGACGGTGCAGTGCCACACAAGTTGTTGGGGCGACTAGGGTGGACGACCAGGACGCCATCTGTTAAAGGATGCTAGAAGTAAACCAAGTGGTGTCAAAGACTCATAGGCGATCCTTTTATTTGGTCAAGCGTTATAAAAATCAACCACGTGTCAGTCCACGTCCTTTAATCTAACGTCCATCAGTTTGTTAGGTAGGGGCACTGTATCTATGAGTTTCAACTTGCGGGGGAAGTATAAACGGAAGCCATGTAAATTTTATCCACAGAGCATAACTCACTGGTAGCGCAGACTGGCCCTGATCCCAGAGATTAACAAGAAAAGACACACAAAAGCAAGCGACCCGGTAAGAGCGCCAGGTCACGGCCGCCACACCATCACCGGAGAAGCGCAAAAAGTTCGCCCATAACATTGAACGTTGCAGAAACACGGCGAATAGACGGCGCGGTCTCCTTGAGCGGCCAAAATGAACAAAGCGTTACATTGGACCGTTTCAAAAAAGAAATCCCAAAAAAAGCTGACAATACGCCGAGCGGAGCGTTTTCGCGAACCGGGTCACGATGCACACACCTGATCTGAGAGGCCAAGTTTTCTTTTTAGACTATTTAGGTTTTTGTCGCGTCTTCCATTGTGGATTTTCACAGTACCGTTAATGTATGCAAAGAGATGCTAATAACTTAAGAAATAAAGCTAGGTTTAATTAGTGATCTTCTTTCCCACGTCTCCTCCCAACTCCCATCGTAATTGCTAAGAGTTAAGGGTGAGAGTTTTTCGCCCCGCTGATAACAAGGCTATCCTTGGAAACAATCGAAAGTCCTTTCTGAAAAAAAACTGACACAAGAACACATAGCTGTGAGTTAGAGTTAGACTTAATGCAGCTAAACTTTAAGTATACCTTTAGGGATACTATCCAAGTATCTATAATAATAATAATAATGATGATATAAGTCATGGCGGCCAATCTCAACAAGGATTAGCCAGATGGCTAATCCGACCGTGTTGACTTGTGCACTATAATATCTCCTGGGCATCCGCGCAAGAGATATTATGGTGCACATTTGTGTGCGCAAACACAGGTACACTCTCTGTTCCTTCACTCTCATAGTCCGGTGAGACGGCAAACCGACATGACGGGAGAGAGGTCAGGCGCAGGACCAATGGCTTAACGTGCTTTCCGAGGCACGGGGGTGATAAAACCGCCAACTTCCTGATTCCAGGCTGTTAGTGAGAAATTTCAGTATTGAAATACCCAGCCGAAATTTTGCCCCGACTGGAGAATTGAACCCGGGACCTCTTGGTCCTTGCGGCGCATGCTACCACTAGACCAACGAGGCAGTCAAGCATCTATAAGCAGTAGCAGAGGTTCTTACTCTGGACATTTACTACTACCGGACTCCTGTCTTTGGGCCCTGGGCACTTTGGGCGCGTGCCCAGGGCCCCCACGATCTGGAGGGCCCTCTAGTTCTAGGTTACCAATGGTTCAGCGACATTTATTACCAACAAACATATTAATTTACTAATGTGTCCAGGGCCTCCAATAGGTTAAAGAAGGCTCTGAATACTTCCAAGGTTATTTCGATATATCTACAGGATTCCTCATGGTGTTTTCCTCACCCTCACACACGAGGAATAAACCAGTAAGTGTAAGTTGTTTGTGTTTAACTAGAATGCGGCCGCAGGCACCTGCTGCTTTATACATACATCGAAAACTTTTCACGTGACACTACAGTGGCTGCTTTTAAAAGTAGTCAATGTACAGCTAACATATTGTAAAAGTGCCTACTATTTATATAAAAGGCTTATCAAGCATGTAAAAAATAATAAACTTCGATATTCTCTAACTGTGTTTCTTGCCTTCCTTATTGTGATTATGTAGGCGATGAACTAGCTACTTGCCTCTAGTTTTTCGCCATTTCTCATCTAACCTAATTTAACTTTTTAGTTTGGTTTACGAAGCTTACTACTTCTGGGACTTTGCTAACCCTTCAGGAACTACGGATGTGATGATGTGTGTATGTAAAAACCTAATGCAGACCAGCATCCCAAGGATTTATTGGAGTCCGCTGAGCTACCACCTATTACTTAAAGACATTAAACTAAAACCACTCAAACCCGACCCCATAGATATATCAAATACAGTGATGTGACTTATCTTAGATAAAAGTATCTGAAATACGTATTTACATCTTGTATTTGAAATACTTTTTATTTTTTTTATTTTGTATCTTATATTTAGATACTTTTTTCTGGTATCTTAGTATTTTGAAGACACTTTGTTCCTTAAGATACTTCCTAAAATATAACCCTTGTTGCCCAGCTCTGCCCCTGTGGAGCGACTCTTCTTTTTTGGGGGCATGATAATGAATCGCCATCAAAGGAAGATTAACAATATGTTTGAGGAATTAGTTTTACTCAAATCTCAACTAACACATAACAAGTTTTAATTTTAATACCTTCATAAATATGGTTATATTTTATCTTGTCACATTTGCCTGATCCTTGTTATCAACGCGATCTATTAGATTTTTTTTTTTTAAATAAAATTATATTCATTTAAATGTTGTTTTCTTACAAAAGTATTTTATCTTTAAAAAGTAGTTGAAAGATAGGTATTTTGTATCTAGTATTTCAGATACCTTTTTAAAAAAATATTTGTATCTGGTATCTGAATTGCTTTTTTTAAAAGTATCTTGCATCTAGTATTTCAGATACTTTGTATAGGGTATCTTATACGTCACTGATCAAATATAATAATCTGACTACATCACATACATTGATCTGACTCCGAGGTAAGTAGCTTAAGCAGTTGTGTTACGGATGTCAGAAACAACAGTGGTATTACATATATACTTAAATATATTGGATATGAATACCTACCTAGACACAGAACAGACACAAGTATTCATCACACAAATGTTTTTCCTGGGTGGGGATCGAACTCACAACTCATGGTGCATGAGGCAGGGTTACTACCGAATGTGCCATCGAGCCAGTTAATCACGACAAGACAGTCAATTGGTATGTTAGTTGCCTTCCTTCGGAGTTAGTATGCGGGGCGAGCGCGAGCGAGGCCGCGCGTTTTTATTGTGGCGTCCACGCATGTGAAGCCTTACACCGGCTTATGTCCACCGTTTGTCGCACCATGACCTTACGATAAGTGGGTATTTTAATATCGCATTACACGTGCTATAAATAAAATACGAATCAGATTTGGCTGGACGTATAGCATTTTCACATACCTATCTATACTAATACTTACTAACATATAAAGCTGAAGAGTTTGTTTGCTTCAACGCGCTAATGTTAGGAACTACTATGAACCGAATTTAAAAAAAAAAAGTTTTGTATAGTTAATTTATCGAGAAACGCTATAATTCCCTTAGAAATATAAGGTAAAACTGAGATAGACAAAACTTTCTTAACGTTTTTTTTTATACCTTTTAAGTAACATACCGCTACAAGGCTTAGTTCAATAGACGCGTATTTTTCTAAGCTCTAAAAATCAAATTATCGTTTTTTTTTGAGATACCGCTTTTACGCTTAGTAGGGCAGATATATAACATTAACCATAATCGCGGATGCAACCGCGCGCACAGCTATCTATACTTATAATAAATCTGTAGAGAGGTCAATTCTGTACATTAAATATATTTTCAAAATAACTATCAGGGGGTGATTAATGATCGATACTGATGCCAAAAATGCAATCAGTAAAATTTTGGTCTGTCTGTCTGTCTGTATGTTCCTTATAAAAACAAAAACTACTCGGCGGATTTTAACGAAACTTGGTACAATTTATACTCCTGGGCAGGTTATAGTATACTTTTCATCACGCTACAATCAATAGGAGCAGAGTAGTGAAGGGAAATGTTAGGAAAACGGGAGAAGTTACTCCATTTTTTAAGCTTCCGTCGCGTGTGCAGCCTTAATGGTTAAAGTTACATAGAAATCATGTATGACGGAAATAGTCTTTATAATATTAACCATAAATGCGGGTGACACTGCTGGCACAGCTAGTGTATACATATGACCTAACAATTCGTTCGTCACCGTCGATGTGTCACGTGATAACACACCGTTTATCCTTCACAAAGTGGACATAGATAAATAGTTTCGTCACAATGATCTCTCAGACCTACTTACACGTCTGCAAGGTTGGCATAATTAGTTCGTTAATTAGTTACTCACGTCAGATCGATCGTTTTGTCTGTCATTAAAAGCTGTGATAATGAGATAATAACCTAAGGGTTTTTGTATTAGCGCGCCGTAATTGGCCTACCTCGTTTGACGGTGATGGAATGATCGGTGTAGGCAATCATATGGTTGCGACTGAAATGATGAGAACATAGGCATTTTGGTCTCTTATATAGTACTGTTAGCAGATCAGGATACAGAAAGAAAAAAAGAAAAATATTTTTTTGTCAAGTAGTAACTGTAGTGTATGCGCGGGCGCGGTGACGTCGCAGTCGCTTACCAACCGTAAACGAGTGCAGAAGTGTTCCATAGCCTCCACTAGAGTGACATAAAATGTGTTTAATTGACCCTCTGGCTACTACAGTAATAATGAATATTTCATATAGATAACAGCACATTTGAGACAAAAGGATGGCGCTCAGCTGTAGCTGCGCGAGCGCGCGTCCTGGGCGACCTCAACCGTCCTCCCCGGCCCTCTGATGTGGTGGCACTATGGCAATATATTGAAAGACGGGTTTTAGTTGCAATTGACCCGTAACGTATTACCAATACAGAGCAATGATAAAGCAGGACCCCAAATCATGAGCACCTAGTAGAGATGAGAATGCTGGATCAAGCAATCCAGTTAAACCCAGCACAATTTTAGCTCTGCTGGATCCAACGACATGTGCTGGTCCAAAGCCGCTGGATTTCAATCCCTATTGGAGATTGGAATGCTGGCTCAAGCAATCCAGATAGGTCCAGCACGATTTTAGCTCTGCTAATGCATAATCGTCTTCGGCCATAGAACACTGGTGCAGCACCAGCGACCGTAGACGACCCTCGGAACAGTATACCGATGCTGTTCCTCATGTAAGATAACATAAATAGGGGCCCAGACAAATCAGATCATGGCTAGACATCTACACTTGTCTAAACATTACATATGTTTTTGAGAATTAGAATTCCAAAATGTCAGCGCTTTATTTACCCGCCGCTTCTGCTAGAACAAACTACATGTGTTTAAACACTTAAGCGCTTATGTACAACGAACATACACTCGTACATACGAGGCTGGTGATCGTGAGGTCGCGCGGACCAAACTCACCTTCAAAGCGGAGCACTCATTCATTTACTAGTGCTTGCCCGAGACTTTGTCTGCTCAGAGTTGGCGCGGAATCCTAGCTATTTTATATAAAAAAAATAGAGAAAACCACTCCTGATAACACTAACTATCTGCCGGTAAAAGCCCCATCAAAATCGGTCCAGTCATTTTGACCCGGAACAAACAGACAAATAATTTAATTTTTTTAACCATTTTTTCTTGTTTTATTACAAACAGACAATCCAATTTTATTTATCAGTATGAATGTTATATTTGTTACACATACCGTGGGTTTATTAATTCAATTACGGCTGCATCTGCATCATCATCATTAGCCTTGCATCTGCTGCAATGATTTATAGAGATTGCTTGTTTCTCACACGAATGTATGGTGAACAGTGCTTAGGTATTAAGACTCATTGTTCCTAGCCAGCCTTTAACTATGCCTTTCTGATGATATTTTGAAAAAATATTTCCAAGTGAAGTTAGTATTTAATATTCTACCATTAATTAATTTTGCCGTTTAGAGCATACATACATGTATGTAGGATACGGCGTTAGAAGAAAACTGATCTCTTCTCGGTGAATTTCATGTATTCATATATATATATAATTTATTTATTTATTTATATATATAAAATACCGTAAAAAATATTCACAAAGCGTCGTTCGTCGTACGTCTTACTTATTTCGTCGTTTCAAGCAGACTCTTTCTCTCGTTCCTTCACTCATTCGTCGTATCTCATTCTTTCGTTCATTCGTCTTATTCATTCGTCTCACTTGTACCTTAAATACTCTGTGGTCTCACGTTCCATTTCTCTCAACACCCACATACATACATAGTATGACGCCCGCAATCCCCGAAGGGGTAAGAAGAGTCTAAGGAGTATTGGCTCCTTAAAATAAATTATGAGAGATTTTACATTTAGAATAAGTAACAAAATATAAATTGAATGACTGCAACCATCCTATATCCTATTAACAAATATTCGCAATGCATCATTAATTGCCTTTTACGAGATACTAGGCAAATAACACATTTGGTACATTTTTTAAGCCCACAACTATTGACAAGTCGCTAACTCGTCTCTCCTCCAAACTCCATGTGACACTTCATACTGTTAACGTCATGTGATTAGAAAAAGAGAGTAAACCTCGGAATGTGGGGTAAAAAGCTGAAAACTCGTATAGAACTTATAGTTTTCCATTCTATAAGTTCTCAAAATTCTCATGAAATCTCGTGTCCGCTTTTTTCAGACTTTTGAAATAACTTATAAAATGATATGGCGAAATAAAGGTCTACACAGGTTTTCAGCTTTTCCTCTCATTCCAAGGTTTATAATAAATAATAATAATAAATAAATAAATTCTTCAGACTGACACACCAATTCCCTAGCTCCAAACTAAGCTTAGGCTTGTGCTATGGATACTAGGTGAACGGAGAGACATACTTAAATATGTTTATAAACATCCATGACTCAAGTACAAATGTCCATGTTCATCACACGAAACATTTGCCCCTAGCGGGATTCGAATCCGTGACCCTTGGTTTCGTAGCCAGGGTCTCTGACTCGACCAACGGGCCAGTCAACCCCTTATTTGACTGGACTAATGTGTCATCGATAAGAGTTGAGTGAAATGAAACGCAAAGTATCCTACGGCCATCTGCGGTTGTGGAGGCCAACTCGTAGACCCATAACTTGGCCTGCCTCGATCGATTGCCTTTTGGTGCCAATTAAATTTAACGAAAACGACATGAGAATTTGTTTTATATCTCGAGCGGCGTAATTTATACTCTTTTTATAGTATTTTTAATTTAGCGAAAACTTACTGGCCAGTTTTATTCTCAACGCATACCTAGTTACCTTATCATCATTTGCTTATTTCTGTACATAATGTTATAAAAAAAAAGGGTAAATATATCATATAAATCAAAACAATATCCGTAAACGGATTTGAAATTCTGCAAATGATTATTATTTACTAGCGACCCCGGCTTCGTACGAGTGGGCATTTATTATTTAACCTAACTTTTTCAAAATATTCTATAGCTTAGTTAAGATCCTAGCTACGAAACCATGGATCGCAGGTTCGAATCCCGCTAGGGGCAAATGTTTCATGTATGATTTCGTGTGAGTTATAAACGTATTTAAGTATATGCGTTCGCCTAGTATCCATAGGACAAGCTTATAATCTTTATTTTTTTCAATTTCAGAAAACAAAAACCAACAATAGTCAGTAACAAATTATGCAATCTACAGACATCTATTAGGCCTAATTCTATTTACACATTGTAAGGTAATCGCAAAACCTCGTAACCGTTACTAAAATCAGCAGTAATTGTAAATCACTTGTATCATTGAATTATTTTACGTACTTAATTAACAAAAAATAATCCTATTTATGTGTGAAGCTAATTGAATACGTTAAGTGCCTAATTATACAACATTAAGGTCACAGGTTGCTCCATTGTCTTATTACAAAGCTAACACTGATTTAAAATTAAATAATGTCTGTCTCTGGTCGGTTGAACAAGATTTGACCATAGGCAAGGCCACCGAAAATCAAGGTCAGTCGGTTACAAAGTAAATATAATCTATAGTCAAAAGTACTCTTTGTCAATGTCAACTAAAAAAAGTCTATTATCTTATTTACGAAGTTCTGCGGTAACGTTAATAAACAATTTACAATAATTAGAATTTTTCATGACTGAAAACATTCACAATTTTATACGAAGGTCGATTCACATCAATATTTATTAGATAACTAGGTGGGCGGTGCGCAAATACCGGCTTGTTTCGCCTGACCTAAATAAGTAAAACGTCAAATTCTGGCGCGAAAAAGAGAACTAATGCACAACATGGCGTCGCGATGAGCCGTTGCGCAAATGCGTGTAAAGAGTTTTGCTCGGTGTATTATTTATTGATTGTTGAAAAACAATGGCGGGCTGCTGGCAGTGAGTCAGTGGGTCAAGGGTGCGCTGTCCTAGTTACGCAGCGCGGCGCGCCGAAATTCGCGGGCTCGCAGTTGCTAACCTCACCGGTAGGGAGGGGCCTCATTCCAAATATGAAATGAATGCGCTCACGATATTTTTAATGACGTTTGTTTTTTACGAGTCATGAATGAGATTGGGTATTAAGGTTTATTGTGATATTACAATTATTTGTGAGGAAATTACTTAATTTTATCATTCTGTTTACTTAATTCACAAGCACGGTAATAAAGGGATTTTGAAATAAACATTAACTGATTTTATTACAATAATCTTTCAACACGACATTTATAATACTCGAAAGATAAATAGGTACTTACGTAAAATAAAAGAGTTAGGGTCATTTATTTGCATATAGTTATCGTAGTGCTATTTTAATTAGGTTGTGTTCTGATAAGCGGAATTAAGCCAGGAGAAAGATGTAAATAGTAGCTTCATAGTCGACACTATGCCAATTTGGCGAGTCAAAATCAATGTCAAGTGACATGGCTAATAAAATTAGCACTTGGAAAATATGTTAAAACAAGTCTTTAAGTTTTGAAAATGGTTGGCTACGACCATAAGTAAAATGAATTGCCACATGTATGACGAAGCCTCACTAGGGAACGGCTGAACCGATTTGGATGAATTTTATAAGGTTATTACGATAATGGCGAGGTTTGTATAAAAAACATAGGACCGAACTTGCGTATCTAGTACTTTATTTGTATAAATTGAAAAATCAACAAGTGTCGGGACAACTAGTTAGAAATAAATATTTAGGCCAATTTAATATTATTCTTAGCCTTCTTATTAGCATTAGAGTTCATCCACGGACCAAGGATGGCAAAATTTCGGATTCGCTAATCACAACTTCCTCTATTTGTTGGTAAACCAACCTCGTTTAGCGTTAGCCTACTTTTGATCTAGATAAAACCACGCGCACTAATTCTAAGTCATGGTCAGTTGTTACGCAAACATTAATTACATTCCTGAGTCTATAAAATCATCCACTCGGTACAAAGACGTCTTATTAGTTACTGGGATTCGTCCCACGGGATCATTATACCAGATAAAAATATTCTATGTTTGTTCTTGGGGTTTAAACTTTTAGCGGAACGTTTTTTTTTTATCAGAATCGGTCGAGTGGTTTAGGCGTGTAACCTTAACAGACAGACAGGAAGAGGCATACACATACATTTGTATGTGTGTATACGTCTTGTTGTCCAGAGATAAATTCGCGTTTATAATACTTGTGTGAATTATCAACTATTAGTACGATGTTAAATATTAACGTTTAAACTATAGTGTAGTATAGTGCAAGCCAAGTTTTGAACGCGTAAATAGAACGAGCAACTATTAATAGAAATAAAAAAAAATCTATATCACAGATTAGATAAAATAGATACCACACCACAGATGCACGAACATAAAAGATTTTTTCGATTTCTTGATAACAGTTAAAGGCTTCAAAGTTTTTGGTTAGTCTATGAGATTGTTTTCATGTCATCGGAGGGACGAATATATTTGCCTAATACTATAAGCAGGGTCGGTATATCGAACAATTTGTATTGTATATCAATTTAAAAATTATCTAACTTTTAAATAAGTTAAATGATAATTTTTTTCAATGCATATTTATCATATTTACTAATATTACGCAATTAAATAGCTGTATAATTCCATTTAAAGCATCTAATTAGCACGTTTGCCAGAACAAGATAAAAACTATAATATAGATAATTATCAAGTTATTCGTAGAATAGAAACTACTTAAACTAAATTTTGGACGTAATTCGAAATTCTAAAGTTAATAATATAAAAATGGTTTAAATGTATGAAGATATAATATCCTTCCAACTAATCTAAATTATATCGTAAGTGAAGTCGTCTAAGAAAATGCTTATTAATTGTTATGCAAATATGTATTTAGCATCTACCTATATTCTACTTAGAGACAGTTAAAAATAAATATACGGGACACCTGCGTGATGTTAATTAAGACAAAATGCCTCTTAGCCAACACATTGACTACTGCAGTCCTCTATTTATACACATTAACCATTTGTAAATTGTAAAAAAGTTGATAAAATCAACCATATTAATGAATACTTAAAAGAGATATGCAAATTACCGTCTACTTAGTACGGAGTCACCAAGGTGATGGAGCATGACCGATCAGTTTCACCAACAGGTATCTTATAAATAGTACAATTACGTACCATGTGCTCTGCTTTTTAATGTAATTATGCCCCGTATGATTGTTTTAATAAATATATACAAAGGCACGAGAAGTGGGCGGTTCAATCTTGGGTAGAGCATTACACTTACCTGCTACTTACTATGCATCCATTTCACAGTGACAAAACCTGATCTTACATGAAGGCTGCATTCTATACTCTTAAAGATGGTTTGGTGTACTCATCATTCAGACGAAGATCTTTATAATCCAATGCGCTATGCTGAATGTCTCCCAGTTCACTGTGTAAGCAAGCTAAGCGAAATTTACTATTACACACATGCTATATATGTATATATTATATATATATATCGTATGAACGCGATGCACATCACTAGCGCGCAGCATTGAGCTCACGACTGCCTTACGTAACCCAAGTTTAAGGCCGGCTAGATTTCGAGTGGCCCAGTGCCGCTCACCGCGACACCCACCCAGCCCTGACTCGGGCTTCGCCCATAAAGAGGACCTTCGGACGAAAAAGGACACGCTCCGAACGAAACTGGACAGCGCATGGTGACGAATTTCAATAAGACACCGCTGAAAACGATCTTATCTTAAAGGTCTTTGCTATGAAGACCGTCTAAACGTTGCAACTTAAAATTACTTGTTCCAAAGATTTATATACAAACCTATCTTCTGTTTTAATCGCGAATATTGAAAATAAACATCTATAATTTGTCGTTAAATAAAATAAAATTACCTACATTGTGAATAATAAATAATATAGTTATCCTAAGTGCTTGTTTTGATTATAATATATATGTCATCCATTCTAACATTTTTTATAATAATTAGCTATCAGCAAAAAAAAAAATATCGACCAATAATTTTTTGATAATAACAACCTAAAGATTGCTCAGACTGCTATTCAGATGAGTACGCTATACAAATCGCCAAATCAAAATAACCTTGACCCAAGTCTGGCCCATCACAAGGACCTTCAAATAAAAGAGGACGCAGGCTGGACGCGGCAGCAATCAGTACTTTCAATGAATGAATCAAAACTAAATGAGTTTAAAATGAATAATCCTATAATAAGATTGGATGACTTACTATTTAATAAGGTGTAATGAGCCCACAACTGCGTCTGAAATATATATTTCCCTTTTCAGGAAAATAAATACCTGCTATAAGGCTCTAAGCGTCTCCTATCTCTAAATTCCTCAAAGGGCTTAATCGTGTCATTTTAAGTGTTTAATATTACTCGTAGTATGAATAAAAAGCTGAATGAAAATAGCCTTGACCCAAGTTTCCTTCAATAGAGAACCTTCGGAGAGCGCTCAGAACTGGGTCTGGAAAGAGAGCAAATCCATTTATGGAACTTTAGCTAAAGAAATGTACTGAAAACCCTTAAATTAAATTTTGATTTAATCTAAGTGAAAACCTCAAAAAACATCACTAGCACATCACATTATTTCTCCATTCTGTTTGATTAGTTACGATAACACGGTGATGAATGAGAACGACCTTGACCCAAGATTCGCACATAAGGAGAAACTTCAAACGTAAGACCAACTGGTCAAAAGACAGACATATGAATATATTTTTAAAAGATTTTGTGATTTGGGCTTTCCAGTTGAATTCCAGTTGAATAGCTCTTAATTTTAATTTAATTTTGGTCTGTAACTGTAAGACTAGTTACGGGGTTATTGCATAGCCTGTGATATTTCTATTGTGTGTGCAGTATATTTTGTTGGCATTCCACAAAAAAAAAACAGTCAGATGTCATCTGTCACACCACAGGATATACGCAAAACCTTGGTATGAATGTCTTTAACCGTGTATTACTATAGTACAATACCCAACCAACGAAGGACCTTCCCAGTTATAAACGGCCGTAACCAGATTAAAAAGTTTCATAAAGTAAAAAATTAAAATATTTTGTAAATACACACAGCATTGATATACTTATACAGTATAATAACGTGATATTTTTTTTTTACAAATGTACACCTTCAGTACCTACCTCTCAAAATATTAATACTGATAAAAATGCCCATTAAAATTAATTAGGTAAACATTTAGACTGAAACTTGACGTGACATATCCCCAGCAAGTTGTTAACCCTCCAGTCAAGCATTTTGGTTTCGCCCATGAAAAAGACCGGTTTATCTCTTTGCCTGAAAAGGGACCAACTATAAACGGTAGTCAGCACTTGCCTTCAACGTCGCGGCATTCGACTAAAAGAGTTTTAAGCGGTCGCGTGCGCATGCAGTGCTTAAATGTCAGCATTAAGACGACATCTTTTTTTAAAGAAGAGACGGCAAACGGACTACCGATTCAGATGATGATAAATAATCATTGCTGCACATGGACAACTGCAACATCGGAAGAATAGCCAATGGGATTGATTTTAATAGTCAACACTTAAGTAATTAAGCTTACTTACCTACTTGACTGACTAGCAGTAGTATATTATGCGCCAAGAGTTGTGGGTTCGATTCCCATCCAGAACAAACATTCGTGTGAATGCTTATGTTTGTTCCATGTTTGGGTGTTAATATCTAATATTTAAGTATATAATTGTGGTAGGTACCACCATTAAATCTGACATCCCTAACACGAGTGCTTAAGCTACTTATCTCGAAATCAGTTCAATCTATGTGATGTTGTCTAATATTTTAATCTAGGATATATGTGTAGTTGTCTTATTTCTCTCCCAACAAAAAAAATAAGCGAAAAAGTCTTTAAGCTAAAAAAATTAATAAATATCTTAAGTTTAACTTATTATTTACGTCAAACTATTAGATATACTTACTTAGTTACAATTACGTTACACTACACTGCTATTATTTGTAAACAACTTTTTGCGACTACGACCTTCGCGAGTTCTATACTGTCTTCAATTCCTTCTTCCTCGTCTACCCACAGATTGGACTGCGCAAAATAAAAAAAGTTCCTTTCCCGTTTGAACAGTGTTCCGGAGAATCAAGTGACAATGACAATTACATCTAACAGCCTACAGTTAACTAACCAGCTATGTTAAACATGACATTTAGAATAGCTCCGGGCACCCGATGTGGGCACACGCATGTTCGAGCTCAGCAACGAACTTCAAGCTGTTAACTCAATTCAGATGTATTAACCCACTTTGCAAAATGCGTTGGCGCATGGCGCATTTAACAATAATAGAAGAACTGGAAGCGCACTCGTGCCCCTAAGATGCTAACCTTACGATTGACTCAGCGACTTAATCTTGCTCTGCCACCGTTAAAATTTGAAGTTGACGCAAAAACTGTCCACGCAGATGAAGTCTCAAAGTAAATTCTTCAAAGATTATAATTTTTACTGTATGGTGTCTTAAAGTTTTAAGTTCTTAGGGTCATACCCAAGAAGTATTTTTCAATCAAAATAAATTTATTTACAGGAGTGCTAATGTTTTCTTAATTATATTCTCCAAATTGAAGTCACCTCAAACACGTCTTACCGCGCCCCAATATTAATACATTCGAGCCCTATCCCGCCCACGCTCATCTCCGTGACCGAATTACTAAAGTAAGTTTCATTCGCCGCCTTCATTGCTCTACTTACATAGCTATAATAGTGTTAACAGAGTAGATATGTGCGACATATGATGCTCTACGGTGCACAATAGGATGTTGACTGGCTAGTCAATTGAGATACTTTTTAAGCGCTGTCAAAACGAAATCACTATAGAGATTTTGTATGGGTTTGTCAACATGTGACGTCACTAGTTTGTATAGTCAATTGACATAATATTAAGCAGTTTTTGTAAAAATAAAAATCTTAAACTCATTATGATACAAAATCAATAAGGCTTACCAGCATACTACAATACTTACTTTTTCAGAATTGATATTTCAAAATTAAATATATTGGGTGTCAACATCCCAATTAGGAATTTTTTAATGAAAACATCCAAAAGATGGCGTACCTGTGACGTACGTGACGTACGGTCTTGTCACCCTACTGTAAGTTTTCAAAACAAACTGACATACGTATCAGATTATGAAGGGTCCCGTCAACAAAGAGCCAACAGTGACAGAGTTGGAACCACGAGATTATGTGCCACTTGGCGGTTTTTGATTTTTGATAACCCTTATTGAGCTAACTCGAATTCACGGCGCAAAATGTGTCAACGATCTTCGCTATATTGTGTTGGCACATGGCAAGCTAACTCAAGTGCCGACGCAGTGAGCTGAGCTTTAGCTAGTTTGAAGGAGAGATATTTTGTCCTAAGATTCGCACATAGAGATAAACTTTAGACGTAAGCCGAAACTGGACATAATAATAGATTTGTTTTAAAAAAAAATAGGAGATTTAACCTTGGGTGTACGCAGCTTTTGGTACAGGGGGGTGCAATACAATATTTTTTGCTCCCCCCCTGGAGCAATACAATATTTTTTGGGGCCGGGGACAGTGCCCCACCCTCTGCCTTCCTTGCGTACGCACATAGATTTTATTTTAACTTACCTCTCGATCAACTTACAATACAATACCGAAAGAAATATTCGCTCTTTTGTCTAACGATTTAATAAACCAGCTAATCTGGTTAATTATCACAGGCAACGTTATATGAAAAACGATACATAATAAATTATGACTATATACATACTCCATTTATCAGGTTGCGTAGAACACTTATATAAAGGAACTGTGCCCGCGGTTTCACCTGTGTTAATTGTTAATTTTATTTAGGCTATAAGGTTTATTAGTTTTATTTATTTATGTATCTAGAATTGCTTCTAATGAAATATTTAAAATTTCGTTTAAAATAAAAATGATTTTTTTTTATATTATTTTTATTATTTTTAGTAGAATAATACTTATATAACCTTCCTCGATAAATTAACTACAACACAAAAATATTTTTACAATTCGGACCAGTTCTGAGATTAGTGCGTTCAAGCAAACAAACAAACTCTTTAGCTTT
This sequence comes from Glyphodes perspectalis, assembly GCA_951394215.1. Classification (NCBI taxonomy): domain Eukaryota; kingdom Metazoa; phylum Arthropoda; class Insecta; order Lepidoptera; family Crambidae; genus Glyphodes; species Glyphodes perspectalis. The sequence continues at coordinate 18,620,213 of OX596201.1, read as the reverse complement.
ATATGTTAAAGTAAAGTAAACTAATTAAAGAGTAATTTAAATACGAGTAAAGATTAGTATAGATAAAACATATAAGTATCTACAGTCTATAATTTTGGATACGTACCATAAAACGAGGTTGAAGCTAATATTGACACGAACTTCGCAATAATTATAGACGCGATGTTCATAGAAAATTATATATTAGTAGTTGCCTACGATACATTTTTAGGTCACTAGGTAAGTGTCTTTAAGCGTAAATAAAAAAAGGAAAAATCTGCATTTCACTTGTAAAATATAAATTTTCAATGGATTTTATTTTTACTTCCCTAATATATTTCACTGGTTTAATATATAAAACTACCTTCAAATCAGAAACGATGCTTTCCTACCCTCTCGAATTAAAAATATGAAATTTAGAGCGGGTCCGCTACTGCCATCTATCGGTGAATAGCTGAACTAAATATTTACTTTGCAACTTAAATACATGGCGATTGCCATTGCCTTGTTACTAAAGTAACGAAATTATTGATTTATCAACTATATTCACCCATGAAAACTACTTCACCTAATCTAATAATAAACTAATTTAAAAATGGAAGACCCAGACAAGAAAATTTCGGTGTTATGCCTCGGACCGAAAGGCTCAGGCAAGACGACGCTTCTGAAAAAGTTGCAGGAGGCTGAAGGAATCGACAACACATACAGCCCAGTGCCCACGATCGGGACCAACATTTACGACGTACATTATTTAAACAAGCACGGGAAAAAGCAGACGCTGTCGATTCGCGAAGTGGGCGGAGAGATGGCGCCACTATGGAGCAACTACCTCGATGGAACGGAAAAAGTATTTTTACGGTTCATCAAATAAATAAATAGGTAGGTGCCAATTCTCTTGGTACAATCGGATATTAAAACGTCATTATTTAATTTCCAGATAATATTCGTGGTTGACACGTCGAACTTATGCCAAATTTCCGCCGCTGCTGTTCTTCTTTACACATTGCTAGCTGAGCCTCGACTGAAAAATGCCCAGGTAAATAAATCTACAGCCAATCTGAAGAATGAACATAACATTGTTTGAAAAACAATTACACATCGCCAATTAATCCAAATATTTTTTAGAGTTTTATCGGATTTTATAACATGTTGGTCTGAGACTTAAAAATAATCTAAAAAGAAAACTATATTCCTTGCCTAGCTTGACGTAAAAGGCGACTAATGGTACATCGGGGTTTGGGTGTTTGATTGTCTATGCGACGAGCTACCCAGTTGTCATTACATTTTCACAATTTTCCATCTAACCCAGCCCAGTTTTATGTTTGGCTACATGTGGTTAAAGAGGCTAGCTGTCCCCTTGACCCTGTCTACCCCGGGATTACGAGCTTTTGATATTGGTTTGTTCTCAATGTTACACCTCTGTTCCAGTTCATTCTGGTGCTCAGCAAGATGGACGCGGCGTACCGTCAGATGCGCAACGAGGCGCTGCTTGTGCTGCAACACGCGCGGCTGCGCGCCGAGCTGCGGCACGCGCCCGCGTTGCTGGAGGTTAAACTATAAAGTTTTAATTAATATAAAAATAATTTAAGGCTTATCCTTAATATATTTTTTATATTGTGTTTTTTTTTTAGGCGGCGCCGCTCGTGGGTGATGGCGTGCGCGAGCTGAAGGACTGCCTGTGCGCCGTCGCGCCCGCCCACACGAAGCCTGTGTAGAGTTAATAAACCTATAACAAATTAACGAGTTTACTTTTAAAAAGACATATTGAGCTATCTCCAACTTCTTCATGCCTTTTCGAATGAAATATAGTGATTGTTTGTAATTGAGTTAGGCCCCAGGTTGTCAACGGCTGTAAAAACATGTCTGCATCTTCCAACTCTTGATACTATTTATATTTAAACTCTTGAGTTTAAATAGATACCTAGTCGGAAGATGTAGATAATATGTGATGTTTATATGTGGGATAGTCGATCCTAAATAAAAAAAAATTTTAGAGATGCATACCTACATATAATACGAACAATATCGAGACTTCGATAAATAATAACTTAAAAAAATAAACGTCGAATTTTGAAACATACATGTATACTTAAGATCAGGCCTGTAATTACCAAAGAGGTCTAAGCAGCAGTAAACTCTCACGGTCGCGGCTTCGGTTAAGTGATTACACTTAACCGAAGCCGCGACCGTTTAACTAACGTTTAAATTTAACTGAAAATAAAATGAGCTGAATTAGCTGGAAAAATAATGAATTTTTTATCATAAATAATTTTAAATAAAAGTAAGATCGTAAAATTTTATATTACATCAAAATATCTATACTCGTATGCAAATAATCTGTCTATCGTTCTCATCCTTCCTTTGTTTCAGTCGATGTTGACAGCTGTCAGCTGTTGTCATGTCAGTCAGATGTTTATTTTCGTGAGTTTATTGTTTATAATTGTTTGTTAAAAATGGATTTTACCAGGATGTGTCGTAGTTGTATGAAAAAAATATCATTAAGAGCCGCCAAGAGGAGCAATAACGAGAATATCGTGAAAATGTTCTGTTACTGTATAAACGTTATGGTAAGTAATTACTGGTTCAGTATTAAATCAAATTTAGTCACAATCTCAGATCAACAGAAAAAGCTGCGTTGATTAAAAATCTAAACCCACCCCCCATACGTCAAAAAGTCCTAAACCACCCCCTTCACACCACAAAAACTCCCCAATCAGTCAGTGAGTCAGTGAGTGGTAATTTAGCTTTTTAAATAATAGCTAGATAGACTAGCTTTTCATCAACATTTGTCGGTTGCTCTGAGGTCACAATATTATGTTCAATGTATTTAATTATCAGATTTCAGAAGAAAATAAACTGCCCCAACAGTTCTGTAGCGACTGTGTTAGTAAAATCGAGTCATCTTATTCATTTATAACTGAAGCTCAAAAGGTTGACTTAACTCTAAGAAACTTGCTATCTCGCGTCGAAACAAGCGTCATTGTCGAATTAGAACATAATAGGAATGAAACTGGAAGTAATATAGTCAGAATCGATACAAATACAACAGATAATGGTATTGAAATAGAAACGGTAGAAGAATTTCTGTTGAAACCTGAAGCCGTTTCAGAAAGTACAAATATTACAATAAATTTTAATGATGGAGAGGCAGTCAGGATTGAAGAATATTCTGATCAATATGAAGATGATAATAATTTGCTTCCTGATGATGAAACGGATGAACAGAGTTTTTTTATTAGCTCGGGAGATGGCAATGAAATTGTAGACAAAAAGATGGCTAAGAAAAAAAATGTTTGTGTCATTTGTTTGAAAAAGTTTGCGTCAAAGATTTGGTTTGCTAAGCACATGGCGAAGGAGCATAGTCAAAGAAAGTTCACTTGTAAATATTGCCCTAAAAGTAAGAATTTCATAGTTCCATACTATAAATTTCATTTATATGCGCTATGTTGTTATTTCTAAGCTATTGTGAACATTCAATACATATTGTTACTACAAATATATAAAATTTTTAGCATTTACTATTCACTCGAAATGGAAAGAACACTTAACAGTGCATTCTGCTGAACGTAATTTCTCGTGCACGGAATGTGGTAAACGATACAAGCGCAGGAAGCAGCTAGCGGTGCACATGCGCAACCATGGAGATGCCAAGCCATTCGAATGCAACCTATGTTCAAAGAGGTGATATAGCTAGTAGAACTAAAGTTTAATATTAACAGCTAAGTTTTCTTTAAGGTATGCATATATTGCTATTTAATTAAGCTTATTTGCTGGTCTTTTAAAATCATTTAACTCCAGATTCAACAGATTTTAATGTCAATCTATGTTGGATACTCAAACTACACTTTAAAATTCTATAACAAATAATTTGTTGTTTCTTCTAGATGTAAACAACACAGTTAGTAATATAAGTCACCTTACTTAAATCTATTTTGGGTCATTTATATTGTATCTCTAATGTTGTACAAATAAAGTCAAAATGGATTGCAATGTATGTTTCAGTTTTAAGAGGAAAGGTGTACTGATGTACCACATGACATTTCATCAGGCTGAGAAGAGACATCTCTGCAACGTCTGTGGAATGAGTTTTTTCAACAGTAAGTGGCAACCTTTTTATAATTTAAGGATTATTGCTAAATACAGCCTCATGGTTCAAGCAGACCTAGTTACGATTGGGACGTAAAACTAAAACGGTGCATAAAAAAAATGTGGGCCGAACCAGATTATAAGCGACCTAGAATTCTTAGCCATCTTATCTATGAAGCCCTGGACTACAGCCCCAAAAAGCCCTTACAGTAAATCCACTCCTGGTACCTTGGTAAAACTTGTGATCACTGCGAAAATGTAATCTAGTAATGTTTAATTCAGCAATCGCTAGTAAAGTCTATAGACGACTGGATTCTCACCCACCTTGTTCTACTTAGAATCGAACCTGACGACGCACATGCGCACGCACACGGGCGAGCGTCCGTACGCGTGCGGCGCGTGCGCGAAGGCTTTCAACACGTCGTCCAGCCTGCGCCGCCACGAGCGACTGCACCGCGGCGACGCGCCGCACGCCTGCGCTGCCTGCGGCAAGGCCTTCGCCTGCTTGGGCTCGCTGGTCAGTACCCTGTCGTCTTTTAATAACTTGGTTGGCGTAGCGACTCAGTCAACTACTAAGTCTAAAGAGTTGTTGACGCTAGCAGTCGGTAGACCAGCACGCGAACCTTAATACCCTTTTTCTTGAGTATGAAATTGTTATTGAGTTGACTTTCGTTGATTTCTCTTAGAACTTGATTTTTTTACACCAAATACTAAATGCTTCTGTGCTTAGGTGCGTCACCGACGCACGCACACGGGCGAGCTGCCGTACCGCTGCCCACGCTGCGCGCGTTCCTTCGCGGACAGCTGGAAGCGCAAGGTGCACCTGATGCGCGCGCACGGCGCCGCGCTGCCCGACATCCCGCGCCTCGACCGCGCCGGCGCGCCCGCGCACGCGCGCGGCCGCCCGCCCGCCGCGCCGCTGCCGCCGCCGGACACCTAGCCGGGGATACCTGGACCTGACCACCTAGTGCAACCAACCCCGTTAGTGCAACTAACTCCTATGGTATATCCAGCCCCAGTGGTAGATGGGGAAGCTGATAGCCCCATTGGTATAACCAGCCTAGGCTGGACATGATCCGCAGGTGCAATGATAAGGCTTCCCGTTTAACGTAAGAAGCAATGTGTTACCCAGCCACCTCGGCAGTTCTGCATGATGGTGTATCCCAACAACCACAGTGGTCTTGCTCAGCAACAGTGGTGTAGATATTACTCAATCAGTGCCATCCAACCTTTAAACTATGGGATCGTCCATAACAAGATTGATGAGTATGAGTCACGATCACGGAGATGAATGAAAAACAAGAAATAATACTCAAACTCAGCATGATGTTTACTTCAATATACAAAAATATAATAACCCTGTCCCCAATAATTATAAAAACTGTAATATAAGAAAATAATTGTGAATATTTAGTAATTAGTTAAAATACCAAAGATCTTAATGTTTTCTTCAGCAAAGCTGTAAATTTAGTATTTTTTACATTGATTCATTTTACTTACCTTACAATGCGTTATATATGTAAATAATATTTTATAGTGCAAACAATGAAATAAAAGATCAACATTATTAAAACACTGTTTATTTATTCTATACAAGCCAACAGTCAACAATAATAAGGATTTTTGCTAATACAGCCATATACATTTTGTACAAGATTTCCTATACATTATTACAGAAAGATCATATTCCTATTACTTTATTCAATGGTACGAGGCACCAATAATATGTTATTAAATGCCAATTTGTATACTCAATACATTTTTATTTTTAAATTTTAATTAGAGAAAGAGAGAGGAAAGATAAATTGAACTACAAATTAGAAGTAAATACACGACTATTGTGATGTTTAATTTCTGTTGACTGATTTATTATATTTATAATGTTTTGTTTTGTCCCGTTTCAATTTGAGCCTGCTTTAACTATGATCATCTAGTTTATTAGATTATAGCATGTTATAAAAGACTGTAGACAAGATAATCAGATCACGGTAACAAATCAAGTTATCTCTGGCTATTTTGTTTGTTTTCTTTTTTCATTTGTTGTAGGTAGCTTAAATCAGTTATAGTCCAAATAAGTGTTATTTATTTTCCAATTTATAGTTCAACTAGAAAGGTAACACCAGCTGTGAGGATACATTCTCAATTCAAAGTGAATAAAGAAATTTACCTAATTTGGTGCATAAAAATTAGTACCAGTTTAAAATCTCACTATTTTTATTATCATAATAAATTGCTAAATAGTGCATCCCAAGTACAACAGCTAACTTTCGTATAGTCAGATGAAAATAAACAGAACAATATTAATATTGATTATCTTTGTTTATTTAACATCTACTATTTGACACTGTCATTGTAAATCATTCGTAAATAAGTTGTAATTTTACCTGACCATTTAAAGAATCAGCCCTAAGTATCATGAGCAATATTGTCATTGGAGTTCAACAGACATACTCTTTTCGAGTTATTTTACTGCCTTCTTTAAGAAATAAATATAATATATTTATTAACCAGTTTAATATTTGATACTTCATTATGATTCATTGCAGTAAGCCTAACATTACGCAATACAATGTATGCGGCGCTTTGAAATAAATTATATTCGCAACCATTTATCTAACACCATTTGAGGCGTTTACATAGATCACGCCCACAATCTTTAGTTTAGCTTCATAAATTTGTCACAAGTGGGTATTGGAAGGCATCTAAATTTCAGAGGGTATCAATGAGGGTTTTCAAAAATACAAAAACCGCCAGATGGCGCGAGGAAGTCTTGTGGTCTTACCACTGTTGCTATTGGCTCCTTGTTGACATCATGTCAATTTGGTCTGACAACTAACCAATGGGGAGGGTGACAAGACCGCAAGTCACAGTTACGCCATCTTTTGGATGTTTTAATTCAAAAAACCCTCATTATCATGCATGTTGCATACCCCTATTACAAATTTCCACAATGATAACAGGATCCACTAACCCATAAAATAAATTTCCATAATGGTTAGCATAGCGGTTTATATCGACTGCCCCGTTGGTTGAGTGGTCAGAGATGACAAGACACGACACCGAGAGCCGCGGGTTCGAATGTGAAAAGGGGCAAATGTTTTGTGTGATGAACATGGACATTTGTACGCGAGTCATGGATTATAAACATATTTAGGTATGTCTATCCATTCACCTGGTATATATAGCACAAGCATAAGCTTAGTTTGGAAATAGGGAATTGGTGTTTATTTCTGGAAAATTTTATTTCATTTAAGTTAACACGAACACTTGCCATCGTAACACATGTTCTGCCGCCTAATAATATTTTTTTTGAAATGCTGCTTTTCGTTAAAGCATAAAAAACATCAAATATAGAACTAAGAGAGAATAATAAGTTTGAAAATCTTTTTGAGAACACAATTTTTTTTTTCATTTCAACATTCATTGGTAAAAGATTTCTTACACTTACCTTTTGCAGTAGATTCGCTCTGATTGGCTTATTCGGTTTCGCAAGGATGTAGGAAGCCCCTAATTTGTCGAGGATTCTTCCATTTGAATTCTATGGGGGATTACATGCTCAATGTCATAACTATAGCTGACATTCTTTCAGTGACAAATCACTAATATGTTTGGAATTTTAACGCCTACGTATTTTACTAGTCCCTTGTCGAAGACACTCTTGACATATTTTCTTTATCATTTCCATTTCTATCTAGATCCAGTTAACCTATGCATTTCATTACTTGTTCAATACTTTCGCGTACTTATGGCGTTTCCTGAGCGACGAGCGATGTCGCTCATATGGTGATCTGTACATTCTGCACGATGTTGGACCACTCGACCTTCGAGGGGACCATGTAGAAGGCTGGCGCCACCTTCTGGCCGCATGGGCACTTGCAGCCTGCAAAGACGTAATTTAAATGTTTAATATTCACTTATCATTATCGTAAATTAAAAATTAAATGTATATTTATTTAAGAAATCTTAAGCATTGCTCAGCCAACCAAACTAGTTTTGATGTCCTAGAGTTCAGAGATGTTGAGTAGATTTTGCAAATGGTCCTTCGAGCCGGATAAAATTTTAAGAGCACAGAAAAGTATATTATGCATTTCTATCATGAAGACCAACAATAGTACAGTGCGGCTCACCCATCACCCAGCTGAAGCTGCCGACGCGGCTGTGGCACTTGGGGCAGTGCAGCTTGCCCTGCGGCGAGTGCGTGACGTCACGCATCCACGCCATGGGCTCCACGAACCACATGAGGCGGCAGGCGGCGGCCGCGTCGCGAGCGGCTATCGTCGCGTCCACCAGGTTGCCCTCGCTGTAGCCGTCCAGGTGCTGCCAAAGGGTACAACCAATCGTTAATATGGGTTTTCCTACTAAAACATGTGGGATAACTGTGATGTAGAAACATGAAATTCTATTCACCAATACAAATACCGAACTAAATACCCAATTCAGTCACACTAATATTATAAAGGCGAAAGTTTGTGAGTGAGTGAGTGTGTGTTTGTGTATGTTTGTTACTTCTTTATGCAAAAACTGCTGAACGGATATGGATGAAATTTGGCACAGAGATAGATTATAGTCTGGAATAACATATAGGCTACTTTGTATCCCGGAAAAATGCACAGTTTATACTAGTCTACGCGGACGAAGTCGCGGGAGACAGCTAGTATTGTAATAATTTGAATAACCATCAGATATTAAACATCATAAGAAGATAGGTACCTGACTGCCTCCTTCTTCATTCTCATGATCCTGTCCTTCTTGGCTCTTCCCTGGACTGGCTTCGTCAGAATGTGGGGTGTCGTCCAGAATCTGGCAAGCGAGACTCTTGAGTTTCTTGATCAGGATCTCTCCATTCTCCGCACAAGTCAGTCCAGTAAGCTTGCTGGGGGGTGGCCTGATGCCTTTCTTGGCTAGTTCCACTTTCACCTGTGATGGAAGAACAGAGCTATTGTTGAGGTGCCAAATCTTGATGTCTGAATTTCTTTATTTGTAATTTTATTTGACTTTTTGTTTGAACCACTGTTTTCAGCGAAGAATTTGTGATTACAGAGGCTTGTGAATAGATTTGCTATTAAAAAATATATAATTTACAGATTTCATAATATATTTAATTTGCAATCATAAAATAAAATAAATTTAATTTTATGATTGCAAATTAAATTGGTACCTATATCCTTGTTAATTATATATTTTTTAATATAAAAAAAAGTTAAACTGTCCTTATTATGATGCTATATAATTGGTGGTGAGTTTTTTTTATATTACTTTTCTATTATTTATACCCTACCTGCCGGGGAAGATGCGGTATAATGTTATTCTGACTAGCGACAATGCGGCGACACTTCTTACAGCGGTACACGATTGGGTCTGGGCGTTCGCGGATCAGCCCTGGATCTGGTTTGACTAGGTCCGCAAATAGTTGTGGTAGAATTTTTACTGAAAAAATATAATATTTCCTTTATTACATCGTTCGTCGGCAGCGGTCTCGTTCTAGCATTCAGCATCCTATTAGACCTTTAGTTAGTTTAAAACAATGGAGAATTTAGATTCAATTTAGTGGAAGTGCATTTACAACATGCATTGTATATGAACCACTAACTTTATACAAATAGCCAACTCTGATATGACTATTCTGGTGGCATGCCATGTGCCATAAACATAATACCTTGTTTTAACTTTTGGCCAGCCATTTTGAGCCTGAACTGCTTGAACCTAGGGTCGTCCCTGTTCAGCGTGTAGCCCATGTGACCAAACAGCTTGAGTTGAGCCTGGAACCCCACGTTGGGGCCCACGAAGCGCCGCTTGCTCTTCACCAGCGTGAAAGCCTCCTCGTAGCACAGCCCATACTTCTCCATTATGTACGCTATCACCACTGCCGCTGATCGGGATACACCAAAGAAACTAAAACAGGTAACAAAAGTATCAAACAAAAGTAAGTAAGTATATTGTAGCAAATGGAAGTACGTGATCTCTGCCTACCCCCATGGGAAAAAGGCGTGACATTATGTATGTATTAAAATATTTGCCCCTAGCGGGATTTGAACCCGCAACCCTTGGTTTCGTGGCCAGGGTCTCTGACCATTCGAGCAACGGGCCAGTGATTCTGTTGCCAGTGTTAACAGAAATAATTAGATAACTTACCAATGCACCAGCACCGTGCCTCCCCCAGCGATAGCTTGTCTGATGTACTCATTTGTCTCAGGTAAGTGCGTAATTAGGTCTTCTTTAGGCATATCCGATACTGAAGATGTTAGAAAAAACTAGTTTTAGTTGACTTATTAGCACATGAGTAGGCTATTTTACTCAAAAAATGTTTATAAAATATAATGTTTTTGACAAGCTCGATGGCGCATTCGGTAGTGACCCTGCCCCATGCGCCAAGAGTTGTGGGTTCGATCCCCATCCAGGACAAACATTCGTGTGATGAATACTTGTGTTTGTTCTGTGTCTGGGTGTTAATGTCCAATATATAAGTATATATTTGTAATACCACTGTTCTTTCTGATATCCGTAACACAAGTGCTTAAGCTACTTACTTCGGAGTCAGATCAATGTATGTGATGTCGTTGAATATTATATTATATTAATGTAATAATAAATGACGTAAAGCCCTAAATTACTGATCTTTGATGCGCTGAATCTTTTTAATGTTACGAGTATTAGATAAATCAAACATAACTTACTAATTCAATATTTTTGGATAATGTAACTTAATCTAATCTTACTTACGCCCAAAAAATATTTTTTGAGTATAATACCCCATTTCCTTTCTCAAAATTGACCATTATTGCTGCTGTAATGGTAGTAGATAATAGATAGACATACATAACAGAAACATGTGTCCTAAGAGGGATTTTCCAGTAAGTATATAGTTTTGTGGCTAGTCTCAAACTATTAAAAGTTAGTCCATCGTTTTAAAATACTCTTGTATACTTAAAGATACATATTATTCTTATTGGATTTGAAATCAGTTTACATTTACAAACAAAACTTACATTTGACAAATTTAAAAGCGAGATAGGCGCGGTCCAATATTGTCCTTGGCAGCGGCACCACATCCAGGGTCAGGATGTGCGTGATGCCCAGCTTCTGCAGTGTCTTGTTGTCATGTGCACATGCCACATTTCCTATAATAAGGATAAACTAAGTTATTTACCATGAAGTTATCAATTTTTTTAAAAATAGAAAATTTTGTAACTATTAAAAAAAAATACTTGACTTTGGAGCCTTGACCTAAGTCAAGGCTCCAAAGATCAGAGTCTTATTGATCAGGGCCTAAGCCCTGATCAATAAGACTCCATAAAATCACTGACATGTTGTTAATAAAATTTACACAGTATTTATCTGTTATACTGCTAAAAAGTGGATGTAGATGTTAGGTTATGATAACTGGAAAGTTTCCTTTCAAATTCTCTATTCTACTGGAATAAACAGTAAAATTTACGTTAGATGAAATGGTTTACGACACTTCAAATGAAGGTTAGTATAATCTACTTTTATTGTACATAGGTTGTTAAGTGTTTTGTGAAAAAATCTGAAATATCTTCTACTCACCAAGGTACAGTCCATCGTCGATGAGGTCGACGCTTACATCTACATCTCTTAAGCCATAATCCTGAGAGTCAGTCGCGTGGATTTCCACCTCTGCTACTTGCTTAGCCATTAAGCTTATTAAAACAATATGATCTGCAATTAAACGCAGAAAAAGACTGTTCAAATTGGTAATAACGTAGAATGGAGTACAATACCCGATACTTATGATATGATAAGTAAAGTTTAATTTATAATAATCAGTAGGTACGAATCGTCAGAACATTAATTTTTAGTTTTTCTACATTAAACAGAATATTCCACAGAAAATCAATACTTACCATTAAATGTAGACCTCTTAAGTTAGCCCGACAGTTATTATTACCTATAAATTTATGTATTATTACTAATTAAACAATAAATCATTAATGTTTTTAGCGTAATTGCTAATAAAATTACGAGCGAATTATTATTATGAATAATTCGCCCGCGCACTTCAAGAGTGACATTTGTTTTTTTTATACTCTTCACAACACAAGTTCACAGAACAGTTTTGAAAGAACTCCGTCAAAGGCTTAGGCTGTAAAATACCATACAAAATAAAAAGGGGACATTTGTAGGTAGGTTCATAAACATTATTTTATTTTTTGTTTTTAAAGAATCTGGAAAACGTTCTATACCGATACCGATTCTCCTCGTTCTTAACGAAGCCAAGAGATGTCGCTATTAGTATCGGTAAATGAAAAAGCCTCTCCGTAATGATCGATTTCTTGCCAATGAATTCCACCCGCCCATAGGTACACGACAAGGAATAGAATGTAAATTAGGAATAACCTATGTATTTTAGCATGGATCCAGAATTTATAAAGGCAGGTAAGTATTATATTTTCACCATGCTAACCAAGTAATAGTAAAAAATATTATTTTGGGACTGTTTAGCTAAATACAGGATCATTCGAGGGCTGATTTTCTTACAGTCGACTAGTCGAGAGATCATTCAGAATGCCTACAACTAGCGTATCAGTAAAAGCGACGAGAGGCTCATCGCGTGCAATATACCTACATTATTTTATTTCACGATGAGATCACGACCCCACTATGTAGAGTAGGGGACACAAGGTACTTTCTAACCATTATTTGTTTAACACAAATACAAGTGATTTGCCAATTGACTGGAACACTCAGATTCATTGTATTTAAAAACGATGAGTAACGACCTGTGTTTGTTTAACTTCGCAATGAAAGTATATAGCCGGTGACAAGATGAGTGAAGATAGCAATACACAGGAAAATAAATTTATAACAACATTTGGACAAAAGATGTAGTACAAAAAAAGAGCTACAGATTGGCGCCAATTGGTCTCTGCCTCAGCATTATGCTACTGCGGCGTCAGGCTAACGCCGCAGAAACGCTGGTATTCAGGCATGATCTATTTTTAGAGTGGCAACATTACATTCACATTACATTATAAAATACACATAAAACCACGGACTAGTAAAAAAAGAAGGACTCCACGCTATCATATTATAGCGTGAAACCACATTTATGCATGTGTTAGTGAGATACGAATGCATACCAGATATCAGATATCTGTCATTTGGAGCGCATATTGTCTAGTGGCGCGGAGTCCTTCTTATTTTACTAGTCCGTGATTTTAACATACTTCGATAAAGCTTGTAGATTAGTGCGTAGAAGACATAAGGTAGTGTGACCGAAGATGGCCCAGGTCCTATCATGGCCCACTTTTCAAAAATGACAGTTTTAGCGGGCAAATCTATTTGAAAATTCGCGGGTATATGCGACAGCACCCATAGACTAAATTGCAACTTCGTCCGATTGACAGCGAGCCGCCATTTTGTGAATGACAAACAGTTTGTTCTATCGCGTCGACCCGGCACACGTTTTATAACCTCCAAACTGCATTTTTATTTAAAAGGGAGTGAAATTACGAAGTTTTTCTTCATTTCAACAAGTGAAACAGTGAAATTAATCTGTTTGCTAATGAAATACCGGTAAGTTCTAGTATTTTATTGTTTATCTTGTTTTTTTTCTGCATTCTTATTTAACTGTGGTAAAGTTTCCTATGAAAGCCCACCACATGGAACCAAAAGATGGCCCGGGCTTTCTTAAGACTATTAAAAGTAATGATATATTACTATAATCTTTAATTTCTAATCAAAAGTGTTTTAATTATTATATAATCGATTTATGATAATATGTTAGCTATACTAATTTAATATACTTAGCATAAAATATAAAATTGAATTGTTTTGAATGTTTTGTTTTTGTCTTAGGTAAGGCTTAAAATGGAGTCGTCGAATAAAAAAAAGCGTGGAGAGTGGACAGAAGCTCAACTAAAAGCAGCCCTCATAGCAGTAAATCGCAGACAGATGTCACAACGAAAAGCAGCTGCAGAGTTCGGCATACCGAGGCGCACGTTAAGAAACCACATAAAATCTGGATCCACTAAAAAAATAACTGGTCGCACTTCGATACTTACTGCAGCACAAGAAAACGATTTGTGTGAAAGGGTGATTAGACTGGCTCAGGTTGGTTTGCCTTTGACACCGCAAATTGTACGTAAGCAAGCTTATGAATTTTGTTAGGCAAATCATATACCGAATTGTTTTAATAATACCAAAAGTATAGCTGGTAAAAAATGGCTTAAAAATTTTATAATACGCAATCCACAAATATCACTACGTCGGGCTCAACTTATGAATCCCGCAAGAGCCCAAAAACTTAACAAACATATTGTGGAAAAACATTTTGAAGCTATAAAGAAAATTTATGATGAATTGAATATTCCTTCACATCCTCAACGTCTATATAACATGGACGAAAAGGGTTGCAGATTGACCATACACCATCAGCAGAAAGTTTTTGCTGCCAAAGGGACCAAACGGGTGCACTTTGTGGCCCAAGAACATGCAGAAAATGTCACTATAGCAATGTGCGTGAATGCGACAGGGAACACTGTGCCCCCAATGATAATATTCAAGGGAAAAAGATTGCGACCAGAGTTTTGCGATAATTTGCCACCCGGAAGCGTAGTAAAGATGGCCCCAAAAGGAAGCATGACTACCGAACTATTTGTTGACTTCATTAACCACCTGGGTCAGTTTAAATCGCCAGGAAGATGCTTACTAATTTTTGACGGGGCGTCTTCACATTTGAATGCCCGAATAGTAGATGCTGCTGATGCTCATGACATTGTGCTCTATTGTTTACCATCCAATACTACTCATGAGCTCCAGCCTCTTGACAAGTCAGTGAATAAATCCTACGAACATTACTGGGACGAACAAGTAGTACTATATGCATATCAGCATCCTGAAAGAAAACTCACAAAAACGCGTTTTATCAAAATTTTTACGAAGGTTTGGTCCAAATGTTCAAGCAAAGAAAATATAATTAGTGGATTTCGAGCAACCGGACTTTTTCCGTATGATTTTAATGCAATTCCTGAAGAAGCGTATGCACCCTCAGCTCTTACACAGTTGCCCAATCCACGTAACACCGTAGAAAATATTTCTGTAGTATCCCCAAGACGTGACAACAATAATATTATGTCCGATACAGATGTCACGGATTGTGAAGAAAATCTTAATATGTCACCATCCCTTCTATCTCAAAATGATTTGATACAAATGGATATAGAACAGCCGCATTCAGGCCAAAAAAATACTAAGTTGGTTAATTACACTTCGTCTTCCGAGTCTGATATGGGCGACACGCAAAGACAACCTTTTCTAAATCCAAGTTTTAATAGAGCTGATTATTCTTTACCTGTTCCTACTACGTCGGGAATTCATAATTTCCAACCTCGCATTCGGTTAAATTCTTTTACATCAGATAGTTCGGAAGAAGGCATTAATGCGTATTTAAAGAATGTTCAATATCCTTCAAAACGTTTTAATATTTATACTTCATCCTCCGATTCAAATGAAGAAAATGTAAACCCGAACGTTACACAACCTAAACCAAGTCCTGAGCAAGAGCAGATTCCATCTGAGGATTCGGATAACGATGTACCACTGTCAAAGTTAAAGAAAGTTTCTGTATCTGTAGCCACTAAATCACCTTTCCACAAACAAATTCCAACACCAAATTTTGGAAAAATCAAAGATAAACCTAGACGGAAGGCCCTAAATTATATTGGGCAGAAAATTACCAAAGATTTATTTAATGACCTGAAAACAAAGAAGAATACTAAACAATTAAAGAATAAACGTACCAGAACGGAAAGAGGAACTCAGTTGTCCAAGGAAAGTAACAGTATTGATAAAAATAGAAAAAATCATAAAGAATCTGGTAAGATAACGAAAGCTAGACAGACAGAGGGTAAGAAAGTTAAAAAAGTAGGCAAAACGTCTGAAAAAGAAGACAGCTGGTATTGTCACGGATGTAAAATAGACAAAATAGCTTCTATGCGTCAATGTCAAGAATGTCAGAATTGGTATCATGAAGAATGTGTCGGATTAACTTCAAAAGATAGAGAATTCGTTTGTCCTGGGTGTAATTAAAAAGATCTCTATCCACTCAATTATCTATGATTAAGTACTTAAAATATTTAGAGTTTATGTTGTTTTTTTTAACAGGAATGTTTTTTAAAAACGGTTTAATTATTTTATCTTTAGTTCTAACTTCTAAGTGTAACTAAAAGATCTCTATATCCAACCAAAATATTAAGATAATTCTACCTACTTATAATAACTTATATACATACTTAATGTTGCTTTTTTAAGTTTTTTTTTACGTTTTTGAAGAGAAATGTTTATTTTGTAAAAGTATTTAATTTTTGTTAAACGGCAGAAGAGCTTTAGTTTAATTTAAGAAAAGTTAATTTAACTTTATTTTCAATACCCCTAAATCGGCCCACTTACCAAGGGCGTCAAAAATGTATCTCTGAATGAAGAACTTTTTGAGTATTATTTTGTTACCTACTATTCTTATGAATCTCTGTATGTGTGTTATATTCGTTTCAGAAAGTCATTTTCGTTTTTGTAGTCATTTAAAATTTTCATAGATTTAAGATGGCCCATAGCTAAATTTTGGATAATAGTTTAGACTTTGTTGATTAGTTTTAAATGAAAACTGTGATTCCAATTAGAATTAAAAGGAAAATTGAATTAGATTTTGTTTAAGCGTAGATTTACATGATTATATTATGGGCCTTGTTCAGTGACCACTTTCCTAAGAAGGCCCAACAACGACTTTTTTAAAATAGTGTTTCTTTGGATTAATATCGTAATAAGATCACATTTATACTTATATTGTATTTCTCTATTAAATAACCTACTTTTACATCGATGTCTTTTCTTTCTAATATCAAAATTGACGATTTTACAAGGTTTTAAAATTAAGCGGGCCATCTTCGGCCACAGTACCTTATTCCTCGAACTTTATAATTTGGATACAACATCTCGTGGGGCCCAATTCCCTGGGAATGCTGTGTGGTCCACTGAATCCATAAAACATCGGTTAATATTAACCATATACAACGTGTCGATACAACGCGACATTGCGTGTTGCGAATCCGAGCGAGGTGCACGCAGTGGCGGCGCAATACCTAAACTTAATGTGGGCAAGATATCTTTTGCGAGGCCCGACCAGGGACCGGGGGGGGGGGGGGTCTCATATTATCTCCAAGTTCCTGTAATCATCCTATATCAATAACAGCTAACAGTGTAACTCCCCCCCCCCGCGCCCACTTATGTATAACTTTTGGATTTTGGAGGCGTGAGGCCCTTGGCACCGCGAGGCCGTGGGCGGTGACCCACACCGCCCACGCCTTACGCCGCCTCTGGGTGCACGAGTTCGGGGAGAACCCTTTATTTCCATCCAACTAGGCATAGGTATATTACCTCTAAGACAATACATCAATTAGGTGGTCTGGTCCATGACTAGTCAGAAATCTTGTATAGCGGTCCCTCATGACATAAAGGTTAAGAATCACTGTGTATCTATAGTTATGTAGTTAGATACACAGTGATTCTTAACCTTTATGTAAAATTTCCCGTGTCACATCCACATGTGTAGAAACAATGTCTCCAAAATCAATACTAACTAAATACTACTACTAAATTCGTTAGTAGGTCAATTTTCTCTTACAAAATGCCCATTACCTACCTTTTTACTGAGAATACAAATTCTCATTTAAAATAAAATATGGTTACCTGCAAATACAATGGAAAATTAATAATAAAGTGACCTACTAACTTTTAAGTACACGTAGTTACAAATAAATATGTTGTAAGTAATCAAATAAAGGCAATTGTTCAGGACAACGTTTTTCTCACGACGTTTGTAACCGAGCCCTTGATATAGATATTTCATCAGATACTATGTAAGTACCTGCCCTTCGTCATTGAACTCTCACAATACAATAAGCCATAAGGTAATTTACTCAATTCAACATAAAGGTGGTAGTCAATTTTGTTTAGAAACTAAGTATTGCATTTAGCGTGGTACCTATAACAGACCTAAATGAAAAAGGGACCAAGATTTATATATATTATATATAAACAACTAGACACTTTATATTCACAGTTATTACATGATTAAGTCTAACGTTATTAGGATTATCTTTAGGGCTAGAGTAATAAATATTAATAAATATCCGACGACATCACATACATTGATCTAACTCAGAGGTAAGTAGCGTAAGCACTTGTGTTACAGATATAATCAACAGTGGCATTACAAATATATACTTATATATTGGATATTAACGCCCAGACACAGGCCAAACACAAGTATTCATTACGCGAATGATTGTCCTGGGTGGGGACCGAACTCACAACTCCTGGCTCATGGGGCAGGGTCACTACCGAATGCGCCATCGAGCCAGTCAAAAGTGAATCTGGGTTACGTGTTTCGGCATTAAGTATTACAGTCTTAATAAACAGCTACCTAAAACTGTTGGTTGTAAAAGTCACAGATTTAATATTTAAAGATAAATATTTGGCTAAATGTCAACACTTTGTCGATATGGATTGGTAGGTTAACAGCTGTATTCGGCCAACGTCTTGGTCAATGAAACAATCGATGAACTGCAACATATATGGCGAAACAGCTATGCCGATGACATCAACACAATTAAGGACAAAACACTTTCCACGCGGACTTTGGACCGGCCAATGTAAAGTCCAAGGTTCACCATTAGTCAGCGATACTTGCATTTATGCAAGAAAACCAACGTTACTTAATAACACGCAAAAATATTTCTTAATGTTCTTTGCGAAACCTATAAGGCAAAAAATATAACAAGCTTTGGATCAGCAACCAAGGCCCACTGCTGACTCAATACATAATGAAATAATAAGATCACTTTATTACATTAGTAATTTTGTAGCTTAAAATTAACGACTCTCTTGTAACTCGGTTAGGAAAATGAAGCGAATGAGATAGAGAGCTTATCCATATTTTTTCTTTCTATTTGTTTCAAATTAAAGATAGGTAAATAATTTTGGCATGACTGGAATAGCAGGACCCGTCTCGCAAGTTCTGAGGATCTCAAGCGCCGATGACGGGGGAACTTATGTCAAAATGTCAAAGATGTCAAGCTGTTAAGATATAGCATCTTAGATTTTCGCCGGCGCAAGGAACCTTCAACAATGCTCCAAAGAGTTAACAGCTAAAGAGAGAACCCTTGTCTTAGCTACAAGTTTTTTTTTTGACGCGGAGCAATGCGTTACGCATCGTCACCCTTCGGGGGGGGGGGGGGGGGGTACTCCCGGGGGCCCTTGAGTAGGGGGCCCCTGCTCCGGCTAAGATGATAGTGGCCGGGGTATACCCACTAAAACTCCGCGGTACCCCTCATCGCCTTAGTGGAGGTGAAGTATGGGTGACTCAGCATAGCCTTCACTTCCACAAATCACCTCCGGTGTCTTAGCTACAAGTGACACAAGTGTACCAACCTTACACACAAGGACGGATTTAAGGCACGTGAACCCCCCAGTCGGTATTTTTGTATACTCTGGAGACTTCATCACAGTACATACTTAGAAGCAAATAAATTGTTGAACCAAAAAGTTGTTCACATATAAGTATACATAAAATAACAGAAAGAACATGAGTGAAACTCTTGTCTATTTCTGGCTGTACCTAATTGAGAATTTTCTTCGTTGCATCCCTTTCACGCACTTGCAAATTAAATGAAAAGCACCTTATGCGCCTCCCAGAAAAAAAAACCTTTATCCGCCCTTGCTTATACATGTGTCTAAGCAAAGGTTGGTGGTTCAAAAATACATATGCTATAATTTACGCAACCCGAAACATTATGACGTAACATCCAGTCCTTCTAATCGGTTCTCTAGCTGCCACCACTCGGCCTTGCGATGAGTCAACAAGGACGTAACACTTTCCAATCGGACTTTGGACCCGATTAGTTTAAAGTCCAAGGTCCAGTTAGTTAAAAACCCAAGATAAGGCAATAAATAACCTACGTTACATAATAACGTGTGCTGTTATCCTCTTTGCTCAATGTGAGGTTAGCAAATCTCTCATGCATCTCTATCGTAAGTATTCGAACGGGCCCAGACCCGACATGACCACTATCCATTGAATTAAAAAAAGATCGCGCAATAATATCATAACATTTCTTAATAATTATTAATCACGCACATTTTATTCTTAGTTTAATGGGTAATTTGCAGGTCACTGATACAACAGTCAAACATTAACAAAGTTTTCCTAAAATATAACCACAGGATATAAACTAATTTCTGTCCTGACAAAAAAAAATAAACCAAATAGCGACTGCATCCTATTTGAAGTAATGCGCTAAAAATATTTGCGGCATTTGATTTTGATTTTAAGATTTAAGGAATACAATATTTCTTTCACTTTGGACTCGACCAAATCGACTCACCTCAGAAACTTTGTCGCAACATTTCACTAACGTTACTTAATAACATGCCTTAATAATATCTTTTACACAACTTTACAATACATTTCAAAAGCTGTAACATAATTTACATAAAGCTTGTGCAAAAATTTAAAAGGATTATTTTATGAACGAATGTTGACATGATAGGTAGATAGATATTACGATACTAGCTTCCATATTAGAAGTGAGGCAACGGAACAGCCCGACTTGGTGGGTCCATTTAATGTATAGTTATAGAAACTCATACCTCCCCCTACCAGAATTTATAAGTGTTTTCGTGAAACCTATATAAATAAAGAATATTTTGATTTTGACTTTAACTTTTCCACGCTGAGCCAACTAATGCAGAGAATCACGCGTAACATATGTATTTATCTGGGTATAATGGGGATTTCATGACGACAGTCCTGAAATACATCCGACTTTTTTTATTGGACACTAGCTGTGACCGCGGGTTCACCCGCGATTATGGTTTATGTAATATAGCCTATAAGCCTTAATCAACAAATGGGCTATCTAACTCTGAAAGACTTTTTGAAATCGGACCAGTAGTTCCTGAGATTAGCGTGTTTAAGCAAACAAACAAACTCTTCAGCTTTATAATATTAGTATTAGTATGTATTGATTGGACTTAGGTAGCTCAAGTCGTCGGAAAATATAGGTGGTTCTTTTCCGATCAACCGATTACAGGATTCACATAAAATTGTGTACTTTAGTAATTTTTTAAAATTTAGTGCCTACTTTTTTGGTATGTCAAGCATCAGTTTGGGATGTTTTCAACGACAGATTCTCAATTCATAAACGGACTGTACATAACGATTCTAAAATCAAGAGACGCAACTCATTTTTATTGTGAATGTTGTAATTTTAATTGACATTGATTACACATGTTCGAGTGTTGCAATTGAATGAAATGTCGCAAATTTTAAAATTACTATGTTGCAAAGACGATTGGCAGTATTATTTGCAAACCAAGTAACGCCTGCGAATCGCTGTCAGGATAAATGATCCAACAACATCATAGCTTCAAGTTTTAGATGTAAAATTTCCAATTGTGTATCTAGGGAACGTACTTCAACTATTTCAATACTCCTAACCATATCGCCAACAACATGCCTACTCGTAAAATAACAAAGTTAAACGATGAGTTAATTTCAGCAACTATTTATTTAGGTAATGTGTTAATTCTACAATATGTTTTCTAACGTTGGCCAACGTTACATAATAAAACAAATAGTAAAAACAATGAATAACATTTTGTTACCAAACATTTCCCAAGAAAATAACGGAAATGGTAACGATAGTCCACAAAACAGTAAGTTACCTGCAGTATACGGTACTATATGGTTCATAGAAAGTTTTAAGACGCTAGGTACCGTATTTAATGATCCTCATTGACTCATCGCAATGCCGAAATCAGAGGCGTGGACGCTTACGATCTTACCCAGTCTTACCGACCTTACGTAACGAGATTGTACCAGCAAACATATCAGGTGACCAGGCTAATAAGTTAAGTGCCGTGCTGTGTCAATCCTCAGTCTGTTTATTATATACTTCAAGTATACTGCGGTTATAGGCTGCATTTAAAAAGCTTGGATCATGTAATACACTTCATTTAAATGTATAAAGCATGAATCTACATACATAACATCACGCTCATAATCCCCGAAGGGGTGGGCAGAGTTAAAGAGGCAGCATGCCCCTTCAATCACATTCAGCCAAAAAAAAAAGCCGGGCTGGGTTAAATTGTGAAAAAGCAGTGACAAGCGGCTAACCTGTCGCCTACACAATCACACACCCGAAACCCGATATACCGTTAGTCGCCTTTTACGACGTGCTAGACAAGAACCACAGTTGGCATATTCTTTTTAAGTCCCAGACTAACATGGGCCAAGTCCCAGACCAACATGAATCTGCAAATCAATAGGTATGTTGAAAGACCTATCAGCAAAAAATCTGTTAATGCAATAATCCTTATTTACTCTCCCATCCTTATAAATTATTATTACTTATATAATACATGGAAAGTAACTAAGATTATCTGCCTAGCTGTTTCGTATTTACCTTTAAACCAGATATAATTTTTGGCAATACCTACGCATGTACAGCAACAGCAGGTCAAGTTACCCACTTGCAGTTCAATATTAGCGCTTATGCCCTCGACATAAGGGCGGCACAAAGTGGATAGTCTGATGTGCTATTGTATGTACCTCAAAAGTTTGAATCTTAAAATGCTTAACTAGACATGGAGTACTTTGTATCCCGAAAAAAAAATACAAATCCCGCAAGACATGACAGCTGGCCCCCTGGAAAAGATGAAATTTCCAGCAAGCGCTGCTGCGAGTGAATATTGTGAGAAAATACACCCGTTTTGCCACGAGATGAATGAACTCACTGTCCTAAAGAAAGGACAAATCGAAAAGGTTAAATAAACGTTTGCTATAAAGGGTAAATGTTTTGTTTAATGCCAAGTTATATAATCGCCGGCAAGTTACGAAAGGACGCCTTTCGTAAAATGCTTTGCGTATTCAAACTCATGTTTTATAACTAAAATATACGGTTATCTATGAAAACTTAGTTTAAAGCTAAGACTTCTCAAACCATGCACTTACGTTTGGCTCATGTTACGGTGTGGTAAACAAGTTGAATTGGCCAGAGATCGTGTACGCGAATCCAAAGATTCGAATCCCGCTAGGGGCAAATATCTGAATGATGAACATGCACATTTCTCTTCGTATCATGGATGTTTAATTATGTATTTAGGTCTATCGCATATCCTTTACCTCATTATATTATTATTATGTTTATGGATACTCAAAAATCTTTAGTAATGCCCTAGTTTTATTTAACTAAGCATATAAATGCTATGTATGCTTTTTAAATTAATTCACAATCAGAAACCTAATTAGAAAACGTTTTTACATAAACCAGTAAATTAAGTTTACTTAATTCGCAAATTTCAAGCTTACATAACATACGAATGCACATAAGATATGTAATCATACCAACAAGTCGTCATCACAGCGCACTGCAATAAAAAATCACCCGCCATCAATTCAAACGCTCATCTGAGAACCTATGACAAAAAGCGCCAACTCCCATACAGTTTCCCATAACATCCAACTGTGTAATTAGCAGGCGAGGCCGTGGAACGAGCCTTTCGACAGTCGGAATGTGGAACAAGAGGGTTACGTGAGCGCATGCGCTAGCGCAACACGAGGAAAGCCCGTATCGAGATACCTTACAAACCTAATTTTTAGGCGCAATTATCCTGTTGAAGGTATTATAACACTCGCATACTTAGGTATTGCATTAGCTTTTTCCACAAGTCACTGAGGTTATACGTCCTGGGGGGATTAGCGACTTACAGGTATCAAAATCCTTTGTATTAATAGAAAAAATAATAACATGACATTCAGCTGTTGTTGCGTTATTAAGTAACAAACATGTTGGTCTGGGACTTTAAAGGAATGTGCCTGATGTGTCCCCTAACATGTCGTAAAAGGCACTCAATGATGTACAGAAAAATATAATAAATATATTTCAGTCAGACGCAGGACCAAAACGACTTAACGTGCCTGCCAACTACCTATTACTGTTGATACTGAGTAACATCCATATTGAAATAGGTGCTAGGCATTAGTTGTACCTAGGTAAAAATCTATAATATAAAAATGAATCGCTGTATGTGTTGCTAAGCGCAAATCTCGATTACAGCTAAACCGATTTCGCTAATTCTTTATTACTTGTGTTTGTTATTATCAGGTGAAGGTTCATATCAATAAAAAAAAAAAGCTGCACGGAAACAAATGGGTATTGAAAATCTGAGAACTGGGCGTTTCGAAGTGCGCCGGGTCAGCTAGTATAGGATACAATGAACTTTTGGCTTTGCAAATCCGGAATAACAAGGTAATTTTTCTTTATAATTTATTAGCAAATATTCGAGATGACTTATCGTATTGGAATACTAGGCATTAAATATTGATGACCCCAAAACCAGATTTTTCCATTTGCACAGGTGTGGAGCGGTTTTTACAAAGGTTTTGCATAATTTAAGGTAAATACCTATAGTACAAGAAAAAGCATAAGTTATTGACATCGTCCTAATGATTAAAACATGTAAATAAGAAGCTGTGTTCACGTGAAGCAATTTAACTAACTAACTAAACTTCACGACACTGAAGCTATTTTTCCCTAACTAATATGCAAAAGTAATATTTGTTTGTAAAAAAAAATTTCTTCGAGCAACATCACATATTGATTGATCTAATTCATTAGAATTAGCCAGTAGGCTAAGCTTATGCACTAATAACTATTACGAAAATCAAAATCAACGTAATCAGGTACCACAAACACGAAATCCTAAGACAATTTTATAAATTTTTTGCTCCGGTGCCACAATTGAATCCGTGCCCCTTGCATTCGACCGATTGTCTTATGTTATTTATTAAATACTCTAAAATGTGTACCTATAATCTTTCTAGCGTTATGTCCCGTGCTTAGACGGGGTCCGCTTAGCTTAGACCATGATCCAGGATTTTGCGAGTCTGGTAATTACATTGAAGCGACTGCCGATCTGACCTTCGTAACCCTAAGGTAGGGGAACCAGACAATTTTTGGATCATGGTTACAAATTCAAAGTTGTTTGAATTTGCAGGTTTGATCACGATGTTTTCCCTCACCGTCGAGCTAGTAGTATAAATATGTACATAGATTTTTTAAAAATCTAGAGGTACATGCCCGGGTTTGAACCCGCACTCCTCGGTTAAGAGGCGCGTGTCCTTACCATTGAATGTGTACCTATATAACTAATTAATACTTTTGCCGTGTTAAATTTCGACATAATTGGTTTAGGTATTATAAAGAGAAATATTTACTTCGCATTATACTTAATATTAATTCAAATTCAAAATATCTTTATTCATATAGGCTTCACGGCTTCAGAAAGCACTTAATAGATTAATTAAATAGTCAATATACAAAAAAAAGAGAAGAAACTACAAAACCACCGGTTTCGGAAAGTAGATTCTATCGAGAAGAAACCGGCAATAAACTCGATAGTTACTCTTTTAAATGACAAATATACAATTTTGTAAACATTAATAATCTACACTTATAGTAGATATCACTCCTGGATGCTTAGCCAAATGCGCGCCAGCGATTCCATAACGAACTTCGCTACCGCTCGTATCGCGCCACAAACTTGTTTACTAAGAACTCATAGTGCGGAACTCGGAATTAGTTCCCGATTTGTCCACCCGAAAAAGTCTGTGGCGCGATACGAGCGTTAGCGAAGTTCGTTATAGAATCATTCAAATCATTTGGCTAAGCACCCAGGTGAACACTCATTTTAAAGTTAACCATAAAACCTTGTCATTGAGGTAATCGTCAAACTTGTATGTCATAGCCCTTACTCATTAAAAATTATTTAATGCATAATTTGAACATAAAAGTTTGTATTTCAAAGAATGTGTGTCCACATCACGTGCATAAAGCACGTGATACAAGGCTCGTTTTAAACAATTTATGCTGTTAAATCATAATAATATGTTAATATGGTGATATACCACATAGGCCTTTAAGGTAAGGTCAAACAAAAACAGGAATCATTTCATCTGATAGGACATTACTTTGAATATACCAACTATAAAATAAACAAGTTTTGATAAATTCTAATGAGGTTTTAACCTTTGCACCTACTTTCAACTTATTAGTTGAAATTATTTATTTGGACAACCGTTGGCGGAATAGTTAGGATTTCTCATCAAACGCAATGGACTCGGGATCGTAGTCGTTTCTCATTTACCTACAGGTCTATGAGCTACTTAGATGGTCTGTACATAGGCAACTTTAAGGTTTTGGAGTTAATTTCGTGTTCGTAAAATGAAAGAGCGCAGCCCCCGCAGTTTCACCCGCGTTTTTCCCGTTACCGTGGGAATACAGGGATAAAATATAGCCTATGTTACTTACTGATAAAGTAATTTCCCAATGGTGAATGAATTTTTTAAATCGGTCCGGTAGTTTCAGAGCCTATTTAATGCCAACAAACGATCTTTTTTTTCTCTTTATAATATAATATAACATAGTTAGCCAGATGTAAGTCTTAAATAATATACTTCATACGAAATGCCATGTTTCTATGTAATTGTGCCATAAAATAACATACATACATACGTAACATCACGCCTATAATCCCCGAAGGGGTAGGCAAAGTCAAAGAGGCAGCAGGCCCCCTTAATCACATTCAGCCAGAAACCAAACTGGGCTGGGTTAGATGGAAAATTGTGAAAAAGTAGTGACAAGTGACTAGCTCGTCGCCTACACAATCACTCACCCAAAACCCCATACCATTAGTCGCCTTTTACGACATGCTAGGCAAGAAACACAACTGTTTCTTAATTAATTAAAACAATAACTTAGTGCTTTGAAATCGTTATGCTCGTAGACTGTTTAGGTTTATGAGATCATTATAAATCGTTACCTACTTTACATTTAGTGCTCAATTACGGTGGTACTAAACTGGTACCTACCTACATTACACCACATCCAGTCGTTAACAAGTCTTGCTCGGAGCGACTTAGAAAAGGGGCTGATCTCAATTATAAAATAATTGATTGTTACCCGTCCCATGTTGGTCTGGGGTTTAAAACTAATATGCCAAATGTGTTTCTTGTCTAGCATATCGCAGGCAACTAATAGTACAATAGGGTATGGGGTTTGTAATTACATAGGCGAGTTAGCCACTTGTCACTCATCATCTTCCTAGCGTTATGCCCCGCGTTTAGACGGGGTCCGCTTAGACCATAATCCAGGATTTAACGAGTCTGGTAATTACATTGAAGCGACTGCCGATCTGACCTTCGTAACCCTAAGATAGGGGAACCAGACAATGTTTGGATCATGGTTACAAATCCAAAGTGGTTTGAATTTGCAGGTTTCATCACGATGTTTTCCCTCACCGTCGAGCTAGTGCATAGATTTATTGCGTAGTCAAAAAATTCTAAATCTATGAGCTAGTGGTATGAATACGTACATAGATTTGAAAAATCCAGAGGTACGTGTCCGGGTTTGAACCCGCACTCCTCGGTTAAGAGGCGCGTGTCCTTACCATTGAGTTACCACCGAGTTAGCCACTTGTCACTACTTTTTTATATTTTTCTATTTAACCGAACTAATGTTTGGCTTGAGGTTGAAATGTAGTTTGAAGTGTTTTCTGCTACTTAGACGCTACATACCTTTTTAAGGATTGCAGACACTCCTGTGCCTTCTCCTTGGTACTTTAAAGGTTACCAGTCGGTGGTCGCTGGTGCTAGCGCTCTCGTGCACTCTCCACTTGATGACTTCTACTCCCCTGGTACTCAGGGTTAGGTCCTCATTGGACTCGCCATTCAGGCCGCTAAAGGTAGAAGGATGGTCTGGGGCATTGTACAGGAGAAGGCTCCTACCGGCGATGAAGCCCATCCGTGTGCAGCGATGTTCTGCCTCAGGTTCTCGGTCGATGTACTGCCTCGGTGGGCAAAACCACTGTGGAGAGTGGGCGTTACTAAATAAATAATAAATATTTTTTTTAGACTGACACACCAATTCCCTAGTGCCAAACCCTAGCGGGATTCGAACCCGCGACCCTTGGTTTGGTGGCCAGGGTCTCTGACCACTCGACCAACGGGTCAGTCACTATCTATACTTATAATTGTTATCTTCCCCTTTAATACGCCTAGCACCGTGTCCAGGTAACCCAAGTGGACGTCGATGACATCGGTGTACTGAAAGTACGTCGAGATCAGATAGACGTCAGGCTCCTCGACGTGTAGAACAAACCAATGGTCCATACTAAGGTGTCGATATACAGCGATTGGTCCAGCTCCTCCTTCCCAGATAAAGGCGCCTGCCTTGGATGTGGGCCCCACCTGCAATAATGCAGAATTCTGGGCCCTGGAGTATCGTTCTTGTATAAGAACAATATCCAGACCCAGCTCACGCATTATCGCCGGCACTTCGGCCGTGGCCAGCAGAGCTTCGCCCAGGTTCAGTTGCCCTAAACCGTAGTAACGACTTATTCATATTTGATGTTATCTAGGGCCCGTTGCTCAGCACATCATGCAGCACAGTCCTACAATGCGGTTCAGTGCCCCTCGGACTACTATGTAATTCCTGACCATCTGGACCATCACAACTGGTCCTTAAAGTTACTGCTGTAGATATATCATTTGGAAATTACCGTATTAACCTTGCATAAGCGTTGAGTAATATAATATACGAATGCTTATTCAGCTCGCCTCGTTATATAAGACCCAGTACGGCTATGACGCGCTATGAAATTATTTAACACGCGCAACGCTCTTTCAACATTTTACGGCTTTTAACTGTGGTTTTGACTTTTATTGGAATACAATTCTTGTGAGTGAGCATTAAGGAGGTGTATTATGGGCAACTTTGGAATATTTATATAATAAAAGTGTTTTGTTAGGTATATTTAGAGTTTACTTGAGGATCAATATTTGTGATTAGATGTAAAGAGATAATATTGAGAATGGGTTATATGATAAGAGACCAAAAACATAATACACACATTGTGAACAAATTTATTGGAACCATGGTTGCTCAAAGCGTTTGTTTTGGTTTTTGAACCAAATCCCCCAGGCATACATAGATGTTGGTACAAATTCCAGCCTGTATGTAGATACCTCTATATTTTAAAACTACGTATTTGTTGTCCCATGTTGATCTGGGACTTAACAAGAATGTGCTAACTGCGTTTCTTGCCTATCATGTCGTGAAAGGCGACTAATGGTATGTGCTTTTAGGTATGAGATTGTGTAGGCAACGAGCTAGCCACTTGTCACTACTTTTTTACAATATTCCATCTAACCGGCCCAGTTTTATTTTTGGCTAAATGTGGTTAAAGGGGCCTGCTGCCCCTTTGACTCTGCCTACTCCTTCGGAGACTATCTCGTGATGTTATGCATGTACCTACGTATTTATCATGATCTCGGCGAAACCTCCTGTCCTGAAGTCCTTGCTAGGGTTACTAAGATCATGTAATGACTAGACTACGTAAATTTTGGATCATCATCCGAGTAAACTTCGACTAGGGTATATGATACAAAAAAGGTGATGATTAAAATTAACTTTTAATATGAGGTCAAACTGGAAACTGTGAACACCTGCACCTGTTTCACGTTTTATCTAGTGCCGATGAAATATTGGTATAATAAGCCAAATTTTAGCAAGATTTGAGATTTATTATAGTTTTTTTTTTATTTTATATCTTATACTTCTAACTACACATTTACAAAGCTGAAGATAAGTCTGAAGTTTGTTTGTTAGTTTGCTTGAACGCGCTAAACTCAGAAACTACGGTCCGAATTGAAATTGTTTTTTGTTGTATAATTAATTTATTAAGGTGGGCTATATAACATGAACCGCGAAACCGCGGGCACAGCTAGTTATTAATATTCAAATGATAATTGGAATTCCTAATTATGGGTATTCTGAATGGAATATCCACTTTTTAAAGTAACTGCAACGTAGGGTATTCTCACCGTAATGATTATTATTTATTACCTTATATAAAGGACTTTCTTAAACAATTTAGTATTAATACTGAAATTCAAAATGTAACGAAAGGTCAGAACTATGTAGAAGGCCTTCACCTATGTATTAGATATCTTAGACAAAAATAATATGTCTTTAGTTCCGTTCCCATTTATGACGAGGCCCAAACACTTGACATTCGACAATGACCTTCAAACAGGTGATACTTAGGTACTTAATGGTATACCCGGCGCTTGCGCATCCACCCACAAGCCCTTTAGCGATGGAGCGTGACATTTCCTGTCTACTAAGATGTGCTGTACAGCCCTTTGAGCCCATAAATTATGTAAAGTTTTAAGACTTCTTTAATTAACTAACTAAATCTTTAAAGTTTAAAATAGGGCATACAATGCTTTCTATCCTTGAAAGCATGGTAGATCCCGTGGGACGCACAATAGCATATTAAAGACCGAATACCACACCAGAGAAGCTCTTACCCGCAAAAAGCTAGTGGACTATAAGCGATACTTTATGCACACATTTCGCGTCTAGCAGTTAAACCGTCCCTGCTCAATGTTGATGACCCAAACCGGCTAATTATTCCTTACGACCGGTTATGCCACAAAAGGTTTTGTTTTATATTCAATAATTCTAACGATAAATAATTAATAAATTAGAAAGCAATTCACGTAAAATATCGCATTCTCCGCTATTAAGCCATTTGGCGATGAGTAATGCGAATAAAACTTTCGCAAAAAGAAAGATCTCACGCAATTAACGCGTTGCGCAATTCATTAAGGAAACTGTTAAAATGTTGTTCTTATTTGGCCTAAAATCTGTAGGTAATTGAAATTCCGCGTTGACGTCGAGCTAAGTCGTATTATTCAATTCTACAGTAGTCAAATCGACAGTGAGATGTTAGGGTGAAAGGGGATGCGGGCTTGGGCAGGTACCTCGGAATATTTCAAATCTGTGTGCGTACGTATTTATACCACTAGCTCGACGGTGAAGGAAAACATAAATAAACCTGCACATTCAAACAACTATGATACAAATTGTCTGCTTTAAGAGTAAAACAAAAGTCAGATGGCAGTCGCTTCATTGTAATAACCAGAAAGTACTTTTCAATGCACTGGCGTCTACCGTCCTGCTCTCAGGCTTCTGCATATTTTCAATGGAAACACGCAACCACAAATTTTAAGCCGGCACCGGATCTCTTAGTCTTCAAGTAGCATTGCAATTAATATACCAGCAAGGCAATCGCAGTATCATCACAGTATCCAACAGCATTTCTATGCTGATGACACGCTTCCAAATTACACGCCTGCGCCCGCGCCGACAGTTACGTCAATTGTGTAACGAGTTAATGGCCGTATTGTCCGCGACAAACCGCTTGCTAAGTAACAGGGCCTAACATACACTTAAGAGAATTACTCAATTTACTTATACAAATAAAAGAACAATGGAGTAGTCAAGTTTAATGTTAGTTGTTTTTCAATTTGATTGATGGTTTACATTAAACTAAACTAACTAACTAACTAAACTTCACGCCACTTCCCTAGCTGGGTAGGCAGAAAGTACCGAAGGTTTACATTAATAATAATAAATTCTCCAGACTGACACACCAATTCCCTAGCTCCAAACTAAGCTTAAGCTTGTGCTATGGATACTATGTGAACGGATAGACATACTTAAATAAGTTTATAAACATCCATGACTCGAGTATCTACAAATGTCCATGTTCATATCATCACACAAAACATGTGCCTCTAACGGGATTCGAACCCGCGACTCGAAATCGACTTGACTCTTGTTTTCGGTGGCCAAGGTTGACCTCACCAACTCGACCAACGGGCCTGTCAATGGGATAAGTGAATTTCATGATCATTAAGTATGGTCACGGTAATATTACAATACTAGTTTTTCGCCGCTTCTAAGTCAGTACATTATAGAGACTAATGTCGCGTGTACGCTACATAGTCTCCGTAATAGGATCTATGAGATTTCCGGGATAAAAATAAGCAAATGTTGACTTAGCATTAAAAACTTCATTTCATCACAATCGAATAATGAAAGACATGAAAAGCTACAAATTGAAAGCCAGACAAAGTTTCGCATTTTAAAAAAAAAACTCAGTTAAAGTGAGAACCTCCTCCTTTTTTTGAAGTCGGTTAATAACTAAGAAATAAGGATCTTTATTTATTTTTTTGTTGATTACATCAATTAGGAAAGGCCTTTGCCCAACAGTGGGACAGCACAGGCTAAATAATAAAAAAACAAAAAAAAAACATTTAATTAACTTTTACTAGCTCGTTACGCTTGTTCCAAGCATTTTAATTCCATTTCTGTGTCGTTAAATATGTATGTTCTTACTCAGTATCGTTTGTAGCTTGAGGCAAATTCATCGGATGGGCTTCTCTCTCAAAGTAAACAACGTACGATTTCAATGCTACGATCCCCCAAGCACACACGGGTCCATTCCGATCGGGGGCCGAAGCATTTTGTTCGTTTTGCCATCCTATACGGCAGTGTTCTTCCTCCAAACTGATCGATCGTTCGGCGTCTCACGGAATTTTGGGAGATTGTGGATCGTCGAAATAATGATTCTATTGAGGACGCATTTGTATGACAAAGGGTGAAAAACGAATAGTTAGCGGTACTAACGCTGAATAACGGAAACGGAGATTACTGCCATAAATACTCATTCAGGGTCACCAAAAGCTATGCTTTTGCATTGCTAAATAATTTATTACCAAACTAAATATCTGAATAGAGTCATCATCCTCTTGCCCTTCTCCCAGTTCATCTGGGGTCGGCGCAGCATATCTTCCTTTTCCATACGTCCCGGTCAGCCATCATCAAGCTATCCACTCCCATTTCTCTCATATCATCTTTCACACAATCCATCCATCGCTTATTTGGCCTTCCTCTTCCTCTCCATCCATTAACATTCATACTCAATATATCTGAATAGAGTACGTACGCTTTAAATTTGTTTTAAATCTAATGGAGCCTGCTCCATTATTTTTCTGTCTGTCTGTATCGAAAAAAACACACAGTAAGTTCGTTCTACAGAAAATAATCTCGATTTACTGTACAGCCAGCAACAAATAAATCTGATTATTTTAGTCTTTATTCATAAAGACATAAGAACAAATATGGTTCATATTTGTTAGCTCATGTCTGCTCCACCTGCTCTGAATATCAATCAAATGTCATAATTTAACGCAGTGGCGGCAACTGGTCATCGCTCGCCTGAAGCGAATGGAACTGGTTGGTTACGTGCGGTCTGCGTGGGCTGGTCTCGGCTAACTGGGCCGATCGGCCTCTAGAGATCAAACAGATCTTTCATAAACATGGTATAAGTATTAAAGTACAAACATGGTGTAAGTTGGAGACTCGGAACAGAGATCCTACTAAGTAAATAAATAATAAATATCTGACGACCTCACATACATTGATCTGACTCCGAGATAAGTAGCTAAAGTACGGATATTCGGATATCAGAATCAACAGTGGTATTATAAATATATACTTATTTAAATATTAGATATTAACACCCAGAAACAGAACAAACACAAGTATTCATCACACGAATGTTTGTGCTGGGTGGAGATCGAACCCACAACTCTTGGCGCATGGGGCAGGGTCACTACCAAATACGCCATCGAGCCAGTCAAATCAGTATCGTAACACTTAAAAACGCCAATAATATTATATATACTGATATACAAATACTTACCACGCCCGTGTTTCTGGTTGAAATAGCAGAGCAGTAGACTCTTTTAACCACATTAAACAAAAATAAAATAAAGTTGGGTAAGATGGAAGTTTGTGACATGTGGCCAGCTCTACACATACATATGTAGTCCCAAATTCAATAACCGCTTTCTAGGAAATTCTAGACAAGATACACAGTCAATATTATTAAATAATTAAGTATATCCTGCTAAGGTCAACATAAAAAACCCAGACTAAGAAGATGACTGAGCGCTAAATTTGAGATCTTCTAAGCAACTGTATCTTTGTAATTTTTCGAGTATCAGATAAAGCAAAAAAATACGTAGATATTCAATATTTTTTGATTATCTAACTTACGGACTAAAAAAATGTTTGAGGGTAATACCTTATTTACAATTTAACAATACAATTTAACTACGTATATAATAGCCACAGACGTTTTAATATACATCTACTTATACTTATTTACTAATAACACGATAACTGAAGAACAATGGCAACATGGGCTGTGAAAA
Organism: Glyphodes perspectalis; assembly: GCA_951394215.1. Taxonomy (NCBI): domain Eukaryota; kingdom Metazoa; phylum Arthropoda; class Insecta; order Lepidoptera; family Crambidae; genus Glyphodes; species Glyphodes perspectalis. The sequence continues at coordinate 18,585,943 of OX596201.1, read as the reverse complement.
ATAACAAAAATATTTTGTAAACTTTTTAATTTCACCTGTTAGTATGTCAGTGTGTTAGGTCAGATGTTAAAAGCGAAAATAATGTTCAGTTAAGTTGATATTTTGCATACTTAGTACCTAGCCAGTCACACGTGTCTCTAAAATAATTTATTGAACACAATAATAACCAATATCTAACCTAAATTTGATTAATAATTGTGGACACTGTTGGGTTAGTTTTCACTAGATAGACATGCTTTATAAAAATAAAAACCTATATTTACTATGTACATCTATTAACCTTAATCTATGAATGATAACAAAATTACGAAAAACATAAGTGTTTTGTCACTGACAAAATATCTACTAATATCCCGGTAAAACTAAACTAAAAAAGCGTTAATAAAAATAAACTAGATATCTGTGGTCTGATCAGAACGCAGAGCTTGCAATGTCATTTTGGTATCAAACATAATAAAATGCAACACTACTGTTAATAATCTATATGTACTGTAGATACAATAAATCATTCGAGCTAGCCGAATCACCAAATCTGGGCGAGTTGGTGTGTCTAAACAATTAACGACGAGCTTGTCACTACATTTTTACATAATCTATTTTTTCTCCTACCCCTCAAAGGAATACAGACGTCATAATAAGTATGTATATTGATACTCGCACATACAGATACACAAAAAATAAATTATGGTGAAATTATTTTCTTGTGTTTATAACAAACACAAAAGAACTTGACATGGACTTAACAGAAACAAAAGTTGTAGCATTGGTTCTTTTAAAGTAAAACTAAAAAAGCATCTATTAACAGCTCAAAAGTCCGAATAATATTCTAGTTCCTACATTGAGTATATGTCTAGATTCTAACTTAACTTTTAAATTTTTTAAGTATCGTATCGCTTTTATTTAATATTTCGTAATTAAATATAAGTAATCATATGTAATGTTTATTGTAATGCCTTCCAATGTCGCCTACTGTTTAGCATAACTGTTTGGCATTGCCTACTGTTTACCATGTACCAGACGCCATCTTCAGAAAAGGTGTCCGCAGAAAACCAGCGTCGTGGCACACTGTGTCTCGACAATAGCTGAGCGGAGGCCTATTTGGCTACATATAGTTTAGTATAGTTATAGTTTTAGTTTGTAAGAAAATTTTGTAATGTGCCAAATAAACATTTATTCTATTCTATTCTATTCTATTCTATTCTATTCTATTCTATTCTATTCTATTCTATTCTATTCTATTCTATTCTATTCTATTCTATTCTATTCTATTCTATTCTAAGTTCGCCCAGAAGAACAATGAGATCATTTTCGTTTGTCATACACGTTTCACGAATATACTTTTTCTTGTTATAACCACTTAGTACGTAAGATAAATGTGTACTGACGAGGAATGTGTTGATTCTCATGTCGTGTAAGAATAGGCGATATTTAACGCTTGGTGCGAAATAACTTTCACCTTGGCCACGTTATAGTGTCGCAGCGTCCAAAATTACGTAAAAAGGACTGAATCTATCTTGACCGCCTTATAAATTAACATGAAGCCAAGATAATGAATATTGATAGCTTAATTATTATTATTATTTATTTATTTGCACACCATATACAAAATATACAAATGAATACAAGGTATTTTTTTTTTATGAGAATAATATGGTGGGTTGTTACCTGAACTAGGAAGGTGTGTCTCAGGTTATCAACCCTTCACTTCATACCATTGTATGGAGTGGAGGGTTCATACATAATTACATACATAATTACAGTATAAAATCATTATTTTATACTGTAATTTAGTACATCTTTCTAGCGTTATGTCCCGTGCTTGGACGAGGTCCGCTTAGACCATGATCCAGGATTTAGCGAGTCTGGTGGTTACATTAAAGCGACTGAAGATCTGACCTTCCTAACCCTAAAATAGGGGAACCAGACAATTTTTTGGATCATGGTTACAAATTCAAAGTTGTTTGAATTTGCAGGTTTCATCACGATGTTTTTCTCACCGTCGAGCTAGTGGTATAAATATGTACATAGATTTGAAATATCTAGAGGTACATGCCCGGGTTAGGACCCGCACTCCTCGGTTTAGAGGCGCGTGTCCTTAACATTGAGCTACCACCGCTCCCAGATGGTATAAACTTAAAATTAAGAAATAGCTTACATGGTTATAATTTTTTGTTCATTATCCTCCTGTGCAAAAAAAAATTTGTTAATAAATTATTTCATTTTCTAGCGATGTGTCCCATGCTTAGTCGGGGTCCGCTTAGGCTATGATCCAGGATATACGAGTCTGGTAATTACATTGAAGCAACTGCCGATCTGAACCACGTACTAAGAGAGCTTAGTCATTGTTTGGGCATGTTCTATAGGTGGAGGTTGCTCAGGTCATTCCACTGTCTGCGCCCTGCAGGGGGGGCTCCGAATACTCCTGAGGTATCCCTGCCTGTCGTAGGAGGCGACTAAAAGGGCCTTTGGGGTCGTGGGGGTTAGGGGGGGGGCCCTCTGGCCCTCAATCGTCCCCGGAGAAGCCGACTGCAGGTGTTACACCCGGTCCGTCAGGATAGGGTACACAGCTGTCTATGTGGTCGTGAAACACCACCCTAGGTGTTCTGGGGGAGAATACCACTCCCTCGAGATGGGCCGCTAGGCGGCAGCGCGCGCTGCGTAGACTTTACGAGATGAATCCCGACAGTGGGGATCCCGTTGGTTTTGCGTTAGCGCCCGAAGAACGACAGCCTTGAGGTTTAGTCGGTAGGGTCTCCGGAGATTGCTACCGGTTTCGAGCCCGACTCACCCTTTTAGGTCCACCCAGGACTCTAACTGGATGGTGCGTAAGTAAGCATTCCTCAAGTAAAAAAAAAAAAAAAAAAAAAAAGGTCATTCCACTGTCTAAGACAGGGATGCCGAACCATTGGCACGCGTGCCATAGATGGCACTTTATACAAAATGGTAGGCACGTATTTTCTTTGAGATCACAAATTTATCAAGTATGATTGACAATAACATCATCATTAACTATTCCCCGGACACTTAAAGGACCAATTTTATTGTAATTTTCGAAACTTTGCCACGTTTCTATAAAAAGGTTCACCACCCCTGGGCTAAGACGTACTCCACCAATTTCTCATCCGCTATTTATTCAGAGTAGCATCCAGTATCACGAGGGTCGACCCTTTAGTTGTGCCAACACACTATAACAAGGTGACGGAGGGCCGGCTTGGTGCGACAAAAACTATGTAAGAATTTTGATCGTCTGAAATATAATGGGTGATCAGAACTATTACTAAGCTAATATCGCATTGAATCATAATGTGATTAAAAATAATTACATGCAGGGACATGTAATAAGGAGGATCTGTTATATTTTTCACCATTAAGGGTCCATGAACAGGTTTGATTAAGCCTGCTTTAGGCCAACACGTACTATAGCAACACAGTATTACGCATATTTAAAGGTTTAAATATCAGACAAAAAAAATAGATTGCATTTCTCCTGCACAAACGCACAACTTTGGTGCATCAGTATTGTTGGTCTGAAGCCACATATTGGTCTGAGACTTTAAAAAAAATTACAAAACTGTGTTCCTTGCTTAGCCTGTCATAAAAGGTGACTAATGTTGTTTGTACTGGATATTAGGCTTTTGATTACATAGGGTGGTTTAATCACCCCCGTGCCTCGGAAGGCACGTTAAGTTAGTCCTGCGCCTGATCTCTTTCCGGTCTATCGATTTGCCGTCTCACCGGACTATGAGAGTGAAGGAATAGAGAGTGCACCTGTGTTTGCGCACACACTTGTGCACTATAATATCTCCTGCGCAGTTGGCTAATCCTGGTTGAGATTGGCCTCCGTGACCGATATCGGTTAGGAGGACATTACGTAGTTGACGACTTAGCCACTTGTTACTGAAAAGTGGAAACAATTGTCCATGTAACCCAGCACAATTTTATTTTTGGGTAAATGCGGCATATTTACTGCTCCTTGGACTTCATCCCCCTTTGGGGTTTGTGGGCGTGATGCTAGCGTGATGCTGCTTTAGCGGTTACGAACAGTCTGCGGTGCACAACTGCACCACTTACGTAAATACTCTTAGTAGCAATTAGGTAGTTCGTCACGTTTGAGCCCATTAGCCGTGCTAATGATTTGAGCGGAACTAATTAGAGTTGATTGGTGCTTTTTAAATTCTTCTAAAAATCTATGTATTTTTAAGTGTATAATTCCTTTTTTGAAATCCGGAGTTACTTTGGTATGAGGTTTAGATAAATATGTAGGTACGTTCGCAACTCTTCTAATAAAAATTATACCTGCATATTATGCTCACAACATCGTCACTTCTTCAAATATTAGTATTCGAAAAACGCCGCGCGAAGACACCTCAAGATTCTCTCTGCGTTCATATTTCCAAATTTCATGCACCTCTGTCTATAGTTCGTATGCACTTATGCACTTCCGATTAGGAAAGAGTGAGTATACAAGACATTTTGTCTAATGGTCGAAAGCTCTGGCCGCGAAAGCAAAGTCCAGGAGTTAGAATCCCGCTAAGGGCAGGTGTAGGTAAATGTTACGATATTAACAGTCTTTGTAACACAGTCTTTGTTGTTATATATTCATAGAGAACTTGGTTCTCTATGAATATATAAATACTAGCTGACCCGGCGCACTTTGTGACGCTCCGTTCTCGGATTTTCAATACCCATTTTTTTTGGTGTGGACCATTCACTTAGGGGTATGAAAAATAGATAGTAGCCGATTCTCAGACCTACTGAATACGCATATAAATTTGGTAAAAATCGGTAAAGCCGTTTCGGAGGAGTACGGTAACTAACATTGTGACATGGAAATTTTGTATATTAGATAGATAGATGTTTCCTCATTGTATCGTATCCATATCAGAAGTATAGGATAGCTTTGTTTGGAGCTAAGGAACTGGTGTGCCAGCGTGAATGAGTATGCTAGACTCTGATGCACAACTTGATTTCTATCTAGGTACATCCGTTCTTGTGATATCTATATTGCTGTTAATCACTTCTGCTGACATAATCATATGGAAGCTTGATGTCATATTACAACTGTTAGTGATAACCACGTTACGTTGCGAATGCCACTTTCCCCAGGTCACCTCTAAGTAGTATGTTCCGCTCCGCAGAGTCGCGGAACTGTTCTAGGTATCTGGTACTACATATTACAGTAACTGTGATTATGTATCGGTTCGCCTGCAATTCGAATACGGATTACAGGTCATTAGGAAAAAGAAGTATGGCAGCTTACAAATACCTAATGACAAAGACTGATAGGTATTTTACGTGACTGAAAAACTGCGCTAATTAACTAGCTTCTGTCTGTGAATTCGTCTGCATAGACCTCAGGATTGAGTTGAAAGAAACGCACACATCTATGGGGTGATGTTATTCTATGAGTAAAGCTAGAGCTTGCCTATAGACATGTATGTAGCTTTGTTTTATATTGCCCGCAACTTCTTTACGGATAAACAATGTTTTATATAAAAATCTAAGTACATACTAATAATAATGATTATCCCGACCATGTCCGATAGGCAAGATAACTAAAAAAATCTGTTTAGTCCGTCAGTTAGATTTTAGCAAAATATTGAACACGTATTTTTTTAATCATTTGTCAAACAAACATTGACAAGGATACAATGCAATTAAGTTTCGCGTGACGTCACACATTCGTAAATTTTTTCCCAAGCCCCCACTTCAAACCTTTGATGCTCTTTATCTTTGTGATTTTTTGTTAAATTGATAAAGCGTGTTTCTAGTATTTTTGTATAATCTAACTGACGGACTAAATAGAATTATAGTTTTTTAATGTAGTCATCATCCCTAATCCTGTATGTATCAGGCATAAACGTTCAATGCAAAAAATAAGTGTGTGTTTAACTAGACTAGGTTCAGTTTCACTGGATTATATACCTGACGCATTCAATATAACATAAAGTTGACAAATCAAATTATCTGACAGCTAAGTTTCAAATAGGCTATCAGAGACTATCATTAAGACAGTAAGACTGACGCTTTTGTAAGCGTTCCGACATTTGTCAACAGAACATGATATTTAGGACTTTCTTTATATGCAACTTCGTGTTGAAAATATAAAACATTAGCATAACGACCTGTCAACACAGGGTCGGCCTCTCAGTGATCAATCACGCCGCATCTCTGGTCTGCGAGTGATCGATCACCCGGCCCTTCGAGTTGGTTCACGCGGAAGAGATGCGCCCTCGAAGCCCAATAACGGAGACAATGGGACAATGCGTGCTTGCGACATGTGAACGTCGTGTGCTTAGGGCTACCACCTTATTAGAGAATATTGACGTTTGCCTGGTCCTTTTGGTCTGGGATTTGGGGAGATAGCGCCAGCTCTGTACCTTGCCTAGCATGCCGTTAAGGCTGTTTTTGTGGGCGACAAACTAGCCCAATATCAATACTTATTCGCGATTGTCAGTCTAAGGTAGGATTAACATCAACCGGCGCGCATCGGAGAGCATCGGAGCGCACTTACAAGGCTGTAAAGAAAATAGTATTTATGAGCCGTTCCTAAAGTGTTAATTGCATCCAACTGATACAATTTCAATCTGGATAGATGCGCGAGCATGCGTCGGAAGCCAGTCGGCTCCGATGGATGCAATTACGACTTTAGGAACTGTTAATAAGATACAATTTTCTTTACGGCCTTGTAAGTGCGCTCCGATGCTCTCCGTTGTGCACCGGTTGATGTGATTTTCCCGGGTGAAATCCGTCATGGATCTCCCACGGCTCGGGGGAACTACGGGAGTATGTCAGACTTCTACTGACTAAAACACCCGGGGTGTTCCGCGGTATCGCTTCTGGAGAGGAGCCCTGGGAACGCTATGCCTACCAACGAACCCCTCCCACCTGCGGACGCTCTTGCGAGCACGACTTTAACATTGCTCCATCGAGCTATACTTCGACTAGACGCCCCGGAACACAAGGGGCGTCTACGTCTGGCTAGGATGCCGGTGATGGACCCCCCGATCCAATTTGAATCCTACCAAACCCAACTCAATTTAATATCTAGCTAAATGGTTTAAGGGGCTAATTGCTCCGTGGCCGATAAGTTCAGAGATTGCGGGCGTGATGCCATGTAGATATGTAGTATTGACTTTTCAACATGAAAATAAAAAGTAATATTGACAATATCAATCTACTAGTACTAGTGGTATGAATACGTAAGTACTTAGATTTGAAACATTCCAAGACGTGTTACATATACCGAATATGAGGTGCGTGTTCTAACCACTGATCATCATTCATCATCCTCTTACTCCATTATAGATCCCTCACTTTAGACGCTAAATCATGACGATCTGCTGTTCTGATCCCTCGCAAAAGAATGACAAACAAACAAATACACTTTTACAAACATCATAACTATTACGCAGTTGTGCATTCTGAAATGTTAATCCAGTTGCACGAAACCGGTAAGCTTACCTAATACACTATTATTTCTAAACCCGATATTACTAACCGCACACGTATTTTTCTTTTCTGGACAGCCCGTGAGTTGCCCAATGTTTGTTGTTGCCAAACGATGCGGTTTCTGACCTTGACCACAGAACTGGAGCAGATTTTAAACGGTTTTACTTTTCTTAGTCCAATTTTTAGTGTTTAAATAGCAAAATAGCGTGATTGTGTAGGCGACAGGTTAGCCGCTTGTCACTGCTTTTTCACATTTGTCCATCTGACCCAGCCCGGCTTCATTTTTGGCTGAATGTGGTTGAAGGGGCTTGCTGCCCCTTCGACTCTGCCTACCCCTTCGGGGATCATGGGCGTGATGTTATGTATGTATGTGTGTAAATAGCATTTGCGGGTAAGATTAGATATGCCTAATGGATTATAAGGTAGCCTTACACTTTGATCACAATGTTCGTCACAGAGCAGAAGAGTGTTTTTTCATTTATGTTTTCTAAGCAAGGATGACGAAACATTTTATTGTGAGATGATTTGTTAAACTATCAATTGTTTAGGCCCTTGACTTAGGGCTTAAAAATATAGGTACCACATGTGTTTTTTCTCAAGCATGTCGTAAAATAAAATTGTGTATTGAGTATCAGGTTTGCAAGTGTGTAGGCGACGAGCCAATTGTCACTATTTATTTTATTAAGTAGTTAAATAGGAGTTTACTTCTACTTGATCTCTACCTACACCTTTAGGTATTGCGGACATTTTTTTCAATTCGCTCATTTTATAACAGTACCTGATCTCGCAACAGCATCCGCAACATTCTTCACGCATCAAACACTACACACAACAACAAAATAATAATTTATTAAGAAACAATAAAATCCTCACAAAACCGCTCACTTACCTAATTCTGGGACAATAACATTTACTTACTTGCTAGTTAGCTGCATCTGTTGTGCGCGCGCATCGGACCGGAGACTCCTGCGCAACGGATTCGGCTTGATAACGCTGCGTATAAATGTGAGTTGCGTTACAGATGCGCGTTGCGCAATACGACGATAAGATCCGAGATGAGCACGGATGCTATTTTAGTGTCGAAATGCAGATCTGAACTTGTGTGAAGGAGAGAATTGTAGACCTAAATTCTGCAATTGCAGTTGTGTTGAGGTTTGTTTATATAACCAAAATTACCCTTGACAAGGGCTAGTTGGTCTATGTGACTATTTACCATCTGGCCTTTTTTACTGTAGCATAAAGACCTTTTACAAAACTAAAGATATCAAAAGTGCGTTGCCGAGCTTGATGGCGCCATCGTAAAGTCTAAGGATCTTATGCTGTTGTTCCTAGAGAGAAGGCTGCCAGTAAAATTGTATGTAAATGCCATGACTAAAAGTATTCGAGCTACACAATTCACGTTTAGGTAATATACAAACTGAACTATAAAATTAGTAATTTTCTGTAAGTTAATGCATTTAATACATTAGGCAAGTGGTCAAGATGGTTTTTGTATAGACTAGGACTCAGCACCGTCACAGGAAGACTAAGTAGGTAAAACACTGGACTTCTAGTGTACTATTACTTCATATTTGTACTACTTCTTGTACTACACTTGAACTAATGGTCACTATTTGGCGTTGGGTATATATGTACTCGGTAAAACGAAATGCCACCGCGTGGTAATCTACACCCAACGCCATCTGTTGGTTAAATACGAGCACTACATAATCTGTAGTAGCTCCAACAGTTTGCGATAACATAGTAGGGAAACCTTTTTTTTTTTTTTTTTAACGCGGGGAATGCATTAGGCACCTTCACGCCGCCCTAGGGGGGACGGCGCGGTGTGTGAGTCTCCCCTGCTTCTTCGGATAACTTATGCAGTTATCCTCATCCTTATGTAACACGCCTAGTTCTCTCAAGGATCACGGAGGTCAGTAGCACTCACATTAATGCGCCTACCGGACTACGTAGCATTAGTAAAATTACCATTGCATGATCATGGTTATAAGTAATTACTAGCAATAAAATAAAGTTTAATATACAAACGACAGTTTGGTACGGGAGGATGGTGTCTTGGCATATTTGGAAATAGAAGCCATAAAGTAAAAACATGGTTTAAAATGTCCATTAAAAAATTACTAAGTTAGACGAACAGATGGTACATGTTCAAAAATATTGCACCACTAGCAGCGCCCCGCGGTTTCGCCCGCGTATTTCACGTTCGCCTTGGGAATACGGTGATAACGACTGGCCCGTTGGCCAAATGGTTAGAGACCCTGGCTACGAAACCAAGGGTTGCGTGTTCGAATCCCGCTAGGGGCAAATGTTGAACGTGGACATTTTTACTCGCTAGTTAGCTGAATTTATATTTAAGTATGTCTATCCATTCACCTTGTATTCAGCACAATATATAGCTTGTGTATATAGCACAAGCATAAGCTTAGTCTGGAATTACGGAATAGGTGTCAGTATGGAGAATTTATAAATAAGTATAGCCTATGATACGCCTTTGTTAATTAGCTTTCCATTGGTGAAATAATTATTTAAATCGATCCAGTAGTTTCGGAGCCTATTCAATGCAAACAAACAAACAATAATCAAATCATTCCTTTTTATAATATTAGTATAGTATTTCATTCGAGTTGGTACTGTAGAGGGTACTCTCTTTCTGACAACCTGCCCGTGCGAAGGCGGGACCGGCAGCTAGTCGCAATATAAACCACAAATCGTATTCCTGTATTACTTTCTACTATACTGTGTGGATGAATGTATGAAGTGTGGATTGCATCGACTTACTATAATCGTAACTGGAGATTTTATACTGGATGACTTTTTTTACCGTCAGGAAAATTTACGTGTGAGATAGGTAAATGATATAGATGACGATAGCATGATCACTTTATAAAAAAAAAAAAATTTTTTTAATAGATAACCTATCCTCATAACCATCTAACTCTAACTTAATTTTGACTAACATAACATTTAAAACAACGAATATTGGAAAAAAGATAGTAAAAATACGCTTCCCGCTGCCTCGCCAGTCCGGTAGGTAGTAATGCCGCCTTCGTCCAACTACTGATAGTCCCCTCGAAAAAAAAATTGGTACAGTAAAGTCAAAGTCAAAATTCTCTTTATTTATATAGGTTTGAAACAAACACATATAAATCGTCAATTCGACAGGAAAATCAACTAATAATATGAATCTACCACCGGTTCGGAATGTTGCTTCTACCGAGAAGAAACCGGCAAGAAACTCGGTAGTTACTCTTTTCAACAACATCTTTTACAAGGGTGTATAGATCATATTTGCATCTGAACCATGTCATGATGTCGGCTTGTCGGTAGTTTCGGAGCCTATTCAATACAAACAAACAGACAATCAAATCTTTCCTCTTTATATTATAAGTATGATAATAGCGAACAAATTGTTTGACAATGGCCCATTAAAGAAATATTGGTGGAGTTGTATCCTGGTAATGTTGACGCGTGATCTCATCTCATAAATTCCATAGATAATCATCATAATATTCGCTTTTCCAGTAAAACAAGTCTGCTCTCTGCCACATTTTTATGGTAATCTAAGTAGTGTCTATAGGTTTTAAATATTTTTTTCCCAATAAAAAAATAATTAACATTTATGGTATGATAAATCTTTATACGGTACAGAACAAAATTAACGCTTCTGTCTGTTCGCTTATATCTTTTATACTACGAAAGAGATGTTGTTGCGATTTTCACCAATAGATGGAGTGATAGAAGAGGAAGGTTTATAAGTATAGTTTTGTGTTACCCATGCGAAGCCGGGTGAGTTTATAGTATATAAATTAGGCTTAGCGCGGTTGTTCATGTCAGTTATGTAAGCGTGGCGTTGCGTGAATCCGAAGTAGGTCCTTGACTTAGAACTTTCAATTTGAATTGATGAATATGTAGCATCAGCCGGCGCGCGCGCACTGACGAATAATTGACATATACGAATGTGTTTTGATGATGTTATTAATTGAGTACTTAACTCAATAAAAAGTTAATGGTTTTCAAAACATCAAATTCACTACCTATACTTAATGTATGAGTAAAACAAAAAACACTTACAAATATTTTGTAAATAGACATCCATGACTCGCATCTATGTTCATCACACGAACATTTGCCCCTAGCGGAATTCGAACTCGCGGCCTTTGGCTCCGTGGCTAGGTTAACACGAGGGGGTAAACATAATAAAATTTGACGCAAGCAAATCCGCAGGCAAAAGCTCTTATAACTATAGCTCTTTAGTCTACCGAGCTCTGGTCTACATAATTGTACTAGAAATCAAAACTCTTCTGTAAAGACCACAAACCGAGAGGTTTTAATGAGGTTTACATAACAACTTAACATAAACACTCAGTCGCGTCTTAAGCTTATCATTGTGTTGAAATTTCGGTAAAATACGACCTACGTGGCAGTTAATGATGTTGTTCTTGCTTAATAATTACATAAAAAGGTATGATTTATCTTATGTGGATTTATGCCCAGTAGTACGCTAAGACAAGTGCCCTTGTCATGCTGACCAGTTACATGAAATATATGCTTTGTTTAATAATTGATAATATAAATATAATGCAGCAATAAATCGAGCTCAAGTGGAAAAGATATACCTATGTTACTTAATACCTTTTTTTTTCTTTATTAATACTACCACAATAACTAATCTCTGCTTCAACCACGACACATTTTTTTTTTAGCATATATAGATGAGTCGTTGTCAAACTAAAGCAGCGAAATGTAAATAAATAAATATTACCCTACTTTGATCTGACTCCGAGGTAAGTAGCTTAAGCACTTGTGTTACAGATATCAGAATCAACAGTGGTATTACAAATGTATACTTAAATATTGGATATTCACACCCAGACACAGAACAAACACAAGTACTCATTACACGAATGTTTGTCCTGGGTGGGGATCGAACTCGCAACTCTTGGCGCACGGGACAGGGTCACTACCGAATGCTCATCGCCTACACAATCATACATACATACCCAACACCCGGTACACCAATCGCTTTCTACTAGACAAGTTTAATAAATTTTAGACTAACATAGGAGTCAATAAATTCAATCGATAACTATGACTGATGATGCCCACCTCTTTGTATGCCACGCATGCCTTACAAGGACACGATATCGCACGTGCGCGTGCGCAACGACGAGGGACGAGTTAGAAGGTAGAACACAAAGCAAATAACTCGAAAAAACTAGTAAAGTAGTTTGATTAAATTTCCGTAAATTTTCTACCTACGGAAATATAAACTATTGTAAGATAATTTGAAAAAAAATTAAGAACAAATCGGAGTAGGCAGTTTTAGAAGCAGGCGCAATATATCACAGCAAGTTTTATATGATATAGAGGTCACACCTATGTTTTAAGATACCACGAAAAATATATATACTGACTATACTTTACTTTGAGACCCTGGCCACGAAACCAAGGGTCGCGGGCTCGAATCCTGCTAGGGGCAAATGTTTCGTGTGATGAACATGGCCTAGTATCCATAATACACGCATATAAGATTAGTTTGGAACTAAGGAATTGGTGTGTCAGTGGGGTAAAAAAAAAATTTAAAAAAAAGATACACGTCATAATGCCCTTAATCCCCAAAAGGGAGGCGGAGTCAAAGAGGCAGCTAGCCCCATAAATACATACAGTTAGCCAAAAAAATTAAACTGGGCTGGGTTATATGGAAAACTGCGAAAAAGTAGTGACAAGTGGTTAGCTCGTGGCCTACACAATCAAACACCCAAAACCCGTTATATCATTAGTCGTCTTTTACGACATGCTGTCCAAGGAATACAGTTGGCACATTCTTTTTAAGTCCCAGACATACAGGGAAAAATATATACAACCCAAAAATATCATAAAAAAGACGTACTTCTATGTAACAAGGTTATAATGAAGTAACAGGATTAAAAAGAAGGAGAAGCGAAGTAGCATATCAGCAGCAGGTGAACGAAGTAGAGGTCTGCGGGGCGGCACGGACGCCCTACAAGGATACGATGTCGCACTTGTGCGTGCGCCTGCGCCGCTGCGCCGTCAGGGCTGCCAATCGTCCCAATTAGCGTCTCTAGATCGAATATACATTCAAACTAATATGTGATGAATTCGATATATATTTAACGAGCTTCGACTAATCTTTAATAAAGAGTCTAACTATTATATATACTTTATGAAATATTATATTTACCCAAATGATACATATGGTCTCCACTATTTTTCTATTCTTCTTCTTTCCATATTTCTAAAATAAATATGAGAGCTTTAATCATAATTCTTTATTTTTAATACGTTGAGCTTATTTTATAACTTAGCTTATCCTTCACAGCGGCCAATTTCAATGAAAATTAGCCAACTGCTCAGGAGATGTTAAAGAGCACAAATTGTGTGCACAAACATAGGTGCACTCTCTATGCCTTCACTCTTATAATCCGGTGAGACGGCAGTCCAATTCGGACTGTACTCGACATTACCGGAGTGAGGTCAGGCCCAGGACCCTCGGCTTAACGTGCTTAAAATAAAATTATATTACACATGTAAAAAAACGAATATTCAATTTATTTTATTCAATTTAAAAATATTTATACACTCCTAATTTCCGTATTGATAACTCTATTTCACTTATGTCACTATTTTTTAGCTAAATTATGGACATTTCAAAAGCCGCGTATCTCCTTGTTTTTAACCGAAGGTCATATTCCCTCCTACCCGCATCCAACAGCGAGTGTCTATCGGCAGCCCTAGAGTGAGCCCGTCAGTGAAAGTGCCGCTGTAACTCGTAACGGGCGTTATGTCACCGCGGCGCGCCAGTCGCGTAACGACCACACCGCCGCGCGCGCACCTTTGACCGACGCACGCGCACCGAAAAACAGCCATCGAAAAAAAATAAATAAAAAATACCATAGACATCGTTAACAGTGACAATTTTATTGATTCTGCGTCCGATTTATTTTGCGAATCGGTCGCGTTCGAATTTCGACTCCCGAAATTCCGACCGAAAAAACTGTCGAAATAATCGTGTCCCCATTCTTTAATACAGTTCGAATTTTGAAACACATTTTATACGAAAAACAATTGAATCGAATTCAAGGATGTGTCACATCAGAAATACTTTTATTGTGTTTTCCTTAAAAAGATAGGGCGCAAACGACTCTTAAAATAATCGAATTTTTCCGAAATCTTTTTTCGCTAATTACTTACGATACGAAAACCGTAAGCTCTTTCCATCCTCAGTGAAACCAAGTATGTGCGTGTGAAACATTACAAAGAAATCATCCGAAATGCATCGTCTCGTGTTTCTGTTGCTGAGTGCGACGGTGCTTGCAGCCGCAGTGCAAGAAAATGCTCGCGAAGAGAAGCTCCGAAGTGCCTTGATCGACGCTTTCCAGAACATCAAGAAAGCCTCTGCCAAAGGCGGCATCGATGACGAGAGCCCGCTGACCTCTGACCTGGTCGGCTCCATATCCTCACCCAACTCCAGCCGCAACGACAAGAGCACAACCGAAGATTCCTTTGATCTATTTGCGGACGACGAAGGTCTGTCCTTCGGTGAAACTTTTGGAGAAGTGGAAGCTGAGAAGAAGGCTCCTACAACAGAGAAATCTCATAATGTCCAGCACATCGTCAAGACGACGACGAAGATTGAAAAGACCACGCCGACTCCAAACAGGGATATTTGGAGTAAGCTTAGTGATTCCATCCGGACAACTGTAAATGACTCTAAGAACGTGCTCAAAAAGGAAAGCTTGAACATTACTAATCTATTGGGGATTGAGAGCATGTTAAGAGTGTTCGACGCTGATATCCTGGTAAAGCAATGGGGTGAGCTGAAGAAGGCAGTGAATGGAGAATGCAGGGAAGACATGCAGGTGTACGTCGACGGACTGATTGAGAAGCAGCTGTGGGCTCTGAAAAGTAAGTGGACCTTTTTATTTATAGCAGCATACATTTTATGCAGCCTGTGTCGTGCTAGGCGTTTTACAAGACTTTCGTTTTGAAGCCGAATTTCGACATTCTGAAGTCTTTTGGCCATTAACGTATTATTAGACAATATGCAAATATTTTTTAGTATTCGACTTTTGTGTTAATTTTTACAATAAGTTTTGCAGATACAAAATTGATTCCTCATTTGATAAATATTAGCATATTTTTGTACAGATTGAAGTAAAACCGCGCGTCCTCAATTTAAGTAGTTCAGCTTATATTTTCATCTTGCGTGAAACAATAACGAGCCAAAGCAGTGTTTCTTTGCATTTTTTATTACGGCATCGCTCTGCCAGATCCGCATTTAAATGGACATGTCATGTAATGCCCTCAGTCACAATTTGGGGTTGCAGTAAAAGTACACTTACAAGAGTTACCGTAACCGCCCCGCCTCGAATTAGCGCGTGACCATTAAACAGCGCTTAATGGTCCATAAAATATTCAGTAACGTATGTATGTAATAATTGTGATTATTATTATTATTATTTTCTACAATTAGATTGGTAACGTGCCTATTAATAGTTTTCTTTGTGTATAAATATTAATTCGGCGAATATTCAAGTATTGCTGTTGTGGTAGTGGCTATATGACGCAATCAACTTCTCATTGATAAATTAAGCTTTAATGCTTTTCGATTTTTGACAGTAAAGTAATGTATTATAAATGGGATGGGTCCAAGACGTTACTGATTTCTTGCTCCGTCAGTTTTTTTTTTTTTTATATAATAGTGTGCCAGGTACACGCGCAGTAATGTTTAGCGCCATTGTACGCACCGCTATTAATCTATGGCGGATGGTTGAAATAAAATATTAATAACTCAAAATAATCTTGAGAATATGACACCTAATTTTAGCTGTGAAAGACAATTTAAGCTCAGTAAATAAATATAAATATACATATCCGACTACATCACATACATTGATCTGACTCCGAGGTAAGTAGCTTAAGCACTTGTGTTACGGATATCAGAAACAACAGTGGTATTACAAATATATACTTAAATATTGGATATTTACACCCAGACACAAAACACAAGTATTCATCATACGAATATTTGTGGGAATTCAACCCACAACTCTTGGTGCATGGGGCAGCGTCACTACCGAATGCGCCATCGAGCCAGTCAAAATAGATTTAATGTTATATTGTATGACAATTATGTAATAATCAATACCTACAGAATGATGTTAACTTAATTATGATCTCATTATTCGTCAAGAAATTCAAATTCTGATCAAGTTTCCGTAAATATATATAGTGTAATTTCATGGAATCGCTCACCATTTTACTAACGGTCAATAATATTGGTTACTCAGTTAAAGTAAAAAAAATATTCATTTACCCTAGCGACTAAGTTTGTGTAATAAATAATGCTCAAGTATTTAACCCGTGATTCGTTAATAGGTAATTTATAAAACTACGGAATTTAATGACTACGAATTGATTACTTTAAAAGGTAACCCTTTTAAACGGCCAAAATTACACATTTCCTCAGCTGGCACCCACAAGTAGATAATATAATAATATACATCGGGTATGAAATGCTTAGTTTCTGCACGCTACTGCAATCAATAGATATCTACAGCCCTATGATGAGATCGTATCGTATATTCATTACCGTGTGCTTAATTACCCTAGATTTTGAGTTCCTTTTCAGTTTACAATTTAAATTGTACTTTAATAACGATATTATCTAGGCACTTTATAGGTTCTCAACATAAAATACAGTCAAAAAATTCTAAATTTATGTAAAATACACACTTATCGTGATTACCGGATTTTCACATTCACATTTCACGTGAAAACAGGACAAATATACTGTCAATTATTTTGACAATTATACAGTCCCATGTTGGTCTGGGACTTGTCCCATTTAATCTGGGAAAAAAAACGAATGTGCCAATTGTGGTTCTTGCCTAGCATGTCGTAAAAGGCGACTAATGGTATATCGGCTTTTGGGTGTGTGCTTGTGTAGGCGACAAGTTAGACGCTTGTCACTGCTTTTTCACAATTTTCCATCTAACCCAGCCCGGCTTTATTTTGGCTGAAGGGGCCTGCTGCCCCTTTGACTCTGCCTACCCCTTCGGGGATTATGGGCGTGATGTTATGTATGTATGCATATTGTGTTGTTCTTATCCAAATATAAGCTAAACTACGACTAGGTACTACTCAGATGGTTCTCTAGTCATCTGCCCTAAATCTGTTCTTGCCCGTTTCCTTGCTTCAAGACAAGAAGATTCTAAATCTAAAGACAAGCAATAATCAAACACACAAGAAGACGTACCTACAATACTTTTCACGATGTCATTGCACAACCCACACTTGTCGTAAGGAGCCACACGGCGTTTGACCCAGAAAGCCCTCGTCTAAAGAGGTTTCTGTGTCCGGCCGACAGAAAACGAAAAGTTTTCTTTTATTTCCGGTCCGGTCGGTGTTTTTTTTTTCTTTATTCGGCACGGAGCTGTTGCATAAGCCGAAACCGGGCCAAGAGGCTTAATAAGAGCAAAACACTTTGTTTACTTGCACAATCTGTGCGATGTCATGGTTTTGTGCATTTTTATATCGTGAAACAATTGGTGGCGGATTTTTGGTTATGTTGTAATATTTGTAATAAATATAATAAATAATAACTCGTGTAAAAATATATTTTTTACAAGATCTTGTGTTAATACGTAAAATCAATCTTTTCAAACGCGTGTGTTGCATCAACGTCATCTATCTGTATAATCAATTCTTCTAGTCTTCTTTCAGATTAAGTTAATTAAAAGTCATCTTTCTACCAATTACAATAAAGTTCTTTAAAACAGTATTACCTACCCCCTAAAAATAACTTAAGTGCCAATTGGAGGTAAACATACAATTCAAACTTTCGATTTCTTTCTGATCGAACTTCAAGGTCCATGTATTGAGCAATGTCTTAAAATACCGATGCTTGTACTTTCGATAAACTAAGTCCTCCATTGAAGGTATTCAAACGAGATTTACTTACTATTTCCTTGAACAAACAGACAGGTGATATACCTATTTACTTTATTTAAGATTAGCTGTGCCCGCAATTTATGGTTAATGTTATATAGTCTATAGCCTTCCTCGATAAATGGGCTATCTAACACTGAAATAATTGTTCATTCAATCGGACTAGTAGTTCCTGAGATTAGCGCGATCATCAAACAAACTCTTTTGCTTTGTAATATTAGTACAGATGCAAGATGCAATTGCATCGTCAATAACATATTAATAAAAAGTGAAATTTAGAGAATACTCAATTGTAGCACATACAAAATGTGCAAGGATTCGAAGCTCTGATATCCTTATTCCCCACGATTATGTTTAACTCCACATGTACGTTTTTCCCAATAATATAATATTGTCTTAAAATATTAATAGAAACACGCTCTTTACGTTGGAACGTTCGACACTATATTTATTAACTAAAATAATTTCATTGACTTTTGCCATGATTGTCTGAAGATTAAAAATAAATTTATCCGACTACATCACATACATTGATTTGACTCCGAGGTAAGTAGCTTAATCACTTGTATTACGGATATCAGAAACAACAGTGGTATTACAAATATATAGGTACTTAAATATTGGATATTAACACCCAGACACAGAACAAACACAAGTATTCATCACACGATTGTTTGTCCTGGGTGGGGATCGAACTCACAACTCTTGGCGCATAGGGCAGGGTCACTACCGAATGAGCCATCGAGCCAGTGAAATAATACAACTATGTAAGCCTCGCATGCCTTAAAATGCGATTAAAACCCAGAATATTAAGTTTACAATTAAATAGGCGACGAGGTAGCTCAATCCTTTTTCAATACACATTTAACCAAACTCAATTTTATTTATGGCCGAGTAGTTTAAAGAGTATGGCCTCTTTGGACTCTGCCTGAGCGTGATCGTATATATTTTTAGTTTCGCTAACAAACTAGGAGCATTACCTCAAGTACACAAGTACTTCTTTACATTGGATCTGTATATTTCCAAGATTCATATAAATAGCGTTGAATCGCCTCTAGTGTACGGTCACACCACACTTTGTAATAGACATTCGTGTGTTATACACAAATATTGATCAATTACCCGTCGGACATGTTGAGGAATCTCCCGTGTTTGATCATCACATTACCATTTACTCGCTCAGGGCGGAGCAGAGAACTGGCTTCACACTTCCTTGAGTGATGCTGACCATTGAAGCGACGCAACGATGACCTTTGAAGGTCATTACGATGTACATGAGCTTGTATGGTTTAGACGTATTGTGTTTATGTATGCTAGCTGACATGAAAAGGGAGGCTATGTTAGTGGATATGGACACGCTTTTCAAACGTTAGAGGTGCTGATTCTTATCTCCAGGTGGTCGAAAAATCTAAGCTAAAACAGTCAGATATTATTAGATGTTAATTCATCTACCTAGGTGTCACTTTACGAAAGAAATGAGGTTGTGGCTTTTGATACAAGTGATCACTAAAAATACCTTAAAATATAAAGGATGATGTTAATATTATATAATTTAAAATGTAATAAATATCAGACTACATCACATACATTGATCTGGCTCTGAGGTAAATAGCTTAAGCACTTGTGTTACAGATATCAGAATCAACAGTGGTATTACAAATATATACTTAAATATTGGATATTAACACATAGACACAGAACAAACACAAGTATTCATCATACGAATGTTTGTCCTGATCGGGGATCGAACCCACAACTCTTGGGCAGGGTCACTACTGAATGTGCCATCGAGCCAGTCAATTCTATAGTTAATGAAGATTTATTCTACATAACTACATCATTATGACTTTACGGATGTTTGCATGCTTGTTTATGTTAATTACAACAATTGTTATATGCATCTTATGTGTACGTACACGTGTTGGCGATAAGTAAATAACGTAACTAGTTTGTCGAATTTCATTCGAAACAACAAATTGTTACGACGGAACACGCTCTTTCGTCGAAACTAATTACAACACATTTGTTTTGTTAAGTTTGTTTAAAAATCATAAAGTTCAATGTCAGGCGGAAATATATCCTGTATATTGCGCTTGATTAAATATTAATAATGTTGTATATCTTTTACAATATCCGCAAATCGTACGTTTGAGGAATTGGTCAAAGATAAATAAGTTAAACTGCCGACCTTCACGCAGTATGAAAAGCAAAGCCGAATGCCAAAACATGTCAATGTTTACTTTAACTTCAATGAAGAAATCAAAATATTTAAGCAGGTATAAGTCGAATATCCTATAAAATTTAATATGAGAATAAAACACATCAACTTACATAGAAATATCCCATATTGGTCTGGAACTCAAAAAGAATGTGCCAACTGTGGGTCTTGCCTAGCATGTCGTAAAAGACGACTGATAGTATATCGGGTTTTGGGTATGTGATTGGTTATGTTATGTTGTTATGTTACATAGAAAATGATCGACTTAAGCTCACTTGTGATGTGGATGTATTAACATTATGTTACTTGGTATGTACTAACTACTAATGTTCACGCTAGGATTTATATTTGATAACAGTATATATCATTCCATACTTTATCCGACCGATATCTATACTAATATTATAAAGAGGAAAGATTTGTATTTTTGTATGTGTGTATGTTTGTAATGAATAAACTCAAAAACTACAGTGCCTATTTCAAAAATTCTTTCACCATTGGAAAGCCACATTATCCGGAAGTAACAAAGGCTATATTTTATCCCCATATTCCTACAGGAACGGGAACTATGCGGTTGAAACCGAGGGATGCTGCTAGTCCATATTAAAGACAGAGATATCATGTATCAAATTGTCAATCATTTTTAATTTCACACAATCTGTCATTCTTTGGTCGATTTATTAGCAGCTATAACGATCATGTTGTTAATGGTCTTTATAATAACATACAGATAATATTTTAAAAGCTATTTATATATTCATAAATAATAATCAATGTTTCATAGTCAGTTTTCGAAAATAGTCTCATTATAGGCAGATATTACTCTTATATCCTATTGTCTTTGTTCATAGAATTGATATTTTTTTAAAATTAACTTTGAACGATTTCAACATCTATAACATGCTTTGGCAGCTGATTAAAAGTATCTCAATTGAATAGATACCTACCATATTACATAGCCGCAACCTTAAACATATAATGTCATAATGGTATATGCATTTCGAACGTGCCCGCCGGTGTATCGAGTGTCGAATATGTGCAACGCATGCGCTGGATGACAACCTTGGTTCGGTTTCGGAACGTTTCTCAACCTCATCTTTCTCAACACACTGATACTGCAACTTAATTTAAAGGAAAATTAACTTAAAAGCACTAACTTTTTTGCATGCCGCAAAGGTTTAAATTACGATGTAGCACCGTTGGTTATACAGTATCGTGAGATTTTTTTTAAGACATCATAGCAAGGAACAATATAAGTTCAGGCTGCTACGGATTTATGTTTTAGTACAACATACATATATATCATCACGCCTGTAATCCCCTAAGAGGTAGGCAGAGTCAAAGGAACACAAATCCCACCTTAAAGACAATCAGCCAAAAAAAAAAAACTAGGCTGGGTTAAATGGAAAATTATGAAAAAGTAGTGTAAAGTGGCTAGCTCGTCGCCTACATAATCATACACCCAAAACCCAATATATTAGTCGCCTTTTACGACATGCTAGGCAAGGTACACAGTTGGCACATTATTTTGAGTCCCAGATCAACATGGGACAGAATAGAGGAATACTCTTGTCTATTGGCTTTTTCAGACCAAAAACTAAGATTTCATTAAAATTATGATCAGTCTGCTATCGATTTACATTGCCATTTTATAGTGAAAAAAAAACTCATATTTTAGTGTTTACTTAAACACTAAACCTAGACTATCTAGGACCGTCCTGCGAACATTCGCATCCAAAACAAGCGGACCCGCGGCGACCTTCAACTCGCTTTCGGCGTTTCCCAACTTGTTTCCCAACTACCTGCGCCCGCGCAGCTTATGTAACTCGGGCGAGTGACGCCACCCTGGGCCGTCTACCGGCCGCTCAACATTTCCTTAAGTTAACCGTTATCCTCCTTTCAGTTTTAGATAAATCTTTACAATAATCAGTGTAGAAATGTTTACCGTATTAATAATTACAGTAAAAGCAATCCAGGGCCGGGTCAACAGGTAAAAGATCTGCAAGCGATGTTTTTATACATTCTAGCAGCGCCCCGCGGTTTCACCCGATTTGATTATTTGCTTCTTTGTTTGTATTGCATAGGCTTTTAAACTACTGAACCGATTTCAAAAATCTTTCACTAATGGGAATCTACTATAACAGCGTGCATCATATAAGTATTTTATCCCCGTATTCCCATGGGAACGGGAATTATGCGGGCAAGACCATGGGGTGCTGCTATGTCCAATAAAGATGACTTTATCTTTTTAATTTGAATACTAAAACATCTTGGAATATTATTTGCTTTCCGTTTCACGCAATATGTAGGTATATTAATAAATCAGGAGAAGTAAGTCACACTATTTACTCAACAAATATAAGTATTAAGTTTTGTTAACATTCTGCGTTTTCTCACTAATACGAAATGACAACAGACGATTTTTTAGCACATAGAGGTTAGAAAATACGCCTATTAGACGTCATCATGACTTAACTACCGCTCGTAAGAGTAATGTTTGAGCTAAAAATTCGATTTCTAATCGTTATTGCGTAATAAGAATAGGCATAGAAATCTAAGCTATTATTTGCATGATGTACCTGGGTCCAAGACAAGCAAAATCAGCTTACATAATAGATGTAGAAAATTTATCAGCCAGATTTAAAATACAGGCTAATTATTGAAATAACTACCTTTATCTTTACATTTTTTCACTATTAACCAATTTAGCGATATAACTTAAAATAAAAAATATGAAATGTTTGAAGATAATGTAGAAAAAGGCATAAAGATTATTACATTTAAATAAGTAAAATCATATTTGAGGTTTACCAAAAGGCAGAAGTATCTTACTATTTTTATAATCGCGAAAGTTTGTATGGATGGATGGATGTGTGGATGTTTATTACTCTTTCACGCAAAAAGTACTGCATGGATTTTAATGAAACTTTGCAATAGTATAGTTTATATATTATAAAAACACATAAGCGATGTTTCATCAAAACTAGTAACCTTTAAAGGAATAGTCTCCGAGTCGTTTTCGGATTGTACGCATTATGGAGAACGTTTGTCACATAAACGGGTTTATCGAACTAGCGGACATGCTTCCGCGAAAATGTAAAAGCAATAATTCCGTATACTGCAGACTAGTGGCGGACTCAGGTTTTTGTTTAAGTAGAGTCTTTTCGACAAGAAAATCAACTCATAATATGAATCTACCACCGGTTCGGAATGTTGCATCTACCGAGAAGAAACCGGCAAGTAACTCGGTAGTTACTCTTTTCAACAACATCTTTTACAAGGGTGTACCTATAGATCATATTTGCCTCTGAACCATGTCATGAAGTCGGCTTGTCAGACACCGAAATATGAAATAACGATGTTTATTATATGAAAGCATAATAGTTGAACAAAGTACTGTTGGCGTTCCATGTTGGTCTAAGATCCAGAAATACATAAAATTATTTACTTAATGTGTTGTTCCTCGCCTAGCATATCGTGAAATGCCACTTGTTGTGCATTGAGTTTTTGATCATATAAGCGACGAGCTTGTATTAATTAACGAGTACTTATTTTACCAAATTAAAATTCAAATGTTTTATTGCCACTAAGTGTAATATACAGGTAATATCATAGCGGTGGTAGCTCAATGGTAAGGACACGCGCCTCTTAACCGAGGAGTGCGGGTTCAAACCCGGCACGTACCTCTGGATTTTTCAAATCTATGTACGTATTTATACCACTAGCTCGGCGGTGAGGGAAAACATCGTGATGAAACCTGCAAATTCAAACAATTTTGGATTTTTAATCATGATCGAAAAATTGTCTAGTTCCCCTATCTTAGGGTTGCGAAGGTCAGATCGGCAGTCGCTTCAATGTAATTACCAGACTCGCTAAATCCTGGTTCATGGTCTAAGCGGACCCCGTCTAAACACGGGACATAACGCTAGGAAGATGATGAAGTGTAATACAGGTGGTTTATTATTTTATTGCACTTTATTACTTAGTCGCCCTTTTCGAGCATTGCAATGCTTAGAGGGCACTCTACTCTTAAATATACATAAGGTTAATAACAACATTAAAATTAACTCCTTAACTGAGTAGAACTACTGTTACTACAGTACTTTATCAAAATTCCAATTTCCATCTAACCCTTCGCTTTTTAGTCTTCTACCCCGTCAGCAACTGTTATGGTATACATGTATAGACACTATCGAATAGCTTTAGGTACCTATAGATTATTATCCCATTGAATCCACTCCAGCTGCATACGTTTCTACTCACGGTCAAATAGTTCAAGAAATATTTAGACAAATAACACCATTTTCTCTAATCTATTTTTCTGATCCACATTACAATGTCCCTCAGTATACGCAAAGACGAATGCTCCTAAAACATAGAAAGCATTATTTGGCACCTCGGTTGAAGTTAACATCACGTCCAAAAAAAAACATTTTCTCCAAATACACGGGCCGATTTCTAAAGATTCGGCTGAATTAGCATGCAAGTCTCGCGTCATAACGAGATTACCGGTCATCTGCGCACGCGCAGCTTTCTTAGAGCAAGGACACAGTATCATTGTCGTGTGTAGACTTTTAAGAACAATACCGTATGTGAGCCGCATATGGGTTAGTGACCTTGAATCTCGCAGTTTAGTGGAGAGAAAAAGTTTGAATAACATATTGCGCAAATAAAATAAACGCTTTCTTTTTGAAGTATTAGGTACGTACTAGTACTAGAAGTAGTAAGTACTAGCAGTAATATTACAAGGATTTTCGAAAATTTGTATTCCGCTGCCGTAGAGACTTTTCAAAACATTTTAGTATAAGAAATTTTGTGATTTTATTATTTTGACGATAAAAAGAAGTGAAACTGTAACAAAAGCTAATAGAGATTATGATGAATGTCTATATTTATACACTAATACAAATGCATACATAAAATCACGCCCATAATCCCCGAAGGGGTCGGCAGAGTCAAAAGGGCAGCTGGCCCCTTTAACCACATTCAGCCAAAAATGAAACTGGGCCGGGTTAGATGGAAAATTGTGAAAAAGTAGTGACAAGTGGCTAGCTTGTCACATAGAACAATGACATACCCAAAAACCGATATACCATTAGTCGTCTTTTACGACATGCTAGGCAAGAACTACAGTTGGCACATTATTTTTAAGTCCCAGACCAACATGGAACAATGGGCTGAGTTAGATGGAAAATTGTGAAAAAGTAGTGACAAGGGGCTAGCTTGTCACCTACACAATGACATACCCAAACCATTACCATTACTCGCCTTTTACGACATGCTAGGCAAGAAACACAGTTGGCACTTTCTTTTTAAGTCCTAGACCAACATGGGGATTAATATAAAGACATCAAACATTAAAGGTGACATTCCAAAACCGTATCATGGAATGACTAGAAATGTTTAACGGCAACAAAGTCACATTTCTACATAACTTAAGTGCAAACTTTATGAAAGAAAGCTCAGCTTTTTCCACAATACTGAGCGCAGTTCCTTGTTCTTGTTCCTTTCATCAGTTAAGGTATCGCGCGGAAGGAAGTGGACAATGGCGACGGTCTGCGCGCGCGCAATCTCGCTTTCATCTCGCGCACTTAGACGTAAACGCATTGGCTCCGCTTGTGGCACACGGTGGTGCAGCGTGTATATATTAGAAAATGGAGGTTTGATTCCGATGCTGCATACAACGGAGTTCGAAGCTGTTAATGAGTATTCAAGACGCTATTTAAGTCTCAAATATGACCGTTTCAAAGCCACCATACGCGTAGAAAATCTCATAAGGAAACATTACCTTTCTTCTAGCGTTATGTCTCGTGCTTAGTATAGCAACTGCCTATCCGACATTCGTAAACCTTAGATAGGCAATTTTGCCTCATGGTTATCCATAGTTTGAATGTGCAGATTTCATCAAATTCCTTCGTCTCCGCCTAATTTATCATCTGAGTAAACATAATAATAACGATAACACGTGCAAACCATAACGCCAAACATGGCAGCGCTGTAGCAAGTTGCCAAACGATCTGTCAATGTGGAGTAAGTATAATAATTTGTATGCGTGTGGTCAGCGGTTGCGCAGCGTGGTGGCGATCTGCGATTGCGATCGTGCGCGCGTGCGCACCCGTCGCCCAAAAGGAACATTTAAAATTTCATAACTTTTTAATTTAATATTTTAAGCATTGTTTTTCTTTCATTCCGTGGAGCATTTAGCCGTAATGCAAGCTATTTAACGTACAGAAAAATTAAAATAAAGGCATAAAGCGTACATGCGCATACGCACATACGCACATATAAGTGCACTCACTACTAGTCGTCCTCGTATTGTGTATAATCCTCGTTCGCAAGATCCTCACCGTATTGTTTTTGGAGCCAACTTTTTCATATTAAACTTTACCACTGCTAAAAACCTCATTTTTGTATCGCGTAAAATATAAATTACGAGTCTACGCATACCGAGTCACAGCAAATAAAATTAAATATAAATCGTGCGTAAAAAGCCCTCATTCATTAATATTGCATCATAACTCGTAGGGACACTTACAAGCCTCAACTGTACAGCATACCTGCAGTGCAATGCAGCTGCGTTTCATGTCGTTCACGGCACCATTTAGGGAGTTTAAGGTGTAAGGTCGCGACCTCGATGCGGCCTCGCCTGGCCCCACGCCGGTCGGCGACCGCGCAGGAGCGGCCTGCAGGAAATGATACATGCGCGTGAGCAGCGATTTGTATTGCAGTGATAAGTGGTTCGACAGGCGGATAAGTACTACGCGATAGGTGACAACCTATTTACTATTACTGCAGGGTTCATTCGCCTGTATGTCACATTGTGTATCTTTTAACATTGTGTAACGTAAAAGGCAGTCAATTGAAATTGTATAACCGTTAAATCTATGAAAGTAAGCTAAAACATGGTTTACGTTAAACATTTAGCAACTCGAAGATTATATTACAAACGGTACACGAAAAAAACAGGACATATCTTGTTCATAGATTAAATTATGCTTAATCTTCGATTAGTTTAAACGTCTACTATACGGCGCCGTCTAAAAAACAAGCTAGCTTAATTGAAACCCCGATTGAAGGTAGTCTATGACATGCAACCTGCATAAATTGGAATTCCATGCATTCAATCACAGAGCATTGAACTTGTTCAATTAACAAAATCACCGGTTTATAGTTAAACGATAGCCTTTATCGACAGCCCGTCGATGAATATTGCATAGGTAAGGTATTTAATTTTGACCCAGCCCACGGCTACTCGCCGGACCAGTATCACAGGACGAGGGCTTGCCGGAAACATCGCTTTCCACCGGACTGGTACCGGATAACATTTGTTATCACCGATACGGCATGGCATTCCGTTTATTCTACGGAGACTTGGCTTTCAGTAAATAAATAAATATATCAGATATATTGATCTGACTCCGAGGTAAGTAACTTAAGCACTTGTGTTACGGATATCAGAAGCAACAGTGGTATTACAAATATATACTTAAATATTGGATACTAACACCCATACACTGAATAAACACAAGTATTCATCATACGAATATTTGCCCTGGGTGGGGATCGAACCCACAACTCATGGCGCATGGGGCATGGGTCACTACCGAATGTGCCATCGAGCTTGTCAAATACTCGATACTAGCCTGCTATGTAAACAGTAAGCGTATAATCTTTAGATTGCAGTTATTGCATTAATCCTATTTACTACTAGTACTGCTCATAGCTTGAAGTGTACCAAGACCTACTTGCGTGGGTGAAGGCTGGCATAGATCCCCGCGGGACGTGCTGCACCGCGCACATTTCACTTTCTATAACGCAACTGTTGATGCCACAGCACATGGTATGACAGCTGTCTTCAAGTGGTAAACAATTAGTCACCACAATGTCGCAACGACGTAATTATAAATGATTATAGTACCTTGTTTAGGGAAGGATACTGAAAAAAATGATGTAATCTTTTCACTGATATGCTCATTAATATACTTAATTGCGCTAGTGGATTCCTTTTATGCAGCCTACAGAAAAATATTTTTCTAACCGTCCGTTCGATCCGTCCGATCCGTTTTCTAACTTTTCAGCTTCTGTGAAAGAGTAAACATTTGTCCATCTCAATTGTCTGCTACAAAAGCCAAAGATCAACAGGCCCGTTAGTAGAGTGGTCTGAAACCCTGGCCAGTAAATTAAGGGTCGCGAGTTCCATTTCCGCTAGGGGCAAATGTTTCGTGTGATGAACATGGACATTGTACTTGAGTCATGGATGTTTATAAAACGTATTTAATGATGTCTATCTGTTACCTAGTATCCGTAGGCCAAGCTTATTTTGGAACTAGGGAATTGGTGTGTCACTCTGGAAAATTTATTTAATTATTTTATCGACTGGCTCATAGATTTAGGATGTCAAAAAATTCTAAATCTATGGACTGGCTCGATGGCTCACTGGCCCATGCGCCAAAGAGTTGTGGGTTGGATCGCCACCCAGGACAAACATTCGTATGATGAATACTTGTGTTTGTTCTGTGTCTGGATTGTGTATGAATATATTGAATTTATTGAATATATTTATTGATTCTGATTTCCTTAACACAAGTGCTTAAGCTACTTACCTCGGAGTCAGATCAATGTAAGTTTATATAGTCTGATATTTATTTATTTATAATTAACGTGAATTGCCTAGGAGCCCGAAAGAACATTTATCAAGTCCCGCATGTCAAAGACCAACAAGCATGTTGATCGAGCGGCTCACCTCCGACCGGTTTGATGCGCGTTTATAAAACGAGTAATGCCGTATTAAACAGGGCTATTAGGGGTTCAACTCAAGCGTGAGCGCACCTTAACCCTCACAGTGAAAGAGGACACGACGGTCAGCGTTAAGAAGGTTCTAACTAAGTCTTCGCTTACGGAGCCCTTGGAATTAAGTCTCGAAGGATTGTCGCATAGAAACACACACATAACTAAAATGTGTGTTATTTTTAAACAATCCCAAACACTGGGTAAGACGAAGAATTGTGTAAAGTAGCAACAAGTATCTTTTACGGCATCCTAGAAACACAGTTAATAAAATATTTTTGAGTTGCAGTTACGTGGGACGGACGGATCTAGTCAGGGCATATAAGCATATAATACGCATTTCCATCATCCTATTAACAGTTCAGTGTTTTAACATATCTTCCGCTTGTTTCAATCGACGTGTTTTATAGTACAAATACATCAAGGTAACCAAGATAATGGCTACCCAGGTACTCCTTCAATCTGCGTTTAGGGTCGGTCGTCGCGGTAACAATGCAGTTCCCACGTCCGTAATCCAATGTCCAAGTATGCGTAACTGGCAACGCACGCGCATGTTTAAACGTCTTTATGAGATGATGGGTTCGTCGGTTAACTCTAGAATATTAATTGCTCAACCAAACGGTTGCTAGATTCAATATAAAGGGCTAAACTAAAACTTACTTTTCGAGTCCAAATATGTAGATTTTATTCTAGCCCCAGGAGGTAGAGAAGAGATCTTAGGGGTTAACGTCATGTTGATTCTGTTGATTCTCTTACGATAGTAATGTTACGTTTGTGTTAAGTATATGAAGATCTTTAGCATAAAATCTTTATTTGGCCTTAACATCTATTTTTTACCATCATTGACTACAAGAGCATGGACTCTTGCGCAGCTAGTAGGTAGATGAGACAGTATTTGGGTCAATCGGTTTTCCTCCAAAGCAAATTAGTATTACCTACCTTTCACAGATAATAATTAATGTTTCAATGATATCTTAGCTGTTTTCTCAGTAACTAAGCTACCTTAAGACCTGCGATCATTCTATAATGATTATTAATTTGTCAATTATATCCTTTTGTCTTTATTCTATAATGTACTTCTATATAAATCTGACTATTTCATAATACATAAATAGAGCTTCGTATTTCTTTAATTTGTCCAGAAGCTTATCAACCAACGTGTGAATTGTATCGCATTGCGTCTAATAACATAACTGCACTTATGTGGCGGGTTACATTCCCTCAAATATGGTCGAGTGAAACGATGGCTGACACATACGTCATACTTGTGAACAAGTGCCATCTTCGGAGGCTGGTCTGCTCTGGTTTACCTTTTAGTTGTAATAATACTCGGCTGAATCTTCAACGAACATTAACTCTATGACTTGGTATAAATATTAATAAAATCTGTAAATTTTAATTTGTTATTCAATCTGGCATTGAAAAGAGTAACTACCGAGTTTCTTGCCGGTTTCTTCTCGATGCGACATTATGAACCGTTGGTAGATTCGAATTGTTCTATTTTGTATCTATTACTTGACGATTTACAAGTTCTTTTTTGAGGCCTACGTAAATAGAGATATTTTGAATTTGAGTTTGAGTTTTGCACAGAGATTTTATATGAAAGTAAAACATTTTGACTCTTCACAAAAGTAAGTCAGGCTAGACCTCACTTCCTCCGACGGAACAAATGCATTCGGAACAACTAGAGCAGTTTCCGGTAGTTTCGTCTGGTCCGCTGTCGTGCGTGCGTGAGGGGCATCTGCGCATGCGTCGTTGCGCAAGCGGAGACAAGTGTGTTGCCGATAGGGCTGTCGCCTATGTAAAGCTGACATGATTACGAGATCTGGATATATGTATTACAACAAATGACGTCGATGCTGTCAACTCTCGAGCACCAGGATTTAATTTTTTTTTATCATCATGATTTATGACAAAAGAAATCCACTGGCATCTTGCAATATGTTTATTAACTATCAATCATTATGTTCCGTTTCCATGATTCCATGATCCATATGATCTAGGATATAGCGAGTCTGGTTACTACGTATAAGCGACTGCCTCTTTAAACCTAAACATAGGGAAAAAAATAAAGTTTATAGTTATCTTAATATATTGATCCCGAGAACTAATAACCTTGCGCAAATGTGACGGCCCCAAACCTTTTAAGCGGTCAATCCTCAAGTATTAAATACGAGCCCATAGCTCTACTAAACAAAAAAAGTAAGTTAGTTAGTTGGAGGCCCAGCCCTATGCGCACGCGCAGCTAATCGCCAGAGCGTTATAAAAGTTGTATAATAGTAGATGTAGCTGCCGTAGGTCAGGTCCGAATATGTAACCGATAGTCTAGTAGTCAAAGCGTTGCACTTCCTTTTCGTAATGATGGGTTCGATTCCCGGTCCAGTTAGGTCTTATTGTCCACACGGAGCCCCTATTCAAAGTACTGTATGATGAGCAACAAATAGTTAGTACTCGCAGGGGTACTAAATCGCCGGCGGGCATAGTAGAATAAAGAAGCGACCACACAACCCCATCGCAAAAGAGACATAGCTGAATACCTAAGGCTTTTAGGGAGCACCTCTTATAGGAGGAGAGCGGTCCACATAACTATCTCACACTTCCGAAACGGGGATATTATATTGTATTTATACATAAAATTTCTCTGAAACAAAAAGGTCAAGTCCGAGATCGATCTCGATGTTCCTCTCCATCTTGTTTCCTCACTCATTAAGGCTATAACTTGGCATTTGCACTTACAAGTGCGCCGGCGCAAGCGATCTTCGCCATAAACCAAGCAACCTTTAAGTACAACCTGCTGATACGTAACTTTAGCACCGACCGGGATAATGACTTACACCACGTTTCCTCATTGTTTGCAGTTCTTACATACATACATACATATCATCACGTCCGTAATCCCCAAAGGAGTAGGCAGAGTCAAAGTGGCAGCTAGCCCCCTTAACCACATTCAGCCAAAAAATAAAACTGGGCTGGTAGATGGAAAATTGAAAAAAAGTAGTGACAAATGGCTAGCTCGTCGCCTACACAATCACACACCCAAAACCCGATATACCAAAAGTCGCCTTCTACGACATGTTAGGCAAGGACCACAGTTGGCACATTCTTTGAAGTCCCTGATCAACATTTGAAGTTCTTGTGAGTAATAAACCACATACGTATATCTACGTGCATAAAGTTAAAACGATAATTACTTTCCGTTTGTTGACCGCAAACGAGAAAACATGGTGGCAACTCATGAGTCCAGGGGCAGAGAAATCATCTTGATCATCATTGAACGTTTGCTTTAACACAAAACGTACATGTGACCTTTTAATTTAGATTAAGGAGTCCGTATTCTAACCACTAGGCTGATCGCTATGTCAAAATTTGACTAATATTATAGAATATAGAAATAGAAATAGAAATATCTTTATTCATGTAGGCTCCACAAAAGCACTTATGAATAGTCATAATAATACAAAATAAATATTCTACCGCCAGGTTCGGAACGTTGATTCTACCGAGAAGAACCGGCAAGAAACTCGGTAGTTACTCTTTTAAATCGCCATGTATACAATAACAATGCTACTTTATATCCACTTCTACAAATTTATATAATTTAAATATAATTAATGCAATACATTACAATAGTAGAGAAGACCAGGCAAGAATTAAAGCGCAGATTGCAGATTCCTGTCATTGAAAAAGTCTTCAATTCTATAATAGCCCTTTTTCATGAGAAATGTTTTCATATGTGATTTGAATTTATGAACGGGCATTTGAATTACCTTATCTGGTAACTTATTAAATAACTTAATTAGTAGATAAATATTATTATGGACAATCGTTCTATATGGTTTTGGGCTCGCTAATGTTGTACCAACTGTATTCCTTGCCTAGGATGTCGTAAAAGCGATTATTGGTATATTGGGTACTGGGTTTGTGATTGGGTAGCGACGACCTAGCCACTTGTCTCTATTTTTTTATAATTTTCCGTCCAACCACATTTGTTTAACATGATAATAGCAATAAATTTGTCTATAATATGAAATCAACGAGAAATGAATGAACGTTGCTTAACGAATCTCAAACCTTTACATACACGGAATAAATTAAAATCCATCATTTATAATTATGATATTAACACCTAAAAAGTAATTTTCACAATTAACCAAAAGTGTTGATTAAATCATCCAGGTCAGGGTCCCAGATGTTCTCAGAAATTTATGTCACGTCTGCTGTCGCGTTATTTTACTCAATCATGGTCAAACTTCTGATTAATCTTACAAGAAAGTTATACAAAACAAACCGGTACCGGTAGTGGGTCAAATCTAACAGACAGAGACGTGTGTAGGGCGTTTAGCCGAGTGCGAGCGAGACGGACGCTTCCACGGAATAGTTATTACATAATAATGTCGGCATCGATTCGCAGATTTTGAACGTTTACAGTTTAAGAGTGATTCTGTTGCAAAACAGCTGATAGTGAAAGTGGACTGTATGAGTGAGACTGTGGAACTATTGAGTGGTGCTCTGGACTAGGAGTATCAGGATCTGACGATATGACTAGTTCTATTGGGTTAAACCATTTGAAAATATGGGTACTTATTTTCACAATTTTTCATCTAACCCAGCCCAGTTTTGTTTCTAGCTGAATGTGGTTAAAGGGGTCTGCTGCCTCTTTGACTCTGCCAACTCTTTGGGGATTATGGGCGTGATGTTGTGTATGTATATATGGTGTTTATTTTATCCGGCTGTTACATGTACAAGTATATCATAGTCATTTTGCTGTAATCGTATGTTTGTGGTCGTAAAACTCGATTAAGGGTAACTAATTAATTAATTGCAATTAACTTCAAATGTTGACGTTTTTTTTTAATATAGGTAATACACGTTTGTTATAGTAGTTATTATAGCTTTTGTCGGAATCTTCGCTGGCGTGAATGTATTTTATTTTAATTCAAGTAGTTATGCCAATCGACTATAGAAAAGCCATCTTCCTAACCTTGGGAAACAACAGCCTTCTCTGTACCTGACGTGTATGTATTCGTCATGACAGGTTATGTACTGCATTTACAATTGTTTAGAGTAAAACATGTCAAACCCCGTACCCAACTGAGGGCGATGCTCTTATAGGCGTATTCCTAACATCGCGTTAGAATACAGTCGACTAAAGAACCGTGGCCGAGTTTAACAAATAGGTACAAAAAAATGTTAAAAAACAAAAGAACAGTTATTGTTAAGCCTAAGTAAACTTCTATGGTAGGGATTGCTTTTTTCTTTCGATCTCATCGATTACTTTACCGTATCTGTAACGAATTGGCTCGTGGCATGAATTGAATGCAACAAAGTAGGTTGCACACTCACGCCGGATAATAAAAAATTACCGGCATGAATCCGATTCCGAAGCCACCTTTAAGTGAATAAAAAAGTTAAATTGCTATTGTTTGTGTCAAACTATTTACTCGGTGACAAATTAAGTGGAAGTTCTAAAAAAACTATTTTAAATGGCATATCCTCTGTCGTAGTATGGCTAGTGACTTAGGTATAATTTTCATCTTACATTTGGGTTTTTACACTACCTACCAAAGAATGACAAACATTTTAAAAAAATTAATAAAAATAAAATTTTGATATTTAATATATGAAATATTTTTTTTTAATATTCAAATAACATTCATTAACAGACAACCAATTGACAACACAATTCGATACATTATGTGGGTGGGTGATTTAAAATATCGACATTTTAAAGTGAGTCCCATGTTGGTCTGGGACTTGGCCCCTGTTGATCTGGGACAAAAAAAGAAGAATGTGCCAACTGTGGTACTTGCCCAGCATGGTTTTGGGTGTGTGATTGTGTAGGCGACAAGCTAGCCACTTGTCACTACTTTATCACAATGTTTCATCTAACCCAGCCCAGTGTTATTTTTGGCTGAATGTCGTTGAAGGGGCATGCTGCCCCTTTGACTCTGCCTACCCTTTCGGGGATTATGGACGTGATGTTATGTATGTATGTATGTAGATTCAACAGGCTTATTAGAACTGTCGAACAAGAAATCGCAAACAAATATGACAGAACACAATAGAAAGTGACATTAGAACAATTCGCAGGTGGTTAACCATAGACAACTTAGCAAGCAGGTAAGTGACCTGTTACCATAGAGACATAGTGCACAGAGAAATAAAATGTCAGCTGGAGTAAACAGCGGAACAGGGCAAAGACCTCACCCCTCGCTTTCACTTCCGACCCAGCGACGATAGGGCAACGGACACTAACTAAACATTACTATACATATGTTGACTGGCTCGATGGCGCATTCGGTAGTGACCCTGCCCCATGCGCCAAGAGTTGTGGGTTCGATCCCCACCCAGGACAAATATTCGTATGATGAATACTTGTGTTTGTTCTGTGTCTGGGTGTTAATATCCAATATTTGAGTATATATTTGTAATACCACTGTTGTTTCTGATATCCGTAACACAAGTGCTTAAGCTACTTACCTCGAAGTCAGATCAATGTATGTGATGTTGTCGGATATGTATTTATTTATTATTATTATTATTTATTGTATGGCTCATATCGCATTACTTAATATTCCAATGCTTAAACATTGTGTTATAATATCATATTTTACCGACTTAATGTCTGCTATGGTTTTATAAATTAAATAATTGTGTAATAAATTGCCAAATATACTCAACTTATGACATTTTACTTAAATAATATACCAATAAAATATTAATAAAGATATATTTTTGTAAAAAATTAGAAATTAGTTGCATATTAATAATAATTATAATTATGTATTTATAAATGTTTAATGGATTAATAACTCACGAATCTTACTTATTATAGATATAAAATATTAGCTAATTTTATAAATTGAATACAATGTAATACGTAGGTATGTCGTCCAAATATACATATTTGTAGCTACTGCCAACATGTACGGCCAAAAGAAGTTTTCTGTGATGCCGCGCGTTAATTTTCAAATAAAATAATTACATACATACATACATACATAACATCACGCCCATAATCCCCGAAGGGGTAGGCAGAGTCAAAGGGGTAGCATGCCCCCTCAACCACATTCAGCCAAAAACAAAGCCGGGCTGGGTTAGATGGAAAATTGTGAAAAAGCAGTGACAAGCGGCTAACCTGTCGCCTACACAATCACACACCCAAAACCCGATATACCTTTAGTCGCCTTTTACGACATGCTAGGCAAGAAACACAGTTGGCATATTCTTTTTAAGTCCCAGACCAACACGGGACAGTGGGCTGGGTTGGATAGAAAGCTGTGAAAAAGTAGTGACAAGTGGCTAGGTCGTCGCCTACTCAGACACACACCCAAAAGCCCGTAAACCATTAGTCGCCTTTTACGACATGCTAGGCAAGAACCACAGTTGGCACATTCTTTTTTTTTTGTCCCAGATTAACATGGGCCAAGTCCCAGACCAACATGGGACAGTATAAAATAATTGAATGCTTTAACCACAATTCTTTACGTCTTTTTCACTACCACATTAAGAAAATTTTACTACGGAAAAATTAACAAGGAGAAATTCAATTTTCCGCCGCTAAACCGCACACGGAAGCTTAATAAGGTAATAAAATAAGTCATAATGCCTGTGTAAACAACACAACAATGGAGCAAAGACCCCGTCTTGGTCGCTTTCACCGGGCTAATGATAGGACAAGGCGGAACGCCTCCGCTCGGCCGGTGATCGGTAGAGAGAAGGGATCAGTCTATGTAAAATATGATTGGCCTACGTACATTATATACAACAATAACAACAACATAACATCACGCCCGTAATCCCCGAAGGGGTAGGCAGAGTCAAAAGGGCAGCAGTCTCCTTTAACCACTTTCAGCCAAAAATAAAACTGGGCTGGGTTAGATAGAAAATTGTGAAAGAGTAGTGACAAGTGGCTAGCTTGTCGCCTACACAATCACATACCCAAAACCCGATATACCATTAGTCGCCTTTTACGACATGCTAGGCAAGGAACACAGTTGGCAAATTCTTTTATAGTTCCAGATAATACATTTATACTTAAGTGCTTCTTTCATCATCATCTTCCTAGCGTTATGTCCCGTGCTTAGACGGGCTCCGCTTAGACCATGATCCAGGATTTAGCGAGTCTGGCGATCTGACCTTCGTAACCCTAAGATAGGGGAACCAGACAATTTTTGGATCCTGGTTACAAATCCAAAGTTGTTTAAATTTGCAGGTTTCATCACGATGTTTTCCTTCACCGTCGAGCTTGTGGTATAAATACGTACATAGATTTGAATAAATCCAGAGGTACGTGCCCGGGTTTGAACCAACACTCCTCGGTTGAGAGGCTCGTGTCCTTACCATTGAGCTACCACCACTCCTGTATATAAGTGCTTCTTTATGCCTATATAAACAATAGCAGCGCCCTGCTGTTTTAGAAAACTAACCACCAAAACTGAAAGTGTTATGTAGGACAAAATATAGCTTATGTTACTAACTGATAAAGTACTTAATTGGAGAAAAAAAAATTAAAATCGATCAAATAGTTTCGGAGCCTATTCAATACAATCAAATATTTTCGCTTTATAATATTAGTGTATATGACGATTTCATAACGTCTCAATTTCATATATACTTATATCTACTTACTACAAAATAGATTAATGGTATCATCTAAAAGTAAACCATGATGTGGTCGCATATCTATTAAGTGTAGATTATTAATTACGAAATTGTAAATTTTGTCATTTAAAAGAGTAACTATCGAGTGTCTTGCCGGTTTCTTCTCGATAGAGTCTACCTTCCGAACAGGTGGTAATGTTTTCTATTCTATACAGATTGACTACTTGTAAGTGCTTTTTTGAAGTCTATATCAATAAAGAGATTTTGGATTTGAATTTGAATATGGATAAGCTGAAGAAGTTAGGTCTAAATTTGTCCGGTCGAAGTTTAGGCCATTTTCTGACAATATTGCAATTGCATTGAAAATGTTTATTTTGACCACGAGCGTAAATAATGCTAATATATACAAGTATATATATTATGTTATGGATAAAAACTAGTTATATCTACATATTGCTCTTGACACAATGGAAGTACCTTCCAAAATAAGGTCAATAACACACACATCGACCTACATTAAATTAAGTTATGAGGCATTATTCTATTTACGTCAATGTGTAGACACTTTAAGCATTTTAGCGTTTTCTTGTGACAAGCAATGCAAGAGTGCACTTTAGTGTTTGAAATAGTTAAAGAAGCATTTTTATGGGCGAAATAATGGTTATTTTTGCTAGTAAACTTTTAAACTCAATGCACAACTTTACGACTTTATATTCAAAGGAAATGACATTGTGTATCTATATGTACCTATACTTTTTATTTATATTTCAATATAAACATTTTAGAACTGTTCCTAAAAAAAATATCATGGTCTTAAAAATACTTATCATATAAACTTAAGCGTTATTAAAGCTGTATTAAAACCCATTAAATAATGTAGAGCAGAGTAATTCTACTCTTAACCAAGCTTTCCAAATAAAGTCTTGTTTTTTCAAAGAAGGCAAATCTATGAAACACTAGCTGACCCGGCGAACTTTGTTCCGCCTAACAGTCAATGACACATAATTGGGTTAAATAAATTGAGATGGAAACTATCCTATCTTTCAAGTTAGATTAAACTTCACACGGTGTGCAAAATTGTTTGAAATCGGTTAAGTAGTTTCTGAGTCCATCGCGGACAAACAACGTGACGCGTAATTTATATATATTAAGATTTTAAAATGAGAGTGGACAACTCCTTACAATCACAGTTATTAACCTTAGGTACCGACTGCACACTGTTTATCCTGTTGTATCGCGTTGAACAAGTTTGGTAGGAAGGAGACAACTTTTTAATTACAGTCTTTAAATGATTTCACATATCATGAATGAACGGGTGCAGGTAGTACTTATTCAAACCATTTAGAGGCGTCTTAAATGTTTTCTATTTGGTAATTTCCTTAACAGACAAGCGTGGGACCCTCGCTTCGAATTTGTTTTGCCCTAAATTGGCATGTCATTATTTTGCAACGTGTTTACGTGATTATTAGTAAACCTCACCTGTTAGGAATGTTGGGTAATACGGTAACACGGATTTGGGCCAAAGATCGCGATAACCATCGTTGGGACGTTTGAGTGACATGTGACTTATGATTTTGGGCACAGGTTATGTGAATAAAATTATAATTAAGTGTGCAATAGTTTAGTAATTGTTTATACAGAGATTTAGCAGATAAGGAAATCTACACATGAAGGTATAAATTAAAAGGCACCTTATTTCATAACGCAATAATACGATACCTATTTATTTATCACTAGCTGTGCCAGCGGTGTCACCCGCGTTTATGGTTAATATTATAAAGACTATTTCCGTCATACATGATTTCTATGTAACTTTAACCATTAAGGCTGCACACGCGACGGATGCTTAAAAAATGGAGTAACTTCTCCCGTTTTCCCAACATTTCCCTTCACTACTCTGCTCCTATTGATTGTAGCATGATGAAAAGTATACTATAACCTGCCCAGGAGTATGAAGAATAATTGTACCAAGTTTCGTTAAAATCCGTCGAGTAGTTTTTGTTTCTATAAGGAACATACAGACAGACAGACAGACAAACAAAAATTTTACTGATTGCATTTTTGGCATCAGTATCGATCAGTAATCACCCCCTGATAGTTATTTTGAAAATATATTTCATGTACAGAATTGACCTCTCTACAGATTTATTATAAGTATAGATAGATAATATATGGATAAAAAAGTTCCTGGAAAATTAAATAATACCGGAATTTTATTTTAAAACTAATCATGTCATCTACTGGCTCGATGGCAAATTCGGTAGTGACCCTGCCTCATGCACCAAGAGTTGTGGGTTCGATCCCCATCCGGGACAAATATTCGTGTGATGAATCCTTATGTTTGTTCTGTGTCTGGGTGTTAATATCCAAAATTTAAGTATATATTTGTAATATCACTGTTGAATCTGATATCTGTAACAAGTGCTTAAGCTACTTACCTCAGAGTCAGATCAATGTATGTGATGTAGTTTTATATTAATTTATTTTATATATTCCGGTAAACAGCAACCTATATAAATACATATATTAAATATGATGAACTGGTTATCCCATATTGGACTCCCGATACTTTCTTCGACCATACCATTAAGCGGACTGATATGTCTCATCCTATCTAAGAAAATTTACGCTTCGTCATTCGAAACTGCGTGGTGGTAGCTCAATGGTAAGGACACGCGCCTCTTAACCGAGGAGTGCGGGTTCAAACCCGGGCACGTACCTCTGGATTTTTCAAGTCTATGTACGTATTTATACCACTAGCTCGACGGTAAAGGAAAACATCGTGATGAAAACTGCAAATTCAAACAACTTTGGATTGTTAACCATGATCCAAAATTTGTCTGGTTCCCCTATCTTAGGGTTACGGAGGTCAGGTCGTCAGTCGCTTTAATTTAATTACCAGACTCGCTAATTCCTGGATCATGGTCTAAGCGGACCCCGTCTAAGCAAGGAACTTAACGCTAGGAAGTTGATGATTCGAAACTTCGTACTTCGTAATACGATCCCATCTACCTCGGAATAACCTATTAAATCCCAGACGCAATCAAAATTCCAAAACACTAATAAATGAGGCCACTTTGTAATAGTTCCGCTTTCGTGTCGGGAGAGGAATGTCCGCTGTCCTTTTATTGCTACCTGGGAGCAGGCCGGTCATTGACCCTTTGATAAAGATAAGATGAGATTGTCGGATTCATACCGTTTCATTTAAGACAATTACTATATCTTGAGTAATGAAGAAA
The DNA here is from genome assembly GCA_951394215.1 of Glyphodes perspectalis. Classification (NCBI taxonomy): domain Eukaryota; kingdom Metazoa; phylum Arthropoda; class Insecta; order Lepidoptera; family Crambidae; genus Glyphodes; species Glyphodes perspectalis. The sequence goes on along the minus strand of OX596201.1, from coordinate 18,544,672 downwards.
GGATCTGTCACCAATTCTAAGTTTTTAATAATTTATTGAATAATCATTCTAAAGGTTTTTTTAAAAAAAAATCAAATTTTTCATCTAACCCAGCCCATTGTCCCGTGTTAGTCTGGGACTTAAAAAGAATGTGCCTTCTGTTCTTGCCTAGCATGTCGTGAAAAGCGACTAATAGCACATCGGGTGGCTGAATGTGGTTAAAGCTGTCCCTTTGACTCTGCCTACTCCTTCGGGGATTATGGGCATGATGTTATGTATGTATGTATAATTCTAAAGAAGTAAGTTTGACTAATATTATACAAACCCAAATGTTTGCGATTGAATACGTTTACATAACGTTACTCTTTTTTGTAGGTTTTATTAAAGCACTTACAAATCGTCGTTATACCAATAAATTATTCTACCGAGCACAACCGGCAAGAAACGCGATAGTTTAAGTTGCTGTATTGCCCTTGATTTGATTGACATCCTAATAAGTAATCCGCAATGAAAAGTATATTTACATATGCCCAATTGCTTACTGTAAAGCAGGAAGTATTTTGTTTTGTATGATATGTGGCTGTGCATATGATTTATTTGATGACCTTACTTGATCAAATTGATTTGCCGACGCACACAGATTGGATCATGGTAATAAAAATAAATAATAATAAAAAAAATCAGACAACATAGTCCATTTGTGGCACATTAAAATTGAAATGAAATTTTTAATTTTTAATTTTATTATTATTTTTACTTATACATTTTGTACTTCTCGAAATATAAACGTTAAATATTTCTGTATTATACTGAGGCTCACGGGCCTTAACCAAGTGAGTCCCTTATTATTTTTATTATTAATTCCAATGTATTTAATTTAACATTATTTCTTTTTTACAAGAAAATTTTAAATAATATACAATATCAAAATATAAGCAGCATGCATGGCACTGGTATAAAAGTAATATAAGAAGCAAGAAGATTTATCTACCTTTTACATTTTGAAGATAAATATAGCTTAGCTACTTAGACTTGGTAATATTCAGATTTGCTCCCAACATTTTCCTACAACTTCGAGCTTATCACTGCCTAGTGATACACATGCTTGAAATTGGAAAATCCACCTGTTAATAGACACTTACCACCAACACTCTTCGCATGTAAAGTGCTTGCACTTACCATTAAACTGCCACCTTACCTGGTTGATATTGATCAGATTATCAAAGGCAACGCTGCCAGTATTCTGGGTATCTTAATCGGCGAGGCGAACAACTACCCGTTTTCGTAAATATGTAATATAGTTATTTTAATAAATTATTAATGTTAAAAAAGTTTTAACTAGTTGTAATATGGTTCCTCGTATCCAATAAATATCAGATCATTATTGTGAGAATGCGCAAGTTTCGTTACCAAGGTTTGCCTTACACTCAAACTATTGACTTATAATCATACTTATTTAGATTATAGATATAGATAGATTTTAATTTCAACTGTTGAACTGCCATCGATCTCTATAATTCACCAACTCGGACCACAAGCCTACGGCCTATTTGAGAGGAGTTGCAGAAAATCCAAATTCTCACCTGCACGACTTCTGACATACTGCACTACATTTCCACAGCCGAATCTCCGTCGCCACAACGCCTCCGGCCGACTCAAACGTGACCCGGTTATGTGCGCGCGCGCAACCACTAAGCGCTGGTCTCGACCACTTAGCGCTCAGTACGAATACTTCAACAGTAGGTGTACTGTACTGAGTAAAAGTACTAACAGTAGGTACTGTACAATTTTTCTTTGTAGTTTTTTATTTGGTTTTTCATGTTACTATTTGTATTTGGGTATCATTATCCTAGCGTTATAACCCGTTATAACCCGTTTCTAGTCCAAATCCTAAAATTCTGTTTAGTCCGTTAGTTAGATTATAAAAAGTATTAAACACGTATTTTTTTATTTATTTGTCAAACAAATATTGACGAAATACAATGTAAAATTTTTACTAAATAATGACGTCGCACTCAAAAACTTTGATGCTCTTATTCTTATGCGAAAAATATGTGTCTAGTATTTTTTCCGGCATTATCCCTATTGTCCGTCATTCTAAATTAAGGCAAGCCTTAGAAAAGAGGTAAAGATATGAACGGGTAGTTTTCGCGATGTTTCCCTTAATCTATCAGACAATATCACAGACCTACATCATCTTCCTAGCGTTATGTTCCGTGTTTAGACGGGGTCCGCTTAGACCATGATCCAGGATTTAGCTAGTCTGGTAATTACATTGAAGCGACTGCCGATCTCACCTTCGTAACCCTAAGATAGGGGATCCAGACAATTTTTAGATCATGGTTACAAATCCAAAGTTGTTTGAATTTGCAGGTTTCATCACGATGTTTTCGTTCACCGTCGAGCTAGTGGTATAAATACGTACATAGACTTGAAAAATCCAGAGGTACGTGCCCGGGTTTGAACACGCACTCCTCGGTTAAGAGGCGCGTGTCCTTACCATTGAGCTACCACCGCTCTTCAGACCTACATTAGATCTAATTTCAAAGTAATTACCATAATTAGTTTGTATTATAAAGTAACATAAATAGCCAGACCTGTGTCATCAGTCAACAATTATTTGATACGATGCAACGTGAAGTCTGAACCATTACGCCAGAGATCCCATAAAAGAAGAAATTCTCAAAAAATTGTGTAGTCATCCATAGCTATTTTTCTTAATTTTTTTTCAAAAAGTATAGTCGTATAACAAACAGGCAGCAGCGAGGTCGGCGCGTCCGCAGAGAAAGCGCAGGCGCAGGTCCCAGCGGCTTGCGCAACGCGGCGCGAGCCACGCGCGCCGGCGGACTGGGTCAAGTGCACTCGCCCTAATATTGATAGATTAATCAATAGAATCTATATTCATAGTCCATAGTCCGACAGGAGTAGTTGAATGCTAGGTTTTTAAAAGCTAGTAAGAAATACGAAATTTTCAAACAATTTTGTTATAAAGTGATCTTGAGTTCAGATTTTCAGAGTGATGTTTTAAGTCAAGCCTGTGCCTAACAATGCAATGTCCATATTTTAATTTTTGAAATTGTTTACTTGTATATTCATTAGAATATGAGTAGGTATATAGGAGTATATTATTATTGCTGATATAATTTATTTTACAAAGACAAATTTACAGGCTAAAAAAAAAGAACTTGTTTATAAATAGGTGCTTGATTCATTCTGATGCTGCGATACTTACGAATAAAATATATCGAATAAATAAAACGCAAATTAATTATTGCATTTGTCTAAATAACATATTTCAGAAGGTCTATAAATCATATTTCTGTCATAGCGTACACACAATTGGCTTCTGAAATGGTACATAGGAGTCGCATCTATTATAATAACAGCAAAAAAATTAAATGGTATATAAACATTGGTCGATCATTCATCCGACCACGTTTTGTAACGAGGACATTCCAACTCCGGCGTTCTCTTGTAATTTGAGCCGCGCGCTATATCAACATTGGCTGTCGGGCCACACGTGAGTCCCCTGTGTTATGGAATAGTGAAATTCATTATCGTTATAGCCTCTCATTATGCGCCACCGAGTGGTCCATACACACAGCGGTTACATCTTGTGAAGCAACGCTTCGTTATGGTTTACTTGTAACAGTGTCAACGATATATCACATGTAAATGTTGTACTGTTGTACCAACGATAAAATTTACTATAACTGTGTCAAATACATACAGTTTACTCATTACTAGCTTATTTTGTACGTAATCCATACTTAATAATATTATGAAGAGAAAAGATTTAGAACTAATCAACCGGTTGGAAAAAATATTTTACCAATGGAAAGTTACTTTATCAGCAATAACATAGGCTATATTTTACGGGAACTGCACGGGTTAAACCGCAGCGCTGTTATTTATAATATAAGTAGTTAGTTTTTCAAATATATCAAATCAAATCAAATAATTTTATTGTTTCTATAATTTAGATTTATATCCCCTCAAAGATTCTAACTTGGACTTAAACCTGAGCCTTTAAAATATTAGTAAGGTTGCATATTACTGAAAATAGGATTTTTTTGCAAACTAGTAGGTATTTCTATTACATACAATGTGTGTACATAATGCACGCTCGTTAAAACGACTGTAGTTGCGTGTTTTATTACAATTCTACATGCTTTAAAATATCACGTTATTAACTAATTAGTTTATATCAATCATCGATTATGTATGAATCATTTAATTAAACACAGCTTACTACAATAAAAATAATTCAGTTCAGCTTCAGTGAATATATATACATCCATAACATCACCCCCGTAATCCCTGAAGGGTTAAGGCCCTTTAACCAATTCAGCCAAAAAGAAAAATACTCTATGTTTTCTCTATATAATATGTTATTATGCCTAATCTTTATGTTGGTTCATAACTCATATTCAATCATTGTATTCAAGGCATACTAATTAAGGTGTTTACAGGACCGTGAACGGTATAACTACATGTATAAGCTATATTTATGTTACATTACATTTCACATGTAATAACATGTGTGCAACATTGTCGACTGATACAATGTTGCATTACTACAGAGCCTTGACTGCCTCGTTGGTCTAGTGGTAGCACGCGCCGTCTAAGGACTAAGAAGTCGGGCAAAACCAATTGTGGCTTTTTTTTAAATATTGAAATTACTCATTGATTACATCGATTCCGACTTGGCGGTATTTAATATTTTTTTGTAAACAATTCGACCCATTTCTTTGTATTTAGAACAATCTCAAGATCTGCTCATTCATTGCGCACCTATGACACTCTTTACATCGACCAGATCATATTAACTTTGACCTGCAACGCCAGGTGTTAGGATCAGTGGAGCGTTAGGACACCATCCATCAGCGCTGGTAATGACTCCTGCGCAAAAAGCAATCAACAGCTGACATTACCCGCTCTTGGGAAACGAGCGTTGGCCAACCGGCGTCTGAGGTGCATAGCAAATGCACTTTACAACAATTAATCAATGCGTTTTTTGCAATACCAGTCTAGGTATTCGGAGATGTGGAAGATTGCGTTTAAATCAGTAATAACACTTTAATAGTTATGATTACTTCTTACTACCAAACGTGCGCTGATGGGTCAACTACCAAAAATAGAATTAAGTAGGTAACTGTCCTGAAGTAATTTTGAAGAAATTGAAAGCGACGGGCCCGTTGGTCGAGTGGTCAGAGACCCTGGCCACGAAACCAAGGGTCGCGGGTTCGAATCCCGCTAGGGGCAAATGTTTCGTGTGATGAACATGGACATTTGTACTCGAGTCATGGATGTTTATAAACGAATTTAAGTATGTCTATCCGTTCACCTAGTATTCGTAGCACAAGCGTAAGCTTAGTTTGGAGCTAGGGAATTGGTGTGTCAGTCTGAAGAATTTAATTTATTTATTTAAAAAATCTAACTTTTCCCGCGGCTCTACCTCGGCGAATTCGGTCTTTTTTGACGAAAGGAATGCCTTACCGCACACCATTCTGAACTCTCCACTGAGGAACGGCATAGTGTCAGGGTCCTTCGTACAAAACGACTCCTGGCCAGCTAGTTAGTTCGATTGTCTGCTACAGAGGCTATCGTATGTTCAGAGAGATCTATATTTCTTTTCGGGACAAAAAGTACCCTAAGTCTACTTTCTCAGGGTTGACACTTTAGACGTACCGGCCAACGCAATCGGTCAAGTGATGTAGGTGTGAAAATGTAATAGCGAAACAGATATCGGTTTAATAATAGGTATTATTAAGTATTATACTCCAAACGAGATACTGTAGCGTTCCGTCACAGCTCGCGACCCATATTGGTGTCGATGGCGCGTGTTGTAACCATTTGAGAACAAGGAAGTATACGCACAGGTAATTTGATCTAGATATGACAAGACCAAATTAAAGCGAAACTGTGTAAGTATAATAAACTCGGTGATAATTGAATTTCTCAAGCAGATTAGATTGGTGGCTGTTACAAAAACTATCCGCCTGACATTATCCTAGCACATCTTGGGAAACTATTCTTTCCCAACCGACCATCACCCAGTCCCGAGGTGCATGCCAATGCGCTGTCGTCACGCGATACGTATACCTGCGACCGCTCGTCACTCGATATGCGCCGGGAATTAGAATGCAACAGTGTCGCGTTGCGAAAATCGCTGACCCGCGGATTAGGTTAGAAAATGTTCGCGAGAAGACTAGATTATTAATTCTTTTACTGTTAAAATGTGGAGATTTACGCAACCTACAACTTAAAAATAACAGCAATGCAAAATTGCTAAAATAATCATATAGGACATTGATTAATAAGTAGTGTCATGAAGGCTTCCTGCAAGATTCTTTATATACCAAAAAATCTCAAACAAGATTACGGCTATCCTAATAGTACCTAAGTGGTCCCCGCAGCCTACACGCACTTGCAACAAAGAGGTAAATCCCACATAGATACCACTTGATTTACGGAATCCTACAAAGTATTACTGATAGCTACTTTCTAACATTGATTAATAATTCGCCTTTACCTTCCCGCTGCGCACGCGATGTTGCCAGATGACACGCGAACTGAAATTTCATCAAAGAATTTACCTTAAAACTTACTTTTACCAGTAACCTAGTATTAAACTCTTTATACCTTGGCGGTACTAAACATGGATTTGTGGGATTATTGATAAATAAAAGACGCATTAATTGCTAACGAAAAATTGTATACGAAAAATCAAAGGTGAGCCTAGGATTTCAGCCAATAAAAGGCTATATTCTCTTCTTGGGTACTCCCACGGAATAAGACATGACGTAATGTAATGGACTTTCCCACTGGGCACGTGCTCAAAACCCTTTAATCAGGAGGGCCCTCCCGAATTACCAATCACCGATATTTCGAAAACATATTAATTTTCTAATGTGCCCAGGACCTAGAATAGGTTGAAGTGCTTTCAATGAGGGTTTTCAAAAATTAAAAACCGCCAGATGGCGCGAGGGTGTCTCGCGGTCTTATCACTGTCACTATTGGCTCTTTGTTGGTAGCACCCTTCATAATATGACACGTTTGTCAGCTTATTCTCACAACTAACCAATGAGGAGGGCGTCAAGACCGCACGTCACAGTCACGCCATCTATCTGATGGTTTAATTCAAAAAAACCCTCATTAAATACTCTTTATTATATAACATAATAATCTGTAACACGTTAAGTATCAGGAGCCAAGTCTCGCCTTGAGGACAGGTTCAACGCAGCGCCTTGACCCGCCGCGACACGTTTCACCGCCCTTCCAACGGACGTATTGTCTGCTTGTTATTTAATATCCTTATTTATCTCGGATTGCATCTGTTTTGTGTTATTGGTTACTGTTTCTATAGCAAATACCAGATGTGCCCGCGGTTTCACCCGCGTTTATGTTTAATATAATATAGCCTACAGCCTTCTTCGATGAATGGGCTATCAAACACACGGACTAGTAAAAGAAGGACTTCGCGCCACTAACTAGACATTGAAGCTCCTCAGGTGCTCCACCTTGACACGCAACTTACGTCACACATTGACATAATAAGTGCTCCACATGACAGATATCCGATATCTGATATCTTTAAGTATCTTACTCATACATGCATAAACGTGGCTTCACGCTATAGTATGATAGCGTGGAGTCCTTCTTTTTTACTAGTCCGTGGTCAAACACTGATTTTCAAATAGGTCTAGTAGTTCCTAAGATTAGCGCTTTTAAGCAAACATACAAATTCTTCAGCTAAATGATATTAGTATGGTATAGATACGGGATTCGTTCTCAGTAGAGCAGTTACATACGTAGGTCAGGATTCTGTTGAAATCTGTGGACTCTATATTATAGATTGTTAGGTTAGGCGCAAGGCTGCATTCATCGGCTATTTATCGTTCACTGCTGCCAACAACTGAGTACCTATAGTTCTGGCCACGAAAATAATAAATAAATATCCGACTACATCACATACATTGAGTGTTACGTAAATCAGAATCAACAGTGGTATTACAAGTATATACTTAAATATTGGATATTAACACCCAGATACAGAACAAACACAAGTATTCATCATACGAATGTTTGTCCTGGTGGGAATCGAACCCAAAACTCTTGGCACGTGGGGCAGGGTCACTACCGAAAGCGCCATCGAGGCAGTCAAAAAAAAAATTTGAAAATAAATCATGAAAAAGATTAATTCATACATATTTATTGAGTTTACTTAAACATTTTGATGATATTTCGAGTTCAGGGCGTTCGCCGGGTCAGCAAGTCCATTAAAAAGTTTAACCAAAGACGGAAGTCACCGATTTAAATACCAATATGTCACGTCAGTTCAGTTCAGGTATATTAAATCCAGTTTTTCTGTTGACATTGGCCTGATTCTGGAGATAAACTCCTCCGTTGTCCTCCCGTGAGGTCGATCGCGAGGTAAAGTTTAATTGCTACTTAAATTTAATACAACCGTAATAACCATAGAGTATTTAAGTGATAATTGAATTACATTGATATTTTTTGTTCAATTATTATAATTTGTGATTTAAATTGACATTAAAATATTCTATAAATTCATCAAAACATTAAGGCGATTACAATTATAAACACGTTAAACATTTCATCATAGCTGAACTTTATTAATGTTTTTATACACTCTAATAATACTTTAAGTGTTCACTCCAATTGATGATGAGTTAAATTATGTTGTTATTGCTTTAGGTATTACTTTATAGTCGCAGTCAAAAAATTAACATGTTCATCGCTGAATCAAAACGTGAATATATATTATTCACGTTTTGTTACTCAAATTATTCACTCATCATCTTCCTAGCGTTATATCCCGTGTAATTAGACGGCGTCCGCTTAGACCATGATCCAGGATTTAGCGAGTCTGGTAATTACATTGAAGCGACTGCCGATCTGACCTTAAGATAGGGGAACCAAACAATTTTTGGATCACGGTTACAAATCCAAAGTTGTTTTGGATTTGCAGGTTTCATCACGATGTTTTCCTTCACCGCCGAAATAGTGGTATAAATACGTACATAGATTTGAAAAATCCAGAGGTACGTACCCGGGTTTGAACCCGCACTCCTCGGTTAAAAGGCGCGTGTCCTTACCATTGAGCTACCACCGCTCACGTGAATAATTTAACTACGTGATTAATTTAACTACGTGAATAATTTAACTACAGTCTATAAATGTTAGCTGCTCGCTAGCAGTTATCTTATTTTTTTCCGTAAATTCTTGGGAAACTGAGTTGTACCTGCGAGTTATGATACACTCCCTCAGAGATCCCTCTCTCTAAAAACAAGTTGTTTGCCAATTTTTTTTTGTATCTACTCTAAGAATCCTAATAGTACCTACCAGTTGCGTTAAAACACACTAAATTACACCTCACTACTAAATTATACTGCACCATTAACTGCACTTCTAAATTATACTTTACTTTATGTCGAAACTTCGGTTAACTACTGACAGTTCCATGAAAAAACTTAGTTTCAAAACAATTACAACAGTAAGCGCGATAAGTGCGAACCAGTCGATACGTAGCGACCTGAACTGCGCATCCTGGGTTTCCTCAGCTGTTTCTAATTCCACGCTCCAAATATACGTTTATGACACCTTTGCGAAAGCCTGAAGGCTCGTTAATATTCAAGATATCGGCGCGATGCGTTGCGGCAACATCCTCGGTGGTAAAAAATGACAATTTAAGACACGCTAGCTATAGGTACTGCTATTGCGTAATTAAACTTAATATGCGTGCACAAGTTATTGTTATGTAAATATTATATACATATATATATATATACTGACTGGCTCGATGGCTCATTCGTTAGGGACCCTGCCCTATGTGCCAAAAGTTATGGGTTCGATCCCCACGCAGGACAAACATTCGTATGATGAATACTTGTGTTTGTTAGGTGTTAATATTGAATATTTAAGTATATATTTGTGATGATTCTGATATCTGTAACACAAGTGCTTAAGCTACTTACCTCGGAGTCAGATCAATGAATGTGATGTTGTGGGATATTTAAAGAGCGAAAGGTGCGTGCTATGATCGTAGCAAATGGAAGGATCTCTGCCTAGCCCCATGGGAAAAACGCGTAGCATTATGTATATATGTATGTATATAGGTAGGTATTTATTATGAGATTGCATGTATCGAATGAGTTTGAATGGGACAGAGATGGGCTTCATATACCTGGTAGTATCTAAAGTTACGCCAAATGGCATTTTCAATTATTTGAATTGATCTCAACCAGACTGTTGCATTTGCGGAAATCTGAAGCTCTGTTGTGAATCCGCAATCTCTACATCTTATTTAAGAATGTTCAAAAATTTTATAAATCCAATAGTGTCCATTACATTGCGTCAAAATGTCAGGGATATATTTAAAATGCTTCACAAATTATTACGATAATGTGATGGGAATGGCAAGACTTTTAAGGAAGTAGAAGTGTCAAAAATTATATTATTACAGCAATAAACTTGTTGAATTCATTAATCCTTGATTCGCAAAGTAATTTCTGATGACCTGGTCATAAAATTGCTCATCTGCCAATGTCAACCTTTTGTTTTTCGCTTGGCATATTAAATTTTAACTGCACCGGCATTATTTTAAATAAAAGGTCGGAACAGCCTTGACACCTCAACAGCTCGTTGTTCCAATGACGAGGTCAACCACTCGATTTAAGGAAGTGAAAATTATAATTAATAACGATTGGCGTATAAAATTATACAGGATCATCATCAACCTAGAGTTACTTCGAGGTCAGGTTATCCGCTCAGACCCGGATGATGGATAGCGAATCTGGTATTACTTTTGAAACGACTGCCATCTTACCTTCCCCTTAGACCAGATTAACTAGAGATATTGGATCATAATAAAAATTTATGTTTTCTCTTGCCGCTGGACCCTTCAAGCCCAGCCTAAATATTTAAAAAGCCTAGAGGTACGTGCCCAAGATTGAATCTGTACCGCGCGCGTATAAAGCCCTACTATTGAGCTACCACCGATCTCAAAAAAATACACTAAAAACTATAAAACATACGGGTACAGTGCAATCGATTTTAAATCAAGATTTAATATGCATCAATCATCTAAGTGTAATCTTGATTGAGAAAACTAGTACAACGAATGTTCATTTAGACTTGCAACACACCAGGTTAATGCATTGCGCTGTAATTAAAAACAGCGTGTAATGATTGATGTACAAACTAATATGTTTACGCCCAGTATAGTTATGCTATTAAGATTCTAGAATAAGGGTTACCTAATATTTATTTAAATCTCCAAATATATTTTTATTAAGCACTAAGTAAGCTCTACATGTAAAATAGTAAAAAAATTGTCTCAAGTTTAAGAGTTAAAAATAATGTGCCAACTATGTTCCTTGTCTAGCATGTCCTAAAATACGGCTAATGTTTTATTAGTTATAATTTTTGGGTAAGTACATGATTACTAGGCGAGCTACTCGTCACAATATTTTCAAAATTGTTCATCTCACCCAGCCTTTGCTGAAAAAAATCTTATAGCCCCTTTGACTGCCTACCCATTCGGATACACGACTTGATGTTATAACAATAGAAAAAAAAAATAGTAAAAAAGTTAAAACAAATCGGTTCAAAATTTTACTAACTTCTCACTGCAATATTATCAATCAAGTAATAATCAAATTATAATACCACTATCACCATCTGTTTCGTGTTTCTTTGCACAGCACGATTATTTTAAACTTAAATAAAAATAACTCAAAATATTACTCACATCAAAATATAAAAAGGAATAATTATTCACTATGTTAACAATTTTCCTTCTAACCCAACTCGAATTTTAGCTTTTAGCTAAAAGTGATTTTAGAAGCTTATTGCTATTTAGACTGTATCTACCCATTTAGATTGCGGGCACGATGGTATACCTAAAGTGTTGACAACACAAATTAACCGTTGAACATGTCTAAATGCACTCAGAAGCGCATGTCCACTGCATTGTGTCATCGTGATACCCGCATCAGCGATTCGGAAGCGATGGAAATGTCATAGCGACACTTCCTGCTGAAAGAAAGATGTCAACAAAATTTTAATAGTGCACGCTAAAGAATGCTTTCTTTTTTACTGCTTTTTCAAAGTAACATTTCATGGACTTTTCGCAAAATAAAGAATAAATTAATCTACACTGACTTACTAATATTAAAAAGCTGAAGAGTTTGTTTCTTTGTTTGTTTGTTTGAACGCGCTAATCTCAGGAACTACTAGTCCGATTAAAAAAATCTTTCGGTGTTAGATAACCCATTTATCGAGAATGGCTGACTATACAACATCAACCATAAACGCGGGTGAAACCGCAGACACAGCCAGTATAAAATACATTTCAAAACGCCGCTAAATTTTATTTTGTATTTTTGTTTAATGGCTACCAAACTTTTTTGCGAGGCTTGATTCTGGTTTTATTGTAATTAATCAACACATTCATCACACGCATCTTTACCCCATTAAAAATTATTCATAACCTTTTTAATCTGTTATTTTGTATGTATGTATGGCTGCCATATATCACGTTACATAACCACTTAATTGGTTTATGGTGGATTAAAAAACGAGTTTTAAATACAATCGTTTAAAAGGTCTGGTTTTCCTACAAAACAATGATGTAAAATAGAGTCAATGTTCTTATTAATATTCATATAAAAAAAATATCATATGTTAATTCCGGGATTAATTATTAAGTTTTGCATTTATAAGCTAATCATTAGTCTATATTACGAACACCTGTATGTAACATAAAAGTTTTATGGGGCAAAGTCGACTTCAATATCGCCTTGTTACATCTTTTCCTGTCAAGTTCGTGGTATTTTGAGTTAATTAGCGATTTACCATTGACCTACAAGACTGTGGCTCAGCTGTCGTCGTAATAAATCTGTCTTCAGTTCCCATCATCTTGAACTAAGTAATTGGAATTTAAAAACTCTACTTCAAAGTAGTTTAGGAATTAAAACTAGAACGTTTCCATTTAGAAAACGAAAATGGAAAAATTCTAAATTAGAACTTTGATTGATATTTTTACCACCACTTGCCATGTTAGCGCGTAACCTAGGTACCTACTCATAGTTTATACGAAACCGAAACCCAAATAAATAATTAATATTCATTTTTTGTCACCCCTAAGAATCATAACATGTCATTCGTATATTAAAATTGCGTTTTAAAAATCCTTTGCTTCCCTCAACACTATCTCAAATATTGTTAGTGCTAAATAATATTCGTGATTATATAAAAACAACGATTTGAACCAAAAAAATGTTTTTACTAACTTACGAAGCATTAACTATCTACACGATGGCAGTTAATGTTTCAGATTTGATAAAATCTAGGCTGACCAATTATTTAGATGGCTAAAGAATTGGTCAGCCCAAGTCTTCAGTGGTTTTTATTAATGTCCAAGTGAACACCTAGTTTGTCGACCTATAATCGACTTAAACTCCTATTCCTAGTTATTTATATCAATATACAAGTGTAGTAACGTTAATATTGTGTTGTTTCAGTGGAGGACGCGAGCGGGCGCTACACGTCGATGTTCTACTGGGGCAACAACTACTGGACGGGCTCGGCCGAGCTCTGCCAGATCCTCAACGAGCAGGCTGCGCCTGCGCCGCGCCACAACAGTGAGCATATTCATATCTTCTTATGCTACGGCCTCACTTCCGCGAGAACGCGAAGACTTGTTTTTTTATCCTTCTTACTAGTAGAGCCGCGTAGAAACTTAGGGTCCTTAGATGGCACGATGTGCCACCAATAGGTCCCGGGTTCAAATCCTGGGTCGGGCCAAAAATTTGTGGCTTGATATTTCAATATTAAAGTATTTAGTCTATACTAATATTATAAAGAGGAAAATTTTTTATTTTTGTGTGTAACAAAAAACTTTCACCATTGTAAAGCTGCATTATCCGGAAGTAACATAGGCTATATTTTATCCCCGTATTCCCACGGGAACGGGAACTACGCGGGTGAAACCGCAGGGCGCTGCTAGTATTTAATAATAATATTTAGTATTGCGCAGATTTACGATAATTGCATATTGGTTAGCCATTAAACAACTAAGTACAATATTTAGTAAATTGTTATGTTTAGCACATATATATAGTCATATAAAGTAAACAAATATTTTAATTCGTATAAAATATTTACAATCTACGTACGCTGGTTGAAGTGTTGTAATCCTTTAACTATTAATGTAATTCACATTTATCCTGCGGTTTTTAGTCATTAGTGTTTAGCGTATTAGTTGTAAATCATAAATCTCAGTGACAGGTCATCGCTGACTGAGGTAGCACTTTGATACAATCTTGGGTGTCCAGTTACTTCTCAAGGCTCGCCCAACATATTAATCTATAGTCTGTTATTGCAAATCTATGTCAAACTACATTCAACGCTAACCCAACTTCATAAAGGAAAATCCTGTAAAAATTTCGATTCATAAATTAGCAATCAACACTGGTTTGTACAGTAAGTAGTCACGCAATTAATGATTCACTTACATTGAAGACTTGGGAAGGCCGGCGAATGATCTATTAGTGGTTCAGACTAAAAATATACTTGTTTACAAAGCAACCTACTACTGAAACACCTTTTTGTCAGCTTAAGAAGCAGCGTTACTCCCGTGTTGGTCTGGGACTTAAAAAGAATTTGCCAACTGTGTTTCTTGCCTAGCATGTCGTAAAAAGTGACTAATGGTATATCGGGTTTTAGGTATGTGATTGTGTAGGCGACAAGCTAGCCACTTGTCACTACTTTTTCACAATGTTCCATCTTACCCAGACCAGTTTTATTTTTAGCTGAATGTGGTTAAAGGGGCCTGCTGTCCCTTTGACTCTGCTTGCCCCTTCAGGGATTATGGGCGTGATGTTATGTATGTATGTATGTATGTATGTAAGAAGCAGTAATAACAAATATTTCCGCTTAACCACTGTAGCATTTGTTAGTGGCGTTTTCTTCACGACTTATTTTGTCAGTTTGCTATTATTAGTACTATTAAATGTCGCAAATAAGTATACAGCCTGATGTTTAATGGTCACCGTAGCCTATGATAGATATTAACCACATCATGTTGTCGTGTTACTTTAAAAATAAGTAGGTATATTTTTAACCTTCTTTTTTTTTTCTTATCCTTAGAGCGGTGATAGCTCAATGCAAGGACACGCGCCTCATATCCGAGGGGTGCGGGTTGAAACCCGAGCCGGCCTTTGGAATTTTCAAACTTATATCGTATTTATACCACTAGCTCGGCGGTGAAAAAAACATAGTGATGAAACCTGCAAATTCAAACAACTTTGGATTTGTAACCATGATCTAAAAATTTACTGGTTCCCCTATCATATTAGGTATCCTAGTATTAATAAATGTCATATCTGTAATATCCAGCTACAATGTAAGACCCATGTAATCGATAGCTATTTGTGATGCATAATACAGTGGTACTTTGTTGCTACGACCAGCGACTAACAATTTCGCTATCGCAATGTCTATGGCAACATCTATGAGTCCAAATGACCGTTATTGTCTATGGTTACGCACTTTGTCCTGTAAGCACTGCAACTGCACTATTGCACCTCACACCTGCGAACGGTGACGAAAGGGCTGTCCAACCGTGAAATAGACGTGCAAGTAATATTGTAGCTATTAAATTTCGCAAAAAATTTAAAAGCGACGCATTCATAACCTACATACATAGCTATGCATAGATTTAAACACAAACACTGGATGCTCTTAATCAAATCACATTACAGGAGGTTTAGGAAGTTTTTTTATCTCTTTCACAATGGTCTACATCATCTTATCAACCCATTTTCATTCGATCATACCAACTCCAAAAACATTTATCACTTTTCCCTGGATTAAATTTTTTTTAAATCATCATATATGGCCTCTTTTATTGCACAAACTTGGTTCCGCACCACATTTCATCGCGCCCGATTTAATGATTTTGGCGTGAACACGTAAAAAATAGAGTTACATTTACGTTTAATAATATTACGAAGCATTATCACCGCTTACCGTGATTACAGTCCCTACAATTGGCAAACCGATACGCAAACAATACGCAACATTATGGTTTGGCGCGGACCTTACGTAACGCGGGTCAAGGAGAGGCGGTGGCCGACTGTCCCGGGTTGTGTCGGGTTAGACAACGAGATAAACAAACACTGGGCATATGATGCTTTCATCGCGGTTAGGTCATTGGTACAACCAGCTGATATAAACACGAAGAACTCTGTGCAGTGCTACCATCTGGGCTAGTATAGGCAATACGGTTAAAACGATTTGTTAATAATATTTAAATAGGTATAAGATGCAGATACATTTGAATTTTCTATTTCAAATATAAAACCAATTTTAAAATATTATTTAGTCTAAAATCGCTATCCCTCAATTTTAAAGTGAAAGTGTTAATAAAGTTGGGAAGTTAGGACCATAGAACTGTTTGGAACTATTTGAAAAATATTTTCGTGAATACTATATATAATCAAATACTAAATGCTTTTCTAAAAAGCTATTTAAATACAAAATGAAAATAGGTATTTTCTATTTTAAATAATTCAGAGTTGTTTCTAAATAAAGGTACATTCAGCATAAATAAACTCGGTTCTCTTGCTATGAAAGATGCTTTTATCGGGGTTAAGACATAAAAAGAGTAGCAGCACACTTTTTGCTGACCGTTATCGAATGTATTTATTCTTATATTATAAATTATAAATAAAAAAAATATTTAACTATTTTTAAAAAAAAAAAGGTTAAAAGCGTTCAGCAACTGTTGCCGATTCGTACCGTAAAAAGGTTTTATAAGCTAGCTGACCCGGCGCACTTCGTAACGCCCCGTTCTCGAATTTTCAATACCCATTTTTTTTTAATTTAGCGTGCAATTTTTTTTTTCTTTTATAAGAACCTTCACTTGATAATAACAAACACAATTAAAAAGTAATTAGTGAAATCGGTAAAGCCCTTCTCAAGTAAGTAGCTTTGGGGCGGACCATCCTTATCACTTAGGGGTATGAAAAATAAATTACGACCGATTCTCAGACCTACCGAATATACGTATAAAATTTCATAAAAATCGGTCAAGCCGTTTCGGAGGAGTTTGGTAACAAACCACGCGACACGAGAATTTTATATATTAGATCTAAAACAGTTACGACGGTTTAATAAAATGAAGCGGTCATCACAACAAGATAAACGTAGCAGTGAAAACACGAACGAACAGACGGCCTGACATACTCAAAGCTCTGACATTAGCAGATTAGTACACAGTGCCCGATTCGGCACTTTCCACAGAGTCCGGCCTTGAGACCCGCTCAGCTGGCGCAGTTATCCAACGCTCACATCACACCTATTACATAACGCTTGGATTAAGGCAAGGTTGCCCGCCTTCTAATCGTAATAACTTATAATGAAACATGGTATTTTGTATAGGAGCGACTTCCGTATTAGAGTAATGTTATGATGTCTTAATGCGTTTCCGTAGACACTTTAATATTGACCCTGTAGTGCTGGAACAAATAAAAAAAAAACATCTGTTTATCTCTGCTTAATGAAACTACTTAAAAATAAATGCGAGTATCAAAAATAAAATATTTGCTTTTATTGCACACTCAATCGATGATGATTTCTATTAAATCATATACTCCAAATAATAAGCCATTTTAAATTACATAGCTATCTATAGTGTATGTATTTAGTCAATGTTTTGACTTCGTAAAAACGTCACATAACTTATTCGTAATTCCTTACATTTTTTATAGAAGCAAAATAATTTGATAACACAAAAAAGTAACTCTATTGACTAATATACAAAATATCCAATTGAACCATACAACGTTAAATAAACGAAAAATATTTTATCCTATAAACTTTTGTACGAGTATCATTTCAACTCATAATAACTATAGACATACATTATGATTTCACAATTAACAAGTAAAAGAATTAATTGCACCTATTGGTGTAATACTGTAAAAAGTCAATTTCACAACGTTTTTTGCACCACGACCCAGTGACCGCGCGTTGATGTCTTTTGTTTGAGCTGCGCGCGCGCACCTCTACACACATATCGAAGTTCTTCTTATTGTATTGATATAAAACTTTTTGCTTCATATGGATCATTTTACGGTTAATTCAATGAAACTTGATGGTATTGATCTTATCTTACTTGAGTGGGCGAGGCTTGCATACCAGAAAAAGGCTATGAAGTAGGTCAAAGTAGCACTGACCATTGGCTCTATTAAGGTCAAAATTTGATGGTCGTGTAATCGAAAAACCACTGCCGTGGTGGTAAACGTTGATATTGTATAAATAGTCGATGTCACGACACTTTCAAGAAGTGACAATTATTCTAAAATAAAAATCTGTATCCCATTCTAGGTAATATTATAATCATCTTCTACGAAGACTTACATCAAACTGCTTTATGACAATGGATGCTTTCGCAGTCGTTAAAATATCTCACGTCAGTGTGAAACTAAACATCAACTTAAAAGCTCCAGTATGCAGTTAGCCTACTAGGTAGATAGCAATATCAGAGAATGGAAAAATTCTAGTTGCACACAGTTTGGGTCCATTTAGGTCAGTTTTCAACTTGCTAATCATAATGATCGATAGAATATCAATGCGTGCGCGTTGGTGTCTTTTGTATGGGCACTACATGCGCAGACGCATCGACGAATCGTAATAGATGGTTTCTCGCCTATTTGAATTCCCTCGCTCGTTATCACCATAACTGTCGATGTGTGTCAATGTTACGGTGTTAAGTAATAGTTCGGCACTTTGTGAATATCATTTGAATAATTCGATCGCTTATGTATGGGCTCGTACACGCTTGATGCTTGTTCAATATTTAGATATGGTAATAATGTTAGTACGTAATATCAGCAGTTATTAAGGGTCTATCTAAAATTGTTCCATTTCAATAGATTCACTGTAATATAAGATTTCTTTGTAAATTCGGCATAATTTTACCCAGCATGACGTATTGAAAATAGAAAAATACTCGGTTGGATTGTATATTCATATAGGTTATGTTGTCTTTACAAGTATAGAATGAAATATATTTCGTTATATAAGCATATAGACTGGTAGTGCAAGAATTCAAGGGCCATTTAATTTAAGAAAGAGTAAGCCTTTGCTACTAGGCTCGCGCTGTCCAAATTAATACTCATGCTACTATTAACATAGCTATCTAACATACGTGAAATGGGAAGTATTACTTGATTCGACGTCTTTCTAAACGATGTAATCTGTTCCCAGAGAGCAGCGGGTCGCAGATCTTCAGCGAGTGGCGACAGGACGTGTCGATGTCAGGCTCAGGGCCGCCCTTCCGCGCCGCCTTCTACACCGTGCGCCTCACTGTAACCAGCGACGTGCCCGACATCGTCAACACGGTACCTACCTTCCTAACTTACAACAGCGCGATAAATTCGAGTGCTGGCGAAATGTATAGATCGTCGTAGATATCGGCCGCACTTCTGCCTAATGCAAACTCCACTTGTATTTTAACTGACTGGGTACTCATCATTATCGAAAGTATCCATAATAATAACGCTTTTATTTTGGTGTAAACGAAATATCTAAATAAGTATGGTTGAAACCATCTGTCATCGAAAGTTATTTCTTGAATATTATGCTGTCTGGCCGTCAAAGGGATAAATATGTTATCCAATTTAAAGTCGAGTTCTTGTTCAAGTAAAGCCTCTTCTTTTGCACGTCAAACCATTACAGACAATTGAAAAAATAGCTTTCATCAAATTTTTGTCTTCAAACATACCGGTCAGTTAATTTTATCTAATTATTGAAGAATCAGCCTTAAGAAAACAGACATTTGAAACCATCTGTATTGTAACTTATTTGACTTTTATCCTTTATCTGACTGTTGAGAAACCTAAGTGGAATAAAACATGTTAAAGTGTTATTGTATGTCAACAGCGCCGCACGCTCCATCTTGGGCTGTGCCTACCGGCGTCGTGCGCACGCGACGCTGTGGGCGCGCTGGTGGGCGCGGCGCGCTCACCTCTCCTGCGCCAGAGCGTTGTCGCCGTGCGCGCGCCGCACCGCGGCGGGTACACCTACACCAGTGACCCCACCTTCCAAGTGTTACTGTGAGTATATGGGCATATACAATATTATCGACATTATAGCTACCGAAAATTTACCTTATTTTGACTCGGTGGTCACAATTTAACAAAAGATTACGGTAATCTTTTCAATCAATAAACTGAATGAGAGAGAATCAATGTGTTGTTAGGTACAACTTGTTTTGTAAGGCTTATTTAAACGGAGAATTACAATTGAATAGTTATAATCGTTTTACATGAGCATGAATGAGGTATTCAGCTTACATATATCGTATTTAAATATATTTTTAATATATAACCGTTTAACATGTGTATGAATGAAGTGTTCAGCTTACATATATCGTATTTAAATATATTTTTAATTGATTACCATTTTACATATATATGAATGAAGCGGTCATATTCTGTAAAGTTATATATTATGGGTGTATAATATTATTATTAGATGTGAACGTAGTAAGTATCTATATACACCCAAAAGGGTACTCATAACTTAGGTACATGATATCAGAATTTCATTACATTGATTACCTATACGAATACGTTGTACATAAATAAATAAATTCTCAAGACTGACACACCAGTTCCCTAGTCCCAAACTAAGCTTATGCTTGTGCTATGGATACTAGGTGAATGGATAGATATACTCAAATACGTTTATAAACATCCATGACTCGAGTACAAATGTTCATGTTCATTCACGAAACATTTGCCCCTAGCGGGATTCGAACCCGCGACCCTCGGTTTCGTGGCCAGGGTTTCTGACCACTCGACCATCGGGCCAGTCAAAAAATATCAAAAAATATCAGACTACATCATATACATTGATCTGATTCCGAGGTAGTTAAGCAATTGTGTTACAGATATCAGAATCAACAGTGATTACAAATACCTATAAATATTAGATATTAACACATAAATGCCTTAAGTTTCCTATTCCTCGAAGTTTCTGCTGCTGTGTTACAAACATAATATTAAATGCCAATATGTGACATGTCACGAAATCTAAATTATATCCCAATTAATTGTTTTACCTTGATCCACATTTTTATAATACAAGAGATACATATCACAACAATAATAATAACTGCCAATCTAATGTAAGTGTTTGCAGCAATTTTTAACAATAGGACGCCCCTGCAACCGAATTGGCTTAATTATATTATTAGGGATAATTTGGTATTTACGTTCAGGTATGTTTCACAACACGTGTACGTACAAACCTGTGTTTGTAATAAACGCCTCTGGGGGCAATCCTAGATTGTGCACAAGTAGAGACATGTCCAAATCATGTACCGACTGTTTCCCAACATTGTCATGATTGCTTTGTTCAGTTGGCTATAGGAAACGCGCACGACACTCTTTGCCACCTCGTTATTTTTAGGTTATTCCGTGCCTCGGAAAGTATTTTAACCCTTTGGTCCTGCGCCTGATCTCTCTTGTCGAATTGCCGTCTCACCGGACTATAAGAGTGAAGGAACAGAGAGTGCACCTGTGTTTGCGCACACACTTGTGCACTATAATATCCCCTGCGCAGATGGCTATCCTCGTTGTGATTGACCGCCGTGACTAATATCGGTTAGGAGGACATTATTATAGGAAACGCACACGACAACGGTTTACCACCGCAGATTCGAATCTTTGACATGCCAATGTTTAAAGTGGGCACTTTATGACCTGCTACTTTGACTAGAACCTGTTAAGCAACGTGTACTAGCTGTACTAAAGTTGATCACTTAAAGAAGCATTCTTTACATTGGAACTTATAGTACTGTCATCTGTTCTTACAAACGCGCATTATGCACATTATATGTTTAGCCGTATAAACACATAAATTTGATATGAATATTATTCGTTATATATGTAAAAAACTAAATATCTAAATCTATAATGTATGTATAGTTATAATGTTATAATATGTGTTAAAATGTGTTCACATTCGCCGTCTTTTAGAGATTTCTAAAAACAACGTAAAGATTTTTTATTACTTTGTTAAGTCTGTAAAAGGTTTGCCATCTCTTTTACATATGGTCCTATTTCGCTCCCTTTACAGTAATTGTTCTTTTATCATCATCATCAGTCTATACTCGTCCACTGTTCACATAGGCCTCTCATAATGAACATCAAGTGTTCTTTGTTTCTTATGTCTAATAGTCCACTTTTATCTTCTAGCGGCGTCTGCTGCGCGGTCGCGGTGCTGCTGGTGTCGGCGACGGCGTACGACATGCAGATCGCGCGCGAGGTGCGCCGGCGCCGGCAGCGCGCCGCCAACATGGCTTCTGCGGACGGCGCGCGCGCCGACCTCAAGCTGGACCTCAACGGACTCGACGATATGGCCGGAGCTAATGGTACCTACATACTTTTATCCAAAAGCAAAAACACTAAATTGATTACATGGTTTTTAAAAAGGGTATTCTGATGCGATCCCATCAAAATACATGCACTGAAGTATATATATATATTGAAAAATCCTGAGTTTTAAAACCACCACCATAAGCATTCAATACGAGTGTGTTTGTCATTGAGCTACCTCTGCACCTCTTTTATCTATTTAATAAATTCTGTGTCGAAGAATATTATTAAATATCAAAGACAAAAAATATTTTGCAATAGTTTTTTTGAGCCAAGGGTAAACTAATAAATAATTTTAGCAAGTAACTATATCACTTTCGGACATAAAACCATCTTTATTTACAGGAAAACATTACAACGTGAACAACAACATAGCGATCAACAGCACCCACTCGGAGGAGCGGCTCACCGCCGAGACCGCCTCCACACACGACGAGCTCAAACTGAGTAAGTTAGCACCAAACATGAACCAAACCTCCAGTAGACCACTAAAAAACATTTGCATTTTTCCGACCTCCTTTCATATCAGAATTACATCGCTAAAAAAATATAAATCATAATTTTGCGTCTTTTGTTTATCTATCTATCTATTCCTATTTATATATTATGGTCGTCTTGTTCCGTCTTGGCACATATCTATAGTCTCTATAGTCTCTAAAGGGGCAACGCTGCCAGTATTCTGGGTACCTTGATCGGCGAGGCGGACAACTACCCTTTTTCATAAATATGTATATAGTTATTTCTTTTTAATACATATTTCATATTTAATATTTTCAATGTACATTTGCGTAAATAAAGTCTCTAGTTAATTTTCAGTTCAATTTGAGGGAATGTTATGTAACCCGTTTTGTGATGTCCAGGCGTGTGGTCGGAGCTGCTGCTGTCGTTCTCGATGAAGGCCAACATCCTGCAGATCTTCGACCAGTCGGTGGGCGCCGACACGGTGCCCGTGGTGCACGGCCTGCGGTCGCTCTCCATGGTCTGGGTCATATTCGGGCACACCTGCATCGTCGTCTTCAAGGTGAGGGCTCATACGAAGATTGCCAAAAAGTAAACCGCCTATCCAGCTCTTTGCTTATTTGTAGTAGGTATATATGTGATTAGTGGCGTATTTGTATGAGGTTGGTTTTTCTATTCTGTGCTCTAGAGTTAATAAAAAAAAAAACTAAATACAGTTTAAGAGTCTGCGATAGATTCTTGGTTTAGAAAGCGGATCTGAAGTATACATTTTTTCCTTGTCATTCACCAACTGCACTGCTATCGGTATCACTGATCGTTCACATGCAAACACTTGCTCTGATTCTTATGTCACACCTGTTATTTTTCAGTACGCTGACAATACCGCGCTACGAGCCATCTTGGAAAAGAGCTTCTGGTTCCAGCTGATCCTCAGCGCCGTTTACAGCGTGGACACGTTCTTCTGTCTCGGGTACATGCCACTTATAATTTGCGTATTTCTATGTCAGAAATTTAATAACTTTGTAATAACTTTGATTTGACCTGACGGGTAGAACTGCTAGCTGTTGAAGGAAAAAAGTCCAGATGTACACACTATTTATTTGGAAACGCAGCGATAGACATCCAATCACAAGGTGGACATAACTTTGCTAGAGACAACACAGATAAGGTGGTTGAAGTAAGTTCAATAGTGGACGTTTTATAGCTGATAATAAAGATGATGATTAATGTTATTTTCTTATTGAGTCTTCATTTGTCTGCCTTGGTCTACAGTGGCATGCTGGTGACGTTCCTATACTTCCGCACCAACTCGAAGGGCAAGCTGGACCTGCTGACGAAAGGCCGCCGCAAGATCACTGCGGGCGTGCTGCAGTTCTTCGGCCTCATCGGATACAGATTTGCAAGGTGACGAAATATCGTCAGTGACATTGTGATTCACAGAAAGGTTCTAATCAGAACACCAAAATTATCAATTCTACATTGTACAATAACAACACAATCAAAGTTTCCAATTCTAGGCTAGGTAGATTCAAAATTTCACAATCACAAACCAATCCTACCTAACTAGTAAGATCTTTTTAACCAATCATTTATGCTTCTCTAAATGATAATTTTCTTCAGTGTTAAATACACTATAGAATAGTTTCTTAATGCCCTATTCGTATCATCATCTTCCTAGCGTTATGTCCCGAGCTTAGACGGGGTCCGCTTAGACCATGATCCAGGAAGTAGCGAGTCTGGTAATTACATTGAAGCGACTGCCGATCTGACCTTCGTAACCCTAATAGGGGAACCAGCCAATTTTTGGATCATGGTTACAAATCCAAAGTTGTTTGAATTTGCAGGTTTCATCACGATGTTTTCCTTCACCGTCGAGCTAGTGGTAGATATGGATACGTACATAGATTTGAAAAATCCAGAGGTACGTGCCCGGGTTTGAACCGGCACTCCTCGGTTAAGAGGCGCGTGTCCTTACCATTGAGCTACCACCGCTCTTTAATGCCCTATTTGTATGAATAAATAAAATTTGTTTGTAAAATATAGTTTTAGTTATGGTATTCATTACTGTTATGGCGTCGTAAATTTTCTGTTCAGTTTTGATATTCACCGTTCACCACCCTATAAAGTTTGAGAAACTGACAATTTCAATCTAAACGTCCAATGGTTTATTTCCAAAGTTGATATCAATCTCCTTTCTCACACCGGGCTTCTCCATACTCTTCTCTAATAAATGCGATGTGTGTGTTGCAGACTGACAGCCCCATACCTGTTCATGCTGGGAGTAGTCGAGGTGACGATGAAGTGGTTCGCGCAGAACGCCGTGTTCGAGCCCCCGGCGATGGACCACGAGACCTGCCCGCGCTACTGGTGGCGCAACCTGCTATACATCAACACCCTGTTCCCCGTCGAACAAATGGTAATATTTACAATTTTCTCCAGTATTTTTTTATGTTTAGTCTAGAAGTCTTTCTGATGTTTTTTTATTTTTGCTACAGAAGCATTACTACTTAAAAAAAATCGTACTGTAATTTTAAACCTCATTAATAGGTGCAATCTTCTTACTTCTACTTCTATCTTCTAATTACAACCAAGAACTACCTTGATATTTAAAGCTCTCAAATCTAATATGATCTATAGGAGAACAACTCTAAATAAAATAGAAAATTCTAAAGTATTCCACAAAACTTTTTTTTTTCAAGAATAGAATCTCAAATGATTCATGTTCAACCCAAGTAGGCATTCGTATCAAATAATAATATCACAGAAAATCTTTTAATAAAACGCAGCCAAATATACTCGTCTAATATGACCGTTTTCCATCACAGTGCATGCTGTGGAGTTGGTACCTCTCAGACGACACGCAGTTCTACGCCGTGAGCGCTATCCTGCTCATCCTCGCCACCAGCCACTTCAAACTCTCCGTCTCCTTGACCGGCGTGTTCTTCATCTCCTCGCTGTTCACGACGGGCTACGTGTCTTGGAGCAATGAGCACATCCCCAACAGTGAAGACCCCTTCACGCAGTTCGACAAGATCTACGACAAGCCCTGGACCAGGCTCGGGCCCTACCTCGTCGGTATGGCTACAGGATGGATCCTGTTCAAGACCAATTTGAAGATAAGGATGGGCAGGGTGAGTAATTGTCATAGTCGAATAACTATACATTCACTTTAAAAAGACAAGTAACCGTATACGACGTTCGATTATCTTTGCCTGCCTCCCTAACTAAGGCGTTAAAACTCAAAAACATCAGTATTTTTATTCTGATTTCACAGTATCTGAAGTACCTACAAACTTGGTGAGACCTCCCCTTAAATCAATATCGTGGATCCGCCACTTGAAGACAATATGTCAATATAGATATACCTACATAATTATGACGTCTTGCAAGGGCAACTCAGTAAGACCTTCAGTATACTAAAGACGTTCACCAACGTTTCTCTCTAACTCAACTAATATACCAGGTATGGGCGTGCGTGGGCTGGGTGGTGTGCACGGCGATGCTCCTGTTCCTGATCTTCGGGCTGTACCAGACGGAGCTGGGCGTGGCCAGCGCCGCCGTGTACAGCGCGCTCTCGCACTCCCTGTGGGCCGCCTGCATCGGCTGGATCATCATCGCCTGCTCCACTGGATACGGGGGTCAGTTGATAATGTCAATGTTGACTTTAATATTGTATTTGGGGTGAACCAGATGTACAGGCATGACCAGCGCTGGTCAAGGTAATTCCTGGGCATCTTGTATAAATAAGAAAGTTTCGAGTGTTAACTTGGTATACATCGCTCCAGGAGTGTAGCATCACCCATATCAGCGGCATTAATGATAAAAGGCACCCGGTCTGTAGGGCCCTTATGCATGTGATTTGTAAGAGATGAAAAATACTCGTGAAACTAACATAGCTTCTACTCCTACCATCCAAGACATGCCAAAATGATAATTGTCCGGACAGAAATTGACCCACCTTTGAGTTCGAGGGACGTTGTGTGATGCGGAGTGGACTACGCAGTATATTGTCCATTGTAACAAAAATCAAAATAGGTAATCCTAACAAAATATAAAGTACTAACATTATTTAAGAATTCCAAGGTCACATAGACCATTGCTTCTACTAACAAGGCAATGACATTCCAGGCTGGGTGCGGTCGATGCTAGCGGCGCCGGTGCTGTACCCGTTCTCGCGCGTGACCTACTGCGCGTACCTGGTGCATCCCGTGGTGCTGCGCTACGTGGCGATGCACCTCACGCACCCCATCCATTTGGGGGAGCTGCTTGTGGTGAGTGCACATGGAGACACTTTAGAAAGCTGCCTATGTGGCCCCAATAAGGAATATGCATGCCTTTTAACAGGCCCGTTGGTCGAGTGGTCAGAGACCCTGGCCAACAAACCAAGTGCCGCGGGTTCGAATCCCGCTAGGGGTAAATGTTTCATGTGATGAACATTAAATTTACACTCGAGTCAGTCAGTCAGTCAGGATGTTTGTAAACGTATTTAAGTATGTCTATCCGTTCACCTAGTATCCATAGCAGTCTTACGAGCTTACTTTGAAATTAGAGAATTGGTGTGTCAGTCTGGAGAATATTATTATTATTATTTATTTAATTAAGCAAGACTCCAAGTCATGCGCCAAGATTTCGTTACGAGCACATATGGTTATTGACAAAAAAGATCCGAAAGTTTATGTTTATGTTAATGATTATGTAATCCTCTTACAAACTAAGTAGCAGTACATGTTATTATATCACATGTTGCCTAATATTCTTATTATTCATCTGACCAAATTCAGTTTATCAACTATATCTTGCCCTGTCACCTTTAGAACGATTGTTGTATTATGTACACTTTGAAGGTAATCCGGCTTGAAGGACCAGAACAAAATTTTTTTAACGAGTATAATTCCGTATTCCAGTTCGTCCTGTTCCTCGGGCTGACGGTGATCTCGTACGTGCTCGCGTTCCTCATCTCCGTAGCCTTCGAGGCGCCCATTGTCACCATGCTCAAGATCCTGTCGCCGCAGCGCAAGCCGCACCGGGTCTGATAGACCCCTCCAAGAGACATCGTACAAATACTTACTTGCCCCGAACGACGGCTTCAAAGGGTTAAGAGTTTTGTTTTGTTTGAAAGAAATATTGTAACGACTTCCAAGTATGTAAGTGACAAAGATCTGGTCAAATGATACTTCAAAGGTTTGATTGACGTTACGATGCCAGCTAAGATTATCTGGGGAAAATGTATAGTCATCCAATAAATTCGATATACTTACTTAGTAGAAAGCATATTAGTAAGTATATATAATTTAGTTACTACTGTACTATTACATAATGTGTTCTTGTTGACTAAAATTGGCAAACATTTTCTCCAATAACGAGGCATGATCCAAGGTAACCGTCAAATGCTGTTGTTCCATGGCCAAGCAATCTGCGGACCAAATTCAACGAACAACTGAGGACCTGTCAGCTTTTAATTACCAGCTGCTGGCAAATGCCTTATACCATAATTTTATGTCTTTGGCTACAAGATGTCTAAGGTTACCTGTTAAGTAAGTTGTCTTTTTTGGTCAAAACGCAATGAGTACCTATATACCTAGGTATTGTTAGGATGAGTTGTATCTGCCGAGTTCCACCGAATTAAACATAATTTGGCGAACGCAAGTCGGGTGATATTAATCGAGTGTTAATTATTTTTAAAATACAAATGGAATTCAATGCCAAATTATCTAATAATCAAATTTACACTTACTTAAATCACATAAAAAATTAATTCATTCAAATATCACAATTTAAACATTTTAATGTAAAGAAAACACTTAAACGATAATTGTGAAATTTCGACTTGCAAACAAATAAATTGGAAGCTCAATTCTTTTTAGTTTGAAATGTTTATCATAAATATTAGGTCAAGGAAGACCAAAGTACATTGAGTGCGATCTGTGCTGCTGTTTAAGTTAATAGACTTACCTAGTACTTTGTATGTTATTTCCATTAGTATGTGCTTTTAAGGTATGAATGTGGGCTGTTTCTGAAGTAAATCGGCCATTTTGCCTCGTCTCAAATGAAAAGATTGTAAAAATTAAAGAGTCAAAGTGATTTTAAGTGTTGTAACTAGTAAGCATTTTATTTAAACGATTAATTAAATGAATTTGGATTATATAAATAAATAATGCACTGAGATGTTAAATATGAAAATGTCAGACATATCTTTATCTTTCAAAACCTTACAATTGAGACGTAAACAATTAAGCAATAATTAAAAACATGACGATGCGTGAAGGAAGTGTACCTATCATTATTCTGGTTCATTTTATATATCAAAGTGTAAATAAGTCTGCGATTAATTAACTTTATGTAAATAGGCTGTAAATATTAAACTTCGTAAGTTTATACTGATTTATTGTTAGTCTTAAATTGTAAAGTTTTTTTATAAAAATAAACATAATTAAGTTATAAATAAATACACTCTTTTTATTATATTCCTTAATGCTAAAAAAAATTAACATTATATAATTTCCTACATTTACAAAATAGGTCAGTCTTGAAAAGTAGGCGGTTATTATTAGATAAATTTAACAACAAGAGTAAGCATACCCACAGACCACAGAAATATACCTAAGGGCTAGTACTCGGCGTACCACTCACGCGCACGCATCTTCGAAATAAGGAAACAAGATGTACCTATAAATAAATAAATAAATAAATAAATTCTTCAGACTGGCACACCAATTCCCTAGTCCCAAACTAAGCCTATGAGCTTGTGCTATGGATACTAGGTGAACGGATAGACATACTTAAATACGTTTATAAACATCCATGACTCGAGTACAAATATCCATGTTCATCACACGAAATATTTGCCCCTAGCGGGATTCGAACCCGCGACCCTTGGTTTTGTGGCCAGGGGCTCTGACCACTCGACCAACGGGCCAGTCAATAAATAAATAAATATCCGACTACATCACATACATTCATCTGACTCCGAGATAAGTAGCTTAAGCACTTGTGTTGCGGATATCAGAATCAACAGTGGTATTACAATAAATACTTAAATATAAGATATCAACACCCAGACACAGAACAAACACAAGTATTCATCACACGAATGTTTGTCCTGGGTGGGGACAGAACCCACAACTCTTAGCGCATGGGGTAAGGTCACTACCGAATGCGCCATCGAGCTTGTCAAAACAACCTATAGTTATGGTTTTTGTGTTTTTCAGACATGTGCATCGCATAATATCGCGATAAAATCATCATATATTCGCCTGGTAATACATTTTGATCATATTTCAACTAATTTCATGCTATTTCGTTACAAAGAAAACATAACATGTCTACCTTACACAAGGAAATCTAATAAAATTTCAATTAAATGCTGAAGAAGTGCAGACGTACTGTAATGTACACTAAACTGTGGCCCGAAGAGACGATCATGTCATTCAGACGGACGCGCAGTCGGAGATCCTTCGGAGCAAGCTGCAGCAAGGCATCTCCACCAGCAGCGAGAGGAACAGCCCTCCCACGAGCGTGAGGGTCGTCGTGCCGGCGAAATATGACCACTGAAACAAAATATTTTCTATGTGGTATCATCGCTCGCGAGGTAGAACAAAAAAAATATTACTGCATTACCTTTGTCGAGGGTTTACCTATTGGACTATTGAACTTCGTACCGGGGGGGGGGCTTAGTAAGCCCCTTGGATCTTGATCCTTGGACCTTGATCATCCAGGGCTGAAGCCAAAGAGGGACCCCTAGGTGGGCCGCAAATGCTCGAGTTGGGACGAGCCAGCCGCGATCAGTCTGCGGTCGGATGAGGCAGACAGAGCCGCGCGCAGATAGTGGACTAGCACTGAGGCCTTGCGGAGGATTCCTTAGAAGTACCCGCGAAGCCTCAGTTAGAAGTTGCATCCTGGAGTTTTAGTTGGTATACCCTGGCCGTTATCATCTTGGTCGAAGAGTCTCCTGATGCAGAGGCCCCTGGTTGTTCCACATGACTTTCTTGTCCTCCGAGGGCAGTTGGAAAAAATTACTATTGACTGGTGTTATTGAAACACTGCTTGAGGAGTACCTAACTGAATTTATTGGGGTCGCCACGGAGCCTAAATAACCCCGTCGATTATAAAGTTCTATCGTTCATTTTGTATTTTAAATTTATTCTTTCATTTTTTTATACACTAAGCAGTTTCTATTACCAATAAGGTTATCACCAATAAGGAGGTAGATTGTCTTGTCTAATACTCCTCGATATGTAATGCAATACTCACGAGGCAAGCGGCATGCGAGCAGAGCGCCGAGTCAGCCGCCAGCAGCAGCGTCCTGGCGAGGCAGCCGTGCAGCAGCAGCATGCTGTAGCACAGCCGACTGGCAGCTGCCAGCATGCTACAGTCCAGGAGCCGGCGGGATAAGGCTGCCAAACAAATAAACAATAAACTTTTAGAATACCTATATCACTAGACCACAAAATAGGGTTCTTGAAAGAGAGTTTAAGAAGGCACATGTTAGATCTGCGACGCACCTGTGAGCCCTTTAGTGTTGCAAATGTTTAAAGGTTACTGCATGCGTCAGGGTGCCTGTACGTATACCTGTTTGCCACCCTTGGTAGTAGAAGTAGTAGTAGTATATTGTGATTTCATTTATTACAAAAAAAAACATGGCCTTGTGGCCTTGTGGCTTATACCTGTAATTTCAAACCCACCCGTCACTGATTCCCTTTGGGGTAAAACATGCGGATTAGAGTTTGCATGGACGGATTTGTGGCTTACCTAAGCACCCCTCTTCAAACCAATGAC
Organism: Glyphodes perspectalis; assembly: GCA_951394215.1. Lineage (NCBI taxonomy): Eukaryota > Metazoa > Arthropoda > Insecta > Lepidoptera > Crambidae > Glyphodes > Glyphodes perspectalis. Next base: position 18,512,981 of record OX596201.1, on the reverse strand, counting down.
ACCCCCCGGAGAAGCCTATTCTCAGGACAGTCTTACACACACGACATTTGGCTTTTTTATCTTACTGGAAGTAATATTGTCCATCAATGCGGGAGGCATTGATGGACAATATATATATAATCTAGATACAGCCTTGATAATATTATCTGTACTTATATTATAAAGAGGAAATATTTGGTTGTTTGTTTGTATTAAATAGACCGATTTGAATAATTCTTTTACCAATGGAAAGCTATTTTATCAGCTAGTAACATAGGCTATACTTATTTTATCCCCGTATTCCTACGGGAACGGGAACGCGAGTGAAACCGCGGGGCACTAAGTTATAAACAAGTAGGCACTTTAAAGCATGCGTAAAATGTGACTTACGGGCAAAGTTGGTGGCGAACACCAAGGTTGGCCAGAGCAGAGCGAGCGGCCAGGTGAGATGCGCCCACGCCGTCAGCCACTCCAGCCCCAGCCAGGGCAGCAGCGACGACGTCAGCAGAGTTGATGCTGACGCTGACCACAGGCAGCACGCGGTGACCTGACGATCATATCAAAGTAACATAAGTGGGAAATTCTTTCAATGCCGTATGACTATTCAACTATAGGCCATACTATATATACTAGACCATACTAAGATTGCGTTTAAAAGAATAACTATATGATTGATTAATTGAAATGATTTTTTTTAATAAGCTTTTTTTTCTATATTTAAAACGAACTTCATCAACGTCTTAAATTAAGTTCTAATTATTTTAGGTCGTAATAGATAATATTAAGTATATATCAATTCTTATTAAAATCAACTGGCTAGTTATTATTAGTGCAATAGAAACCAAATGAAAGTTAAATATGTACATTAAACGCCTAAAAATATTAGCTATGACACTTTGAAGAATAAAGTTTTAAAAATATTTTTACAAGTAGGTAATATTCATGGTGTTCTGCAAGTACGCAATTTCACTCCTATACTGTATAAACCAAAAATAACTTACAATAACATGCGTACTAACTTTAGAAACAGTAAATCTCCCTTTCGCCTTGTGCACCATCCACCCGGTGAAGACGCCGATGAAATAGGGCGCGACCCGGGCCCACGGCCGCTCAATGATGGTGACGTACGCGTCGTACACTCCCGGCAGTCTGGGAAAATGGAACTTACTAACTACGATTTATTCATTGATAAACAAAGAATGCATATCCCCAGATGACTTAAACCATCCCATTTAGTTTTATTTACAAAACAATCATTATCAGGTTTATAAGATGAAGTCAGAACGTCAATAAATGAGTAAGGTACATAGTATTTCTTGACAATTTAATTTTTTACGCTTTTCGTTGAGTGGATGACGTGTTACGATTTTTTTAAAATACATCTTCCCAGGGGTTTAAGACATTTAGGCAAAATATTGGCGAAGTTACCCGGAAAAGGCAAATCAGGAAAGTCTGGAAGTCAAATTCAGACGTAAACATAGAGTAACGTTTGACGAATCAGCCAATATTTCAATAATAACGTTTTCCAGCAAGACAGCCCAATTGAAATATTTTCAACAATAAAATTTTCCTGTCTCCGTACTCACTGCAGGCCCAGATCAGCGTAAGCACCGCTCACATCGACCGCTGTCGCCCCTAGCACGGTGGCAGCCGTCAGCGCGACGAGCACACGGGACCGCGCGCCCGCCCACAAGGCGCACGCCAGCGCGCCCACCACGTGCAACTGGCTCTCCGCCGACAGGTACCATGACACCTGCATGCACTGCGCGAAGAAAAAAACCCGTTTATGTGGGAAATATAAGAATCTTTTCTCATCAAGCTGAGAGAACATCTTGTACGTACAAAGTAATTTTTTTTTTTATGTTATTGCGGGCAGACGAGCAGACAGTTCACCTGATGGTAAGTGATTACTGTCGCCCATGTACATCTGCAACATAAATTTTTACTAAACACGAAAATTTATATCAAAGATACCATTAATTTTTTTTTTAACTGTTTTGGTTACTCAAGTTACAAATGTAACTTGCTAAAAATAAGGTTTTATATCATTTCATGATTGTATGTTACTCAAACATTTGCCATGTTGCAGGAACCTAGTACTAAAGACTCTAGAAACACAAGGTCGCACGCCAGTTACCATCCCTATATTTACTAGTAATCTTAATTTCAAAAGTATTTCTATCTGTTACGGCCCCACTCCCCTAGGCTATCTTTTTACACACCCCCCTAAGTCTTATAATAAAGACAATAGGTTGGTTAGTACCTCAAAATTCTCTAAGGAAGAAAGTAAATAACTAACCAAAAAAATGGGTAGATTAGGCGAAACTTTATGTATCTATAACAGACTGAATCTTAGACCTAATCGTGCTTTATATTGAGCAGATTATCAGATAACATCACATACATTGTATCTGGCAGATTGTAAATTATAATGTAACTACCAACAAACTAATGGAACCTGCCAAGAGAACTACTCACCCTCTCGTCAGGCGGATACACGTTGGTGACATATAGCATGTTGCGCCACCAGTACATGTCGCAGTTGCCGGCGTCGCCGTCCGGCAGCGACAGCGCCGCCGTGTCGCGTGACACGCGCGCCAGCACGCCTGCCAGCAGGATCACGTACGCGTATGATGGCAGCAACCTGGAACACGGCATAAACATTGGTATTTCTTCTTCCTCTTCCTGCGGTGTTCATGATGATATGTAACCTTTTTGCTTATATTTATAAAAATAAATAAGTATTTTTAGATTGGTATTTATGAGCAGGAATGGTCTACCTAGCATTGTAATCTTAAAATATAAAAGTACGCAGTTCTACTTAGTGCACAAATATTTCGCGGCGGTAAAAACTTTAACATGCGATGTTTTGACTAGTTTATCTATCTTCTTGCAGCGTTATTACAATACTTAACCTCCTTTACGATCATGAAGAGTAGAAAAACTTCACAAAAATGATTTTCTGACAATGCTTTTTGGGTCTTCCTCGACACAAACAAATATAAGACCGCGCCCACAATCTCTGAAGAGGTAGGCAGAGTCAAAGGGACAGCATGCCCCCTTAAACCACATTCTCTCACAAGTTACATATGGACAGGACACTGTTAATTTAACATGCACAGTTTTATTCTAGCCTACTTTGAATGGCTATACAAGCGCCATTGCTGATTTGGAAAAAAAATTGAACTGTTAGTTACCTAATAATCCTGTTAGAGACGAAACAGACGAACTGCAGCACCTGCCCGCACGGGCCGCCGAAGCTCACCAGCTCCTCTACAGTGTAGTGGCTCTTCAGGTAGAAGAAATGGTGCGAGCTGAACACGCCGCTGCCAACGAACAAAAACAAAAGTAATACTTAATCACTCAGTCTTCATGCTCGATTCATCGAGATCAAATTCAAGTTCACCATTTAGTTATTTCCCTCTTTCCAAATCGGATTATAGATTTCACCAAGCTCATTATTAAGTTAGAGATTTATACACTAATTTCAAATTGCTAGTATACTTCAAAAACTTTTTTGCAATTACCTGACAAAAAGCAAAGTATCAAACGCTAGTGTTCCTGTTGCCAATATGTAATAAATTCCGTTTCGATCATTCACCTCACCAGCATCCTCTGTAAATTAAAAACAGTCCGCTGAAGTAACGATATTAGACTGAAATCGAATAAACTTCATTTGACATCATAAATCAGAAACTAGAAACTGGATTCAAAAGTGAAAACATTAGACGTGTAATTTAAGAAACAGGCTACATTCAATATATATATATTTTTTTTATAAGAGCCTTTACTTGACTATAACAAACACAACTAAAAAATAAAATTAGCGAAATCGGTAAAGCCGTTCTCAAGTTATAGCTTTGAAGTAGACCACCCTTATCACTTAGGGCTATGAAAAAGATTACGACTGATTCTCAGACCTACCGAATATACATATGAAATTTCATAAATATTGGTCAAGCCGTTTCGGAGGAGTTTGGTAACTAACACCGCGACACGACAATTGTATATATTAGATATGAATCAGCAGAACAAACCTGTGTTATAATAAACGATGACGGCCACATGCACGTACATCACCCACAGCGTGGCCACGACCCTCAGCAGATGCGTCGCCGCCAAGTCCTTGTTCGCCAAGTTTGTGTTGAACATCCTCCTCAGTGAATACCTCAGCGAATAACACAACAACAGCTTCTTAAAGAAGTTGCTCCTCTTCTCCTGCGAGCTAAGACTCGCCACGGAGCTGTATCTGACTCTTGGACAAGTCCCCAAGTTGTCTGTCTGCACTGGATTGATTCCACACTGCTTTTTATACTTCCCACATCTATTGCAGCTGCCTATCGCTCGCTCCGTTACGTCCAGCGTAACCGTCGGGAGAGCTGCATTAGATTTACTCTTGACATTCCCATCGCTCACATCAACTATCTTGTTTAGTTTACCTAAATCTGAATTAGCATCTTTGAACAATGTGTTACTATCAGAAGGTTTCTTCTTTATTTCATCGTAGTACCTTTTGTGGGCGCTTGCATTGTTGTATTTCTGTAAATCAAAACTTACTGATCTTGAGATGCGTGGTCGGAATATTCTGCACCTAGTAACATTTAGTTCTACAGCAGCGGCTGCTAACGACAAGATTAGGAGTAGTGTCGTGATGACGATGAGGATGATGGCGCCAGGGTCTTGTTCCACGTGGTAGGTATCCACACGCCTCAGGCCGGTCAGTCTGGTGATTCGGGGCACGGTCCTGTTGGACCGCAGGTTGTCGTTGATCACGATGGAGAAGGCTATGAGCGCCTCTACGTCCTTGTGGCTGCAGGAACGTGGAAGACACAAGCCTAAGGTTATGTCGTAGGACTGAAAGAAAATAAACAGTTTCTAGTTATTTATTTACTGGTAAAGGTTTAAATAGACTATAAATGTTATTCATACCTCTATGTCTTAATATTTATGAGTAGCTGTGCCCGCGTTTTCACCCGCATTTATGGTTAATGTTATATAGCCTTCCTCGATAAGCGGGCTATCGAACATTGAAAGAATTTTTCAAATCGGACAAGTAGTTTCTGAGATTAGCGAGTTCAAGCATACAAAAATACAAACAAACAAACTCTTTAGCTTTATTATATTAGTATACTATATGAATTATAACCTTAATTATACAAAGACTATTTCTAGATTTAGAAAACAAGTAAAAAGATACATTGTAGCGCTCAAAGATTCTTTATACTTACTCCTTGTAAATTACATACATTACGCGTAATGCCTATTGCAGGATAGTAAATAAATGCTCTTTTACAGCTACATTTATTACTTTCTCAGCAAGAATTTAGACTCTCCTAGTATAACTGATGCGTACCGGTTCGCAAGGTTTCTAATTAGTGGCTAGGGGCACCTAACGGGCAATTGACAACTGATGGACGGCCCTCCTGACCCCTGCACCCTCTCGTAACCACATCAATAAGTGTCGACGTTATTAACTATCTCCATTAATATCTACATACATGCGCCGCGACATTCAATAGAAAGTTATATGAGAATGAGTTAGCAATAAGAGTTCCATATTAGTCATGTTTTATTGTTACGGAAATACAATTGTGTTTAGTGACTGCACAAAGCAAAGGTGATGTCTCGATTTTGGAGAGTTAACGGGCTGAGTATGAAAGTAACTCGTACTACTTTAAACAGGTTTTTTTTCCCTAAAAGTTGATCAATAAACCATGATGTTTTTACAGTAATTTCTATATTTTTGAAACAGATAAGCTATTACAAAAATATACAATGCAATAAATAATTTAGTTATTGTTGGACAATTCATTATCAAATTTATTTGATTCCTCACCACGTGTAGAGCAGTTAGCAATATGACAATCACCTTATGACGATGACGGGGGGCAGGATCAGTGGGCCTCGCAAAATATACCTTGCCCACATTAAGTTTAGGTTTTTCGCCGCCACTACGGGGACCACAAGCCGCAGCGTCCTGGTGCCGTACCTGAGCCATGGTGACCTTGGTGAGGTTGAGCAGCAACGCGGCGACGCTGTAAGCGAGCCGGTGCGGTGGCCACTGCTCCGCGCCCACCAGCCGCAGCGTCCTGGTGCCGTACCTGAGCCATGGTGACCTTGGTGAGATTGAGCAGCAGCGCGGAGACGCTGTAGGCGAGCCGGTGCGGCGGCCGCTGTTCCGCGGTCACAAGCCGCAGCGTCCTGGTGCCGTACCTGAGCCATGGTGACCTTGGTAAGGTTGAGCAGCAGCGCGGCGACGCTGTAAGCGAGCCGGTGCGGCGGCCGCTGCTTCGCGCTCACCAGCCGCAGCGTCTCAGTGACGTACCTGAGCCATGGTGACCTTGGTGAGGTTGAGCAGCAGCGCGGTGACGCTGTAAGCGAGCCGGTGCGGCGGCCGCTGCTTCGCGCTCACCAGCCGCAGCGTCTCAGTGACGTACCTGAGCCATGGTGACCTTGGTGAGGTTGAGCAGCAGCGCGGTGACGCTGTAAGCGAGCCGGTGCGGCGGCCGCTGCTTCGCGCTCACCAGCCGCAGCGTCTCAGTGACGTACCTGAGCCATGGTGACCTTGGTGAGGTTGAGCAGCAGCGCGGTGACGCTGTAAGCGAGCCGGTGCGGCGGCCGCTGCTTCGCGCTCACCAGCCGCAGCGTCTCAGTGACGTACCTGAGCCATGGTGACCTTGGTGAGGTTGAGCAGCAGCGCGGCGACGCTGTAAGCGAGCCAGTGCGGCGGCCGCTGCTCCGCGCTCACCAGCCGCAGCGTCTCGGTGACGTACCTGAGCCATGGTGACCTTGGTGAGGTTGAGCAGCAGCGCGGCGACGCTGTAGGCGAGCCGGTGCGGTGGCCGCTGCTCCGCGCTCACCAGTTTCTGCACCAGCGCGTCGCGTTGTGCCAGCTGCCGCCACTCTTCGCCTGAGGATCACCAGAGTGACTGGCTATTTTGATTCGTGCTTTTTCAGGTAGGTACGTGTTAAAAAAATATTGTAGGCCTGAGAATATAGTCATCCTTTATTAATAGAATCGCATTCACTTTAGTCAAACTGAGGATTGGTTGTAATATAAATCATTGTACAAGGTATCTGCTTCATGCATGTAAGGTATTGTTTGAGATTATATTTTTAAATATCCCAAAATTTTACCTACAAATTTTGATGTAATTAATACATGAAAATTTGTTGAATGACCAAAAAAAACGCTTCTTCTGCCTATTTTTGTGGGTAAAATTATAAAATATCATTATACTCACTAGTACCAAAGAATGTCTCTCTCTGCAGCAGTGCAGAGAGATATTCGGTCTCGTACGACTCCTTGGTGGAATTGTCGCGCAAAAGGAATTCGTTGTCCTGGCGCCACAAACACACAATACATAAAACATTAACAATTAACAAAGACAATTAAACATTGGGTTGCAATTCAAATAATAGAGATCAGCCAAAACTCACTTTGGGTTAGGTACAATTAATATTAACGAGACTAAAAGCAATATGTAGGGTGCAATAAGCTGTAAGTACTCGTGTACAACATAATGCATATCGCCTGGGGTAGATCTTGAATATAGGCGGGGGGGGGGGGGGGGGGGATCTTGATGTTGATCTATATATATAAATACTGCTTGAGGTGTGACTCATTTTATTGGGTTCGTTACGGAGCATATATATCTATGGGCGGATTCTATCATTCTATGTTTTTAAATTTAGTCGAATTATTCCTTTGTAGGTACATTAATAAGTTTCTATTGCCAAAGAGTTATTACTACTTCGGAATTTGGTTGCCTAACAAAGACTTAAGAAGACGACTCACGAGGGCGTGACAGCGCTGCTTGGAGCCCAGCCAGATCCCGCCGCCCCCGAACACGCCGCCCTTGTACCGCCCCGACGCGTCCGCCACTAAAAAATTAAAAAAAATATTATTAAAGACACGAGACAAAGTATGTTTTCTACAAAGCCATTGTTTAAATGTAAATTATTCCTTACTAGCTTCTGCCTGCGCCTTCGCTCGCGTAGGTACATCAATGAAACATAGCCTATATGTTAATCGGGTATATGAGCTATATTATTCTAAAGTTTCATTAAAATCCATTTGGTAGTTTTTTTGTAACAAAATACAAACTTTCGCATTTATAATATTAGTAGGATGCTAAGCTTACTCGGGCTTGATCCTTATGTACCAGCCCATATTAGGTATGTTTTGTTAGGTTTTTTTGTACATACTTAACAATATATAAATACCTACATTTACTGCCAATTATTGAATGTAAGGCATTTACGCTTTCTGGCCCAATGTTTGTATACTTACATACGTTACGGTACGATTACGATAGAAATATTTCTAACTAAGTATATCTTCATCTATTATTAACTTATTTACGCTTAGGTAATTTCATTCGACTTAACTATTAAATATCAGAAAAAGCATATAGTCGCCAATCACCATATATGGTAATAAACAATTACATAAAAGAGTTTCAGTGGGCATGTCCAATAAAACATGTCAGTGAGTAGCAGCTATGTATAAAATTGCTTATGTAGTAATAAATGCCTACTCAAATTACTAGGTAGGTATACACAATTACGAATTTACTTCTTGTATTACCATAATATTAGCTGCAAGCATTAACTCACCGATAAATGTATGGACTTAAAACGTAAGTAAAACTGTTATTGCCCATTTTGTATCGTTTCCTTATAAATATTTGGAACACAGTTATTTAAATTGAATCCTTTTGGTACAATTATCTACATTTTAGATTTGTGAAAAAAATCCTCTTTAAATTGCAGACTATCATTTGCCACACTAGTCAATAGTCATATCAAACTTTCAATAATATACATCACAAAGATTAGGTCATCTGTTTAACAATATTGCAATAGTCATGGTCCAACCGTTAGCCGGCAAGATCAAGTAGCATGGTACATAGTATATGGCCATTGTATCCACTAAGCTGCCCCATCAATCACGCAATATCTTCCATCATTCTCGGTCATTCTGTGCGCGCCTTCTGGATATATTCCAAGTTAATACTACAAATGACTTTAATGCTTTCTTGAGTGAATTGCCTTACATATATACCTAAGTGTGTACCTACATGGTTATTTGGACCCTCACAATCGTCTATGTATAAATCCTAAGATTTAGAGGACGTGTAGGTAGAACCTTTCTGCATTAACAAAATTCATCAACAAATGCTAAACATTTGCTTGGATATGGTATGCAATGGTATGGCATATTTTGTCATCTGCCAATCGTTCATTTAAGCACCAGATCAAGTAGCATGAAAATTGTGACGACGAAATTTATTGCTGTCTACTGAACAATTTAGAATATGTTCAGGAATAATTCTGACCCCAAGGCAAACGGTTTTCCTTTGGGTCAGGATTATTCTGTTCTAAGAGCCAAGTCGCACGGTCCAACTTGATGGTTTATATATAGTTTTATACGAATATATATAAAGCTGAAGAGTTTGTTTTTTTGGTGGGTTGAACGCACTTATATCAGGAATTACTGGTCCGGATTGAAAAAATATTTTTGAGTCGTATAGCTGTTCATTTATCGAGGAAGGCACTAACCATAAACTCGGGTGAAACCACGGGCACAGCTAGTGAAGACACATGTAAGACAATTTAAATACCTAATTACTTAAATAACGACTTTTTATTGTCAATAACGCAGCGTCTAAACAAATATGATCGCTCTTGTGATTGACTGTTCATCAGACAGCGTGAAATCGTCAATCAATTATTAAAACCACATTTGAATTTCTAATGCGTTGCAATTATACTTAAGTAATCTATACAACATGAATGTTGCTTTAACAGTAGTCCGTTCAATAGATGAGCTATACACAGCTCGGACGACGCTCGAGTAGGGGAGAAATGGAAAACGTTGTGTATTAACAGAGCGGGCTGTTTAGTCGCTCATGCATAAAAATGTGGCGTGTGGCTTCAGAGCATTTGCGATGCGTTCACTTCAGCGATTCTTGTGATGACTTCTGCGTACCTATTAGATAATATAATTGTCCGTAAACAGAACTATCAATGAGGGCTTTCTGAATTAGAAATACGCGAGGTGGCTTAACTGTAAAGAGGAGACTTGCTCACCACATTGAATCTTTTTGAGACTGACTTTATTACTATGCATTCATTTCAGATTTTGAACTACGTTACTCACGTGAAAAATGAGAAATCATACATTGTGACTGATATTATAAATGCAAAAGTTTGTATGTATGGATGGATGTTTGTTTCTCTTTCACAGAAAAAATACTGAATGGATTTTAATGAAACTTTAGAATAATATAGCTCATAGGTACACCCAAATAACATATAGATAGGCTATGTTTCATCTATGTACCAGTCTTTGTTCAAATACATTCAAATACTAAGGTTTTCTGAAGTAAAATGTAACATATAAATTAGTGCCTTTGGAAAAGTAAAACTTAGCTTTCTTATGATAATTACTATTCACGTAACATCTAACATAAGATATTTATAACATTGAGGAATCTGTATATCACGCATGTGTCTTGTTATAGATTGAGTTATTTAAGTAACACACAATTATCGTCAAGCTACTGGAAACTGTCACTGTGTTTCAGGACGGACAATAAACTGTTAATAATCATTAAGTACTATGTGCTAATGAGGATGATGAATATCGCTAACTCCGTCACCTGCCACTGGTGCGTACGCGCCGGTTTTTACTCTTTTTTGCGGGCGGTCTCGCAAGCAGGAGCGTTGCGTGGAGGGTGCGCGGACAATTACCGCGCAAATGAAGCGTGGTGCGCGTGCGCAGGTGAACTTGAACGGGCGATGGCTTCGACGAAAGTTGCGCTGATGTTCGCATTATTCAGAAAGATTTATTGGCGACTGTTCACTTTTCCGGACGGTAATCGGTTGTTGGCAGTTTTGTTTACGTTGAGTTGATGTGTGATAGTAATGTTGTATCTGTTTACCTAACTGAGTTAGGAAATAACATAATAAATTATTGTTTTTGCTAATGATAACAATTTTTTTTCATTAAGTAGATACTCTACTCAACAAACTCTGTGTCAGACAGAGTTTGTTGAGTAGAGTATCTTAATCAAGAAATATCAAATCACATTATTGTAACTGCGCTGCATCCCACCCGATCATAAACATTTATGTATCTACGTAGCAGTCAACTTAATGAAGATGTGCCGATCTATTAATATGATAAGTATTTAACTTTCGCACAATTCTTCACTTTAATTACAACTCTCTTGTCTGTAAAAATAATAAACGTCAGGATGTAAACGCGATGAGCGCTAGCAAGACGCAAAAACGTATTCTTGAATATTTTTATGAATGAGATACCAGAATACAATGATGTACCTACTTACTTCACCTAGGTAATAAGATAACAATAAGTTTGACTCGTATAAACCTAACTCTACCCAAGGATAGATACATTTGTTATGAGCCCATATTAGAGCAAACAAGAAATTGGCTTACAAAACAGTACCTACGTAGGCACACAGTTCTACTAAAAGTGCGCTACATCAAGTCTCGGAATAAAATTAACAGTTCTACTAAAAGTGCGCTACATCAAGTCTCGGAATAAAATTAACAGTTCTACTAAAAGTGCGCTACATCAAGTCTCGGAATAAAATTAACAGTTCTACTAAAAGTGCGCTACATCAAGTCTCGGAATAAAATTAACAGTTCTACTAAAAGTGCGCTACATCAAGTCTCGGAATAAAATTAACAGTTCTACTAAAAGTGCGCTACATCAAGTCTCGGAATAAAATTAACTATCACTTTGACATTTATGCACATTTATGCAATTTAGTTGTCTACAATATTATCGCAAGGTACATACAAGTACATATTAATGAGCGTCGATTACGCTATTTATTGATCAATCTTGTGACAGCGGCGGATTAATGTAGAGAAAACTCAATTTGCTAGGTACTTAAGTAGTTATTTTCCTAAGATGAACATCAAATAGGTATCTATAATGATTCATGATGTCAAATCGTGGCAATCATTTTTTACCTATAGAACAATTTAGAATTTACCTACTGCGCTTACATATTTATGTTTGTGTATACAAAACTAGAATGGCAGTCGATACTCGATATCGGCTTTATTTTCAGGAACCAGGTAGTATTACAATTTGTAATACCGCGTTACGCGGTTCATTGAAGGTGAATTGAAATGAAATTGTCTTTATACTTATAAATCGTCAAAACAAGATCAATATCGTTTTCTTTCAAAAAGTAGGTATTAAGTATAAAAAGTACAACAGATAGTTACAACTATGACAGAGTTTTGTAACCATAATATTTTGTTTGATTGCCAAAACAATAATAATCTATTTCACATTTTAAGGGTAAATTATTTAACAACTTATTTAGTCAACAAATAAACAATAGTAATAATAAATAAATAATAAATATCTGACTTCGAGGTAAGTAGCTTAAGCACTTGTGTTGCGGATATTAGAATAAGCAGTGTTATTACAAATATATATTTAAATATTGGAAATTAACACCCAGATACAGAACAAACACAAGTAATCATCAGACGAATGTTCGTCCTGGGTGGGGATCGAACCCACAACTCTAAGCGCATGGGGCAGGGTCACTACCGAATGCGCCATCGAGCCAGTCAAATCACAATATGACAAGATTGCCTTAACTGCCATATATCCCGAAATTCTCATCTCGCTCTCGCTTAATCTTCTCCAGCGCACGTCTCTTTAAGATTTATCAAATGCACTGCGCACGACTGGACAAAAATAGAAAAGTTTCGCATTTAGCACCCATTGACTTAGGTATATTAATATAAATCTGAGCCAAATCAAAACATGGACGGTTTTTACTGATTTAGGTATAAATATTATAACTATAAGTAGGTAAGTACTCAACAAAGTAGGTACTGTAGTCGACTTCTCTCATTATCGTCCAAGCCTCCACGGCAATTAATCATCTATCATTATCGCAGTGTTATGATAAGACAGCGAGATCTCAAAGTGTTATAAACACTTCGAGATATCTTCTAAGAAATCTCTATTTACAATTGCTTTGACTATTATTCAGTAGCAAGTTGTTTTGTATACCTACCTACTTTTGTCTAGGCAGGTAGGTAATACAAGTATAAACATAGATTTAGGATGTAAAAATTCTAAATCTATGAGTATAAAAATGTATCAATTTTCTCTTACTAAAAAGTTATATTACCGGGTAGTGTCATCTGTTAATGTCAAAACAATATCTGACTATCCCTGACAATAAAAAAAATCCCTGACAATAATACTAGCAACTGGTACCTACGTTGCTTTAAGTTCGATTTTAAAAGATTAAATCAAAAAGCAACTCACCATTGTAAGCCCAGGCTTTCCCGTCAGACAAATCCTTGAAGAACACCGTCAGATCTTCCCAGCAAAAGTGGCCTAAGCTCACATGCACCCCATTAGTGATCTTCGGCCACACCACCGCCAGGAACGAAGTATCGTACACCGTGAACAGCTGTTCCAAGGTCTCGCCTCGGTACTTGTAACCTCTACGCGCGCCATCTTTCTTATGTATTCTGGGCTCCTTGGCCGCAACGTATATGATGAACGAAAACAACAAATAAACTTTGAGATCCATTATGGCATTATTTGTTGCGTGCGCCGGCGCGTGTGCTTGCGCGGGCGTCTTTTCAGTGAACTGAGCTGGACGGATGGACGCTGACCGCTGCTAGTATGATCGCTACCACTACACAAGGTACGCGACAACCCGGGAATGCGGGTGAAATATACGGCTAGCCGTAAACTTCACACGCACCCTTGGTAACAAACGTAAGAAGTGTTTCAGGGAGCCAGGGAGTAATAGTGCAAACCACTACTAGCTTGTAATGACGTTATTGGAGTAAGTAAGTAGAGCAGCGAACTTAAAAAATTGTGTTTTATGTAGTTAACTACCAACTTATTTGTAAATATTTTAGATTATATTTTTATTGTAGATACCTTTTACTAATGTTGCATTTAAGATAAAAAACATAAGTCCTTAATGTACTAGCATGTTAGACTGGTCCGAATAAGAGAAACCAAAGACCATACGGTAACAATGTAAAAACTGCAAGGAAATAGTTTTTGTGTAGTGTGACCGCGGTTGTTAGATACCATTAACATTTTGCGTGAGAAGGAGGGCAGCCAAATTATAGTAAATTAATGGTGTCGGTCCGTGTCACAAACGATTCGATTCGACGCTTTCTTTGAATACGCCATTACCGTAATTACAAACCATTAAACATTGCCACCATTAATACGGCATTTTTATACGCATGGTACATGTAGCGTTTGTTTTTATAAACACAGAAACTGGTTAGTACTATTAATTATCGATTTCAAGAACTCTCTTCGGCTATAAAATGATGATTTTTGGCTATTAAATGATGATTATTAGTAGTTTTCTGACAAAAACGACTTCAATTTGAAAATGTTTTTTGCATGTATCGGATTACAGATGCTAGATATTAGCCTATAGATTCCCAACCTTGTTTTTATTACTGCCCCTCTTTCTAAGAAAAACATCCAACGCCCCTTTTTAATCTATACCTACTAATATTTTAACGAGAAAATATTGTTTGTTTGTTTGCATTGAATAGGCTCCAAAACTACTAGACCAATTTAGAAAAATATTTTACTAGTGGAAAGCTACTTTATCAGCGAGTAACATAGGCTATTTTCTATTCCCGTATTCTCACGGAAACGGGAACTACGAGGGTGAAACCGCGGGGGGCTGGTAGTAATATATCAATTTCATCTTACACGACTAGATACTTTGTTTTTTCCTAAAAATAGAGTGAAGTATTATAAAAAATCTCCAGCTCCCACAAGGGGCGATACCGCCCCTGCTGGAAACCTTTAGTCTGTAGCGTAGCTAGGAAGCTAATAGCTTTGATGCAAGCAATTCGTGTAACCCTTTATAAATTGGTTGTTTCATAAAATTTTAAATTATCTCAGTTTAATGGTGCATTTAATTTTGTTGTACAAGTTCCGCGGGGGCCGTGAGGGCCCCGGTGCAAGAACAACACTGTCTTGTCATATGGGAAGCTACGCCCCGCCTCACTCGTAACCTAATAAAATTGCTTTAAGGTAACGGTAATGGTGCGCGCAGATGAAGATCTTTTGTCCGTGGAAATAGATCGTCAACAACTGCATCAGCCAACATGAGGGACTAAAATCCGCTGGATAAATTCTCCCAGATAGGGACGTCAAACAGTCCGGACTGTACAAAAGCACGGTGGAGTCCACGAAAACAATAGAACTCACGTTAGTCGTATTCCAAGGAACATCAACGCACACGGGATATTGGTTTTTAGGCCTCTTGTTACGCGCTCGACAAATATGTCCGTTCCAGCGGACAAATGAATGCATACGTGTGTAGTCCTCGGAAAACTTTTTATGATTGGGGGATTTTTGTCCTCGGCTGACAAAGTCCCTCGTCTACACGTTCCTTGAATGTTAACGTTTTGGTACCTACCTAGCTCTTATTGTTTCAGGTCTTAAACCATAATTATGCAATTATACATACTTTTCTAGGTTCAAATAAGTAAAAATTCATTACAAATTATAACTCAACTTCAAGAAAAGTACTGTTACCAAAAAATAATATAAAAAACTTGTAAGAAATCAAACCTACTGCACCTTTATAGATAAGTGCTATTCCGAAACTGACAGGGAAGAGGGTTCAAAATAAAACACCAATCTGTTAGTAATTACATTTATTACCTGTCAAAAGACAATAGCTTACAATTATTTTATTTCATGTACTTAGTAAATACAATTAGCTAGATTTAATTCTGATACTGCAACTGTCACACTGTAGTCTCTGGCGCGCGCGCGGCGCCGCGCGTCACAACACACTCACTGGCGCGGCGCGTTACATCTGCCGCAGCCGCTTGTTCGGCCGCTGCCCGTCGTTCAGGAACCCGCCCTGCTGGGGACACAGGCGCGATTAGTCTCCCGACCCACACACATGCGAGTCGGCGGTAGCTTCGGACATAGCAACACTATCGACGGCATTTTACAAGGCCGGATCAAATACAACTGCTTAGAGGCCCCTCGGATTGGGGTCTTCGAGAAAACCAATATGCTCTAGGAGAAAGTATATTTTTAAGAAGTTAGAAACGGCCCTAATTTCCACAAATTACGTCAGACCTTGTTTATGTTACAAATAACGGTCATATTTGTGTACAAAATGTATGATAAGCACAGTCGAGTGTTACTATTATCCGAAGCAAACATCGATGGTTTTGCACCAGAAGTACTTATAAAGGAATATAAACCATTTACCGCATTCAATCAACGAGACCACGGTTATAAATTTATCAGAAGACAGTCTAAACAAGTTTTAAAATATTTGTCATTAGCATCTTATCAGATCAGATGTACTTATATCAAAATATGATGATACATATTTTGATGAAGCATCGCAAATATCGAAATTACAATTTTAAGACAGACAAACGCAAACGCATATGTTAGTCTAGTCAGAAGGCTACATCTTCTGATATATCTATTTCATGCCAGTAACCTCTCCATTCACTATATAACAATCTTCGTTCTAATGAGATGTCAAACAGGTGCTTATTTTTATTCTTAAATTTGAATATGATTCATGATAATCGACTTCGTAAAAAATGTTAGTATCAAATCAACAAAAATCGTTAGAATGTAACAAAAAAATATGTATGATATTGTCGAGTGACGTAAGTTGCATTGAATATGATTGATAAGTGTGATGATGTTTGTGTTCTAAAACCTAATTTCTATTGATCCTATGTCTACGCAAGCATTTACATGAGTTATGTTTGTACTATAATAGTTTAACATTTCATACATTGTCGCTGCTTCCGCCAAATTTTATATGTGCATTTTTAATCATTAGAAAACGTTCCATACAATAAATAATACACATATGGAATTAGGTCGGCGCATTGACGATATGTTAAAATAAAGGTACGGACAGGACGATAAGTATTCGATGAATATCGTTCTTGATATAATAAGTTCTTGCATCGATCAGTATACAGTAATAGAAATGGAATGACTACATAATCAATATACTGAAAAAATCTATGCTTCGTGGCGCGGAGAAGTCATCATGTACCAACGCGTGTGTGAATGTGGTCACGCACAACTCAAGGCATGTCACGCGCATACATGCTGGCTTCGCGACAGCAGGCCTAAGAGTCACAACTAAAAAAAAAGTAAAAATAAAAACAAAATTGCATACAACTCCCGAAAAAGCAATATGTAGTAGACATGACCGTGTTTTACCTGACATCATGGCTGATCTATGTTCTACTACAGGTAGCTCTGAAAAGAATGCACAGAACAATTATTGCAAAGAGAGCTGCAGCCCACGACGGAACACTGTACGTACTGCATTTCTTTGCACATCTTTCTATGCACTCGTTTCTTCAGATTTATGGGCATGCAAATAAAAAAGAAAATAATAAGCATGGCTTCGAATTTGCAAAAAAATACAGTAACAACTATTTAACACAAAGTAAAACGAAAGAAATGAGAAAACAAATTAAAACAAAAATAAACATGTGTTGATGATATTTTGTGTATGAAGCAGAAATGAAATGTTTAAAATGTTGGGTTTATGAATATGTACAAGATTTTTAATAGTCCCGATAAAATATCCCATTTAATGCTAGTTTCTTATCGCAAATATATTGAATTTTTATTTTTATTCTAAGTACAAAAATGATTAGGTAGATTATTTGGTTAGTAATCGAATTGTTGAGTTAGTATAAGCAGAGGACTCGTTTTTGAAGGCTTAAGCTGGGTTTGTTATATGGTATTTATTAAATTATTTTACTGGTTAAGTTCATATACATTGGTTTGTTAATATATTGACAATTGATATAAAAAATGTATCTTAAAGCAAGATATGGGATTGAAGAATAGAGGGTGATGATTTTTTTTATATGTAATTAAAGTTTTTAAAGGGATTTTTTCTCATAAATATTGGAAATATCTTCACATAATTTAAAATATTATGGTCCAGCAAATCTAGTGAAAACTCATAGACGTGGACCAATAAAAATGATTGCATGTGAAGTTCAATTCGGCTACATTTAATCTAGCATAGCAGATGTGAAACTGTATGAACCAGGGCAATGCGAGAGTAGTGAAATAATGTTGAAGGTCTGTTAGAAGTGTATTGGAGGTGGCTTGAAAGTGTGTGTTAAAAGATCTGTTGGAGGTATGTTGGAAGCAATTTCGCGATATGTTAGAGTAGTATTGTAAGTGTGTCGCAGCGGGATGTGGACTCACCGGGCGGCCCATGAAGGGCTGCGGCGGCATGTAGTTGTTGACGGGCGCGAAGCCGCCGCGCGGGAAGGCTCCCCCGCGGCCGCCGAACCCGCCGCGTCCGCGCGCGCCTGCAGGAACACATTTAAATACATCATCATCATCGTTCAGTCGAAAGATGTCCGCTGCTGAACAAAGCCCTCCCCGTAACTCCTTCACAAACATCGGTTTGGAACTGTCGGAACGGTGCCGCCTGACTTCACCGCGATCTTATTTAATTTTGATGGTGGGATATTTATTTTATTTTGAGATTTATTATGTAACTCATAATCAGGTATTTAGTAATTGTATTAAAGTTACCTCGGAAGTTGCCGCGAGCGTTGAAGGCGCCTCCGCGCGGGCGGAAGTTGTTGGCGCGGTTGGCGGCGTTGTTGTTCTGGTTCGCGTTGTTGGAGTTGTTGCGGTTCTGCTGCTGGGGACGCTTGTTCTGTGGGCAACAATACGCCGTTGTTTATCATTACTACATTCGACAATAAAATACAACTGACATGCTCAAATGACAAGCTTGATGGCGCATTCGGTAGTGACCCTGCCCAATGTAAGAGTTGTGGGTTCGAAGTATTCATCATACAAATATTTGTCCCACCCAGGACAAATATTCGTATGATGAATACTTGTCTATGTTCTGTGTCTGGGTGTTAATATCCAATATTTAAGTATATATTTGTAATACCACTGTTGATTCTGATATCCAAGTAACACAAGTGCGTCAGCTATGTGATGTAGTCTGATATACATATATAATTTTATTGAGTAATAAAATTGATTTAACAAATGTCTTAAAACACCTCACGTTCGAAACTAATATACTAACTCACTACTAACTTGGGCTGCAAAATCATAAATGATATTAAAAATCAATAATCTAAAAACAGGTATGCTGGCTTTAAAAAACAAATATAAGAAGTAAACAGCCAATCTCAAGATGTCCTAAATAAGCTCTTATTTCCCTCCAAAAGTCACTCTAAGCGCCTTTTATCAATTTTTCCTTTAATCAAAAACACTACCGACCAGCACCTATTTGCGAGCGATAATCTCTCGCAGGTGCAACCTGTTCGTGCTGAAGCGGCAAGTGCAAACCGACCTTGTTAGCGTTGGCCGAGTGGGCCTTCTGCTCGTCCTCGTCGCGGTACTTGGAGACGGTCACCAGGAACCCGTTGATGCGCAGCTCGCGGTCCAGCTTCAGGGCCTTCTCGACCGCGTCCTTCACGTGGAATGTCACTCGCACTGCAATTACGTGTTCGCGTTAACATATTGTAATAAATATTTAAATTACACAAATATGTACGAATTAATTTTCTTTTGATTTGAAGTGTGATGAAGCCGAGTATCAAGAACCAGACTGAGGAGATTCTAAAAAGTTTGGTGTTCACAAAATATTTCTATTAATATTTTTTTAAATATAACTTCTGTTGAAACTTGAAGAGATAGAGGAAACATGAAAAAAATAACAAGAAATATGTTAAATTATTTTCAGCAGTATAGCGCAGTTCAAGTAAATATAGAAAAAATGTATGAGTCACTCACAGATCTTGTACTTGGTCTTGCTGAACTCGTGTATGTGCGCGACCTCGCCGCACTGCGCGAACAGCAGGCGCACGTAGTCGGTGCTCGCCTCGTACGGCACGCCCACCAGCACGGCCGTCTCCGCGCGCGACTCCACCGCCACCGAGATGGCGCTGCCGTCCAGCACGCTGCCCTCCTCCGACAGCGCCTGCGCACCCGCCCACGCGCGTTATGCCTCGCCAACCGTCACCGCGCTATCGCGAACTATTTGCGTCTCTGTCAGTCTACGTTTAGTAGAGCAAGATAGAAAATCAAATCTTCGCGATAGCGCGATCGTAGCATTAGCGGAGCGGTTCCGCGACCCGTCCCGTCCGACGACCCTCGCGCCCCACGCAGTGTCTCCCAACCCTTCTGTAGCGGCCCCTAGTCGTAACAACATTTTCACGACCCCTCGCGATCTCTATCTGCTTTGCGTTATTATTATCATGCGTACGGCACGCGTGATAATAACGTATTGAACGCATTTTAATTGTTGCGTATTAATAAAGCGCTTGAAATTAGTTTAAGACAGATGGGTATTGCACATGTATTAAATAGTACATTATTATAAAGGTAATCATTTATTTTAAATGTACGTGAGACCGCTTCAAGGAGGCGCGATCGTTGAAAAACATTACTGGAGACATCGGCGTCGAGTATGGTAGTAAGTACGTCGGGATGGGGCATTTATTGTAGGAAAATAATTTTCCCTCAAGTGTATTACTGGGTATCTATTACCAAAAATGCGTAATACTTATCCTATTTCTCAAATGTATATTCCTTATCTAAGATTAACCAAATACAGTTGTTGAGTTAAAATTTCAAATTAACATTTTAGCTGTTCAATAATGTAAGCGATGCGACTATAGCTTTATATATTGTTATGTTAATGTGAGTGGTAAAACTCTTTTTATATAATAAAACTTCGAAGCTTATGTCACACTTGGTAGATACAACTAGCACACGGCTCACGACACATAATTAAACTAAATACATGTCATGCTTGAATTAGCGATTTTCAAATAAACTTACATTACTAACTTATTACGATACATTTTTTATTTTATAAAAAATATATGCAATAAATATTATATTAGCAAAAACTTAACATTTCCCATGAACATTTATCTCCAATAAGTGCATGAGTATACTTTGCAATATACGTACTTAATAGAGTCAATCCAAATTAAAAATGTTCGTATACACACAAATACCAGACCTATTTCCGTGGAAATGTTATTCAAGAACGAAGGGTGTGCTAATGAATGATACAACATTTCGCGCCTTGGTAATAAGTCCGAACAGCGCCATCTATCCGCGCGTTAGAGAAACATTGGAATGCGTGCGAAATGGACGCGCGCTAAGCTTGTAGAAGGGTAACCTAAAAACTGACGATGAATGAAATACGCGACTTGCGAATTTACTTCTGTTGAGATTTTGTACGCAAAGTTTAACTCATGTGAATTAAACATGAATGAAAATATGTAAATAAATTATCATTGAATATCTGTATTCAAAGTGAAAGATGATTAAAAACTAATTCAGAAATACGTTTTTGGTAGCAAAAAGGTAGTCAATATTTGGAATTTTACTCAGAATGGGCTGATGTTGTATTAAATACAATATTTCATTTTGAGAAATGCCAATGTTTCATGGAAATTTGCATTTAAATGTGCTATTTATGATATTCCAAAACACAACATCTGAATAAGTACATTTTTTAAATCTTAATTAATTTCATATGTACATAGAATACATTTAAATATATACCATCCATAATACTTTATATAATATTATATTATTATTATATTAGGTAAATTGATATGAATACTAATGACTCACCTTCACATATATACCATTGGAAAATTTTGAAAGAGTTAGCAATGATTATTTTTAAGTACAATTATAATAATTGGAACCATATTGATATTGATGGACATTTGATTTTATCCAGTTTATACTTTCCACATTGCATCAAGTTTATTTTTATGAAGGCAATGGTTAGTTCAAAAATATTACAAGGAAAACTGCACATTTATTAACTTATAAAACGAATCTAATGGGAAAAATATAATATGGACATGAAGGTAAATTAGCTTTTAATGATAGTGGTAGCAAATAACAATATTTCTCATTGCTTGTTCAAACTCTAAACTTAAAATGAATAAACTGCACATTAAGCAACTTATTTAAACTGTCGTATGAAATAAAACAGTTTACTCCAAACATGTGTGTAAACTAATTATTAACTCCCAATATTTTGATATCAAAGCTAATTATGTTGCAAGAATTGAGAACGAATATATTGTAAGTTGCTACCAATAGTCAATACATAGATAAGACGTCACACAATGGACATGGAGTTCAGCTGATCTGCTACATCACAAAAATCACTGAAATACAATTTAGATCTTTACTCAAGCAAGTGTCAGCAAGCCCCAAACGTGCTCATCTCAGTAGTAGACCAGCCTTTTAAACATTCAAATAGTCATTCATTCTGCATGACTCGGGTCTAGGTATTGTTCAGGTGTAATTTGGAAAAATTCTTAGCCTTAAATTAAAGTGCCTTGTTGGCCACACCAATCTAGGCACAATTATTCTAATTACTACTAAGACTTCAATAGAAGTAAATAATGTTAATAAACTTTTGTTTACCTTGTCCAGAGACTCTTTGTTTTTGAATTCGACTATTGCCGATAATGTCGGAGTTGTGGTCAGTTCAGTAACAATGATTGGACCACGTCTAAAAAGAAAGAAAAATTTCTCTCATTAATACTCCGCTCACAGAGTAGTGTTGCTGGTGAGTGCAGTTTGCAACTCGCAACACACACAATAATAAAAATAATCAATACATAAACATTTGCTTAAAAATACTATGAACTTGCATGATAATTTCAGGGACTGATATTTGAATGTTAGCAAAAACATGTTTTATACAATTTGCAAGAAATATAACATGATTCAAAACTTACTTGACGCTGATGACTTCTCCATGCTTCGAGAACAACTCCTTAAGTTTCTCTTGGTAATCAAAGAGGTAGCTCGATGGGAGGTTCTCCACAAGCAGTTTACCAGTTTCGACCTTCTCCTCTTTCTTGTCCTCGGGCTTGGCCTCCCCGTCAGCGTGTTCGCCGCCCTGGTCTTCCCCGGCCGCGTCTTCGCCGCCGGCGGCGCCTTCGCCCTGCTCCTGTTGCTCGGCGTCGCCATTGTTGTCTTCGATCGCCTCCATCGGCTCTTGCACCTCCGCTTCCTGTTGTTGCTCCTCTACGGCGGCCGCCGCCGCCTTAGCCTTAGCCGCCTGAGTCTTAGCTCCACGCCCTTTCTTCTGAGCAACCATCTTTATTCACTAAAAATAACACGATTTACTATTTTACTACGCCATACAAGCCAATCAATGCGACATGGCAGCGGTCACGCTCCCCCAATCGAGCCGTTTCCCGCCATGATAGTCTATTTTTTGCATAAACTTATCTACTTGGCGCCTATTCACAGATCTCAAGGACAAAGTTAGTTTTGCGCGAAACAGCGCAATAGAGGCTTTGAATGCTATGAAAACACGTAATCATATAGAAACATGATAAAATATCGATGCGATGTAATGGATGGGCACGCCATAACGGTAAATACAACTCAAAGGGTCATACGCGCCATGGAGCATGGCGTTACTACGAATGGAAAATACCGAAATCGCCAATCATGAACTCTATGCTCTACGTAAATTCCGAATAAAAAACGCATCATTTCTATAATTTATAAAGTGTTTCACTTACCTCGTTACTATTTACACTTAAAATCAATGGTAGCACAAGTTTTAACGAGATGACGCCAAACTAAAAGCAATAATAACACGAAACCGGCATCACGCAAGCGCAGCCGCCATTAAAAAAGTGAGGTTATTGGTGTGGCTTGCATGAAAAAAGCAAAGTGACGCACATCGTTCGATCGAAGTGTAGCCAAATAAAACCAAAAAGAGTACCTAGTGGAAAATTAAGGGATTAAAAGAAGATTATTTTTCTAAACTCGTTTCGTTTCCGTTTAGAACAATATTATTTTAAACTTTAAGATATTGTACTATACATTAAATATTAAAGTCAACATACACTGAAAATTTTTAAAACCCTAATCAAACAATCTTAATTTTTTTAAGTAGACACATCATGATATAAATAATTCAAATTGTTACATATCTACATACAACAATCGCAATGATCACCGTGCTATTTTAAAATACTCCCCGAATCCACGAAGTTTCTTTGCATAGCCCAAGAGATTTGTATTTAAAAAAAAAGCTTTGACAGTGTTATCATGATGTCACAAAACATAACCTAAAAAAAACAGCACGCAGAGGAGCCTTTTGCTGAAAAATCATGTGTTAAACGATTGTCTTCAACATTTTTTTAAAAACCTAAACTAAAATGAAGTCGAAATCGTTCGATCTTAAACGGAGCACAACCGAAAATGTGAAACAAAACAAGACTTTTGATTTTACCAGTTACTACAAATCAGCCGCGGAAACTAAAAAGGCGGTGGAAAGTACAAAAGGAACAATAGAAAACATTAACAAGGAGAACAAGTTTTCAAAAGCCAAAAATGGCTCGCCGTCCAAATCAGAGCGGACGCCGAATAAGAAGAAAAGCAAAACAGAGTTGGAGCCACTAGACATATCGCACATTGATATTGATGATCCAAACACAGGGCTACTTGTTGCGAGGAGTACCCCGCTGAACGAGTCCAAGCTGACGTCCACCCCGCACGCCACAAGCAAGGCAGAACCGAAGGTAAAGTCAATAATGAAAAACAAATCGGCTGCTTATAGCGACGATTACTTGGACAGCTCTAGTTTCAGCGCCTCAAGTAAACCCAAAAAGAGAAATAAGTCTGTCAGCTTCATGCTCGATGACACGGAAGAAGTAGTGGTTAAGAAGACAAAGTCAAATGAGTCTGTTGAAAAGAAACCAGAGAGTCCGAAAAAACAAGGCTCCAAGGAAGTTCTCAAGGCGAAGAAAATAAAAAATGCGAAAAAGGAAGTCATTGGAAAAGAAAATAAAAAGAACGATAATGTGAACACTGAAACAACTTCTGCAGTCAAATCAAAGAAAAATGTAAAATCTACTGTCAAAGATGAAAAGGTTGAAGCTGCAAGTGAAACTCCAAAAGACTCTGTCAACAATACTGAAGAGAAGACTGTGAATAAAAAAGGGAAATTGAAAAAAATAAAAAAACAAAATTCTGATGACGCTATGGAGGTGACCAATGAGAGCAACAACAACGAGGACCAGGCAGAAAACAAAAACAGAAAAGCAAAGAAAAAGAAGCATTCAGCCAAGGCGTTGCAGAGCTCTGAGACTGCTAATGCAGAAGGAGAGCCTGCGGCTAAGGCACAGAAGAAGGATGATAAACCTGAAGCTATAGTGGAGGACCTTGAAAGTCTTAGCATCGGAGATAATGCACATACATTAACCAATTTACTTGATGAGATGACGGTAGTTGACAAAGATAAAAAGAAGAAGAAAAATAAAGTAAAAAAAGAGAAAAAGGCACCCCCTAGCACTTCAAGTAGCGAATCAGCTGACTTAGAGAAGATAGAAGAAGGTAAAGAGAAGATTAAATGGAAGAAGAGAAAGTGGAATAAGGACAAGAAAGCAGAAGTAGTAGAAGATGATGTGTCATCCACTTTGATTGTGGATAACCTGCCGCTGTCAATGGTGTGCGATTATAAGAAGCTGCTAGGAGATCACTTCGGGAAATATGGACCTATAAAGAAATTTGGGTGAGATATAATGTCTTGTACATAAATCTGTAAAATGTTATTTCTTTGTGGATAATTGTCACTACTTGTTTTTTATAATTTTCCAGCCCAGTTTTATTTTTTGCTGAATGTGGTTATAAGGGCTTACTGCCCCAAGTTATGTTATTGTCATAAGTAAATAATGGTAATTACCTTATTATAGTGTTGCTGAAGTCTACCCAGCTGAAGAGTCTAAACCAGTCTTCACAACCACCATTCAGTTCTACAGCGAAGCTTCAGCCATTGAGGTAAATACAGAAACATTAGCCAAAACATTATACGAGCCAATGTTATTTATTACACATATATTGTAATGATAGAAACCGGTAGGTTTAATATTTGTTCCCTATCAAGGACTTAGCATATAAATCTGCATTTTTTTGTTTTTAGGAAACATGAGGTATATGCTAGTATTTCATTAGGCATCATGCCTACTGCCTTGTCCTTTAAGTGGCATCATGACAGGCGCCATAGAGGCTTTTAGAATAGGTACCAAAATAAAAGCCTCTGATTCTCAAGACTCGGGAAATTGAGCCTTAAGTCTATGCTTTGCTATTGCATCCATGATGTTAACACATTTTGGAATACATACTATATCTTTTTCGTTACTCGAAGAAATGCTTTACGCACCGTCACCCTACCAAGGGAGGCAGGGTGGTGTGTGAAACTAAGGACCCTTGAGTAGGGTACTACTGCTCCGACCAAAGGTGGTGGCGGCCAGGGTATACCAAATAAAAGTCTGCGGTACACCTCATCGCCTAAGTGGAGATGTTTACGGGGATGTCGGGACAGCCTTCGCTGTCGTTAACACATCGGGAATACACTTTAACTATAATGGAAGAAATATAACTTCATACTATTGTTTGGAAATATGTTTTATTCAATTGGATTATATTAAATTGTTTTGCCAATCATGCTATCCCAGAGAGTGATGAAAGGTGAGAAGCGACGCGTTACTATTCCATATAATAGTAGTGCATGGTATTTTGTTTCATTGTATGTATATTGTGTAATTAGTTGTCTTGTGGTATGTAGGTCTAATATTATGTATCCAATAAATGTAATAATTATACGACCCAATAAGATAGCATGTGTATTGTGTGTATTCTGTTTATAAAACAATCATAATTCTGATTGTGTGGATGCAGGTGTTGTCAATCTGAGTTGTTTATTATACAGTATACTTTTCTGGATGAAATGTCCTTTTGTTCTTTTCAGTTCCTAAAGACGACTTATAATTAATTAACAATTTATATATGTGGAAGCGTAACAAACAAACTCATTTCCGCATTAATGGTATTACTCATTAGCTTAAGCCCGCAGTTATGTTCGCCTGAATTTCTTATTGTCACAGAAAGACTCCGTTATGCACAATCTATACATTTTTTAATTAAATAATAGTCTATGTATGTATTTCTATTGAAATCCAAATTGTAGGTCTTTGTTATGCTATTTGTCGACTCTGCAAGAAAATTGGCGTGAAGAGGTTGTTCTTTTTTAACAAAGATGAATTTTTAAAATATAACGTGTCGTGTTCCGTAGGCAGTGAGCGAGGAGTCCCACGAGGTGTGCGGCGCGCCGGTGCGCGTGCGGCGCGCGCTGCCGGCGGCGCAGACGACGCTGGTGGTGCGCTCGTACGGCGAGCTCAGCGACCAGAGCGTGAGCGGCGCGCTGGCGGCGGCCGGCCGCATCCGCGCCATACGACACCTCGTCAAGGGAAAAAAGGCTATTGGTGCGTCTCCGAACATAATACACTCACGATGATCGTTGGGCTTGTATGAAAACGATTATGAATGTTGAAGAGGCGAGTGAGGTGTGTAAGGATCGTGCCATATGGCGTTCGGTTCTCTCTGCCTACCCCGCTAGGCGTGGCGTGAAGTTTAGTTAGTTAGTTAATTATGATCGTCGGGCATCGTACTGTTGAGGTGATGGATTAGATGGTGCCGGTCCTCAGAGTCGCGTCAATTTTTAGGTTGTGTGTGAAACTTATGTAACGCTCAATATTGATGATTTGCAGTGTAGGCTAACAGGGTATATACATAAGTTAGTTGTCGTGGTTTCCTATACCCGGCTTATATGTTTTATCACGATGTCTATTCGTTTATACTTTTGTGCATGGTATAAAACAACCCATATTATAATTTGCATAGAGAAAAAAAATATGTGATGACAAGTATATCTATGACATATGATAAGTATATATATGACAAGTATATCTGATGTATAGTGGAAATACTTGCTATAGTAGGTCTAGGTCTCTGACAACCGAATAGATCTTGTAATGCGGACGTACTAAATGAACATCTATTGTAACAATTTTAAATATTTTCCATATACGTACACAATAAATAAATAAATGTTTATTGCTTTTTGTTTACATTTCCAGCCACAGCGTTCGTGGAGTTCGACGGTCCGGAGGCGCTGTCGCGCGCGCTGGAGCTGTGCGCGTCGGCGCGCCTCGGCGGCAAGCGCGTGCACGCCGCGCGCTACCAGCCGCGACCTGCGCGCGCGACACGCGCAGACAGTGAGGCGGCAGCTGACGTACATACGTAGTTGGAACGGGTCAATGCGTCCTAGGCCCGAGGCGTAGCGGTAGCGGGTTAATTTGAGCGAGGCCTGTGGGCGGAAATAGCATTGGGAGCGAACACTGTTTACACTGTGAGCACAGGAGACCCCCCTTAAACTCTAGAATTTAATTGAACACTGTTTTAAGTTGAATTGAATACTGTCATTGAGCGAGTATCCCAACTGATGAAATTGCCACGGGCCTCAAACGGTGTAGTCCCGCCACCGAGAAGGGGGATACATCCTAATCAGGGCTGTCCGAACAACGCATTCGCACGTTAAGCAAAATGATAAAATTCTTGCTTAATTTTTTTATCTAAGTACCTGTATTATTGCATTTATACCCAAAAAATCAAATTTGTACTTAGTACAATTGGACAGCTCTGAATAGGCTAAATAACTAAAAAATTGTGTTTAGCTCGTCAGTTAGGTTATAAAACAATATCAAACACGTATTTTTTTATTTATTTGTCAAACAGACATTGACGAACGTAAAATGCATTCGTTTACGTTCGTCAATGTCTGTTTGACAAACAAAGTTGCGCGTGACGTCACACTTTCGTACAATTTTTACAAAATAGTGACGTCGCAAGACCCCACTCCAAAACTTCAGCGTTCATTATCTTTGTGATTTTTTGCTCATTTGATAAAGGGAAAAATATGTGTCTAATATTTTTGTATAATCTAACTGACGGACTAAATAGAATTATAGTTTTCTAATGCAGTCATCATCCCTATTACATGATAGTTACGTACACTAGTTGCGTGAGGCCCTGATTGTAGCTAATATTGGAATAGTAAAGTTTTTTTCTTTACTCATCGTAATTATTGTCGATATTGATTTAAGTCTTATAGGGTTAGAAAAATCACCTTCACCGAACATTTAATTCATTATAGCAGTATTTATGGTTAGAACGAAGTAAGGGGACTCAAATTTTACAATGTGACAGCTATTACCGCTAAAGTAAATTGTCTTGGTGTTTAACCGGTCAGTACTTGCAATGCTATTCTTTTGTAAAAACTAATTAATTAAAACAGTAATTAAAATTTGTCACTGCCACTTTTCTAAAGGTCCTTTCGTTTGAAAAATGACGAAGTTTTCTTTTATACATATCTATGGACATATTTAGAGACTTTGACATCATCAGTGAAATGCCATTACATTTACGTGTTGTTGAACATGGTGGTTTCTTTTATTTTGTGTGTCAATAGCAAACTGTGACGTCTTGGCGTTTAGTCATCTGTCTTATGCTGGGGCCACACTAACGAGAAATGCCATTAATTATCGCGATAATGGACGTTCACCATAGGTGTAGCCACAACTTAACGGGATAATTTGACAATGCCATTAACAATGCCATTTGCCATTAGGCGATAGCTCAAGTGGCGGTACATCAAAGAGATTAACGCGAGAATTGATGCGATAAAGCGGCCACATTACACATATTAAAGTAAATTCAACGCCGTTTTTATCGCCAATAATGAGCATTCATGTTGACCGTTGAAGTGTAGCCACCCATTTTTAATGCGGTAAAAATTATCGCAATAATTATTGAGATAATGGGCATTGACGTTAAACGCTAGTGTGGCCCCAGCATTACTACTTAATGATTTCAAAACAATGAAAATAGTTAAAAATAGTCAACAAGTGAATGTTTTATATATACAAAGTGCCATTTTAATTGTGACACACTCCCTCACTACAGAAACCAGTGCTCAGTTTCTTTAACACCGGCTTGGATACCTATCGCAGAAGTCAGGGGTTCCACAGCACAACTTTGTAAAATGTTTTTGTGTTAATTAATAAATTATTAATTATTATTAAATTGCTTTATATTACTTGTATATTGTTTATGCTTTAACATTTCAATGAAATATAGTTCCAGTAGTGTTAACTATAAAAAAAAGAAATAAAAAGTCGACTCCGGGATTTTTCAAACTGGGATATCGTATTTGATATTAAAATAAAGGTTTGATCATAACGTTAGATCTATTTTTTTTAAATGGGTTTTTAATTTAATATGTAATGTAAGTCGTAGAAAATTTAATCTGATATACTATGAATCATGTACAAGATTACCTTTTCTAGTATCGAATATAGAAACTCGCCTCCTAATGTAATGTTGTTTAGAGCATATTTACTTAGTTAATAATGATGTTATCTTTTGATTACTGCAGTTCAAACTATTAAGTGTGCCAAATGCAAGGGCAACATTGTGATAGATTGAAGTAGTTTAAATTTTTTGATGTTTTTAGATTTTTAGAATTTGTAAATATTTGTATTGCGCAGTTAGGTACATACATACCATTTGTAATATTCCCAAATCTTTAGGAATCCTGTTGAGATCATCAATACCGAGTGGAGATGTATTAAAATGTCAGGTCAGTGATGTAAAACTGGCACGTTCACAGTACCTATGTAATTTTGTTAACAAAAGACATTGATTTATATCTACTGAGAGACTAACAGATTAGGCCAATGCATCACTGTAGTTCGTAATAGTATTTTAAAAAACGTTACTCCGTTCGCTACTAACAGATGTGTGCGATAGAGACAGCTCGTTTTTTGTGATTCGTATGCAGTACAATGTCACGCTTTCTCAAGCACTAAGCAACCGCAATGTGTACATTATGTGCCAGTTTTATTTTGCTATCCTATTGTGAAGGCTATAACTACTTATTGTTGACTACTTTTCTGCGCTTTCGGTTCACACAATCCTGTTTGCAATATTCAGATATAATTTGACAGATGGTTGACTGAAATGTCTATACATATGGGGCATGCAAGCAGGGTTGCGATAGGCATTCCTAATAGCCGCCCTTGATCTGGGCCTAGGCTATTATGACCCTGCCTTATAATCCTCCAGTGAAACGAAGTAAACTAGACTTAGTTGGCTTTGGCTAGTCTGCTTCATATGACCCTCGTCACCCAGGTCGGTGGCCCCTGCACAAGAAGCGGAAGGCGGTGCCTCACGGCCGGCCGTCGAAGGAAGACACGTGATCGCAACAGGATCTTACCATTGTTTGACTAGGTGATGTTTATGTGTAGTTTTGTTGCTAGTTCGTTGTTTATATGACTGTGAGGAGGTATTATGGATTAAATGCTCTTGTTGTTTACAAATGGCGTTTTTGTTTATCCAAGAGGTTTGTACATACTTACCTAATTTTAGTGTAAATAAAATTTATTTTGTGGTAGCTCAATGGTAAGGACACGCGCCTCTTAAGCGAGGAGTGCGGGTTCAAACCCGGGCACGTACCTCTAGATTTTTCAAGTCTATGTACGTATTTATACCACTAGCTCGACGGTGAAGGAAAACATCGTGATGAAACCTGCAAGTTCAAACAACTTTGGATTTGTAACCATGATCTAAAAATTGTCTGGTTCCCCTATCTTAGGTTTACGAAGGTCAGATCGGCAGTCGCTTCAATGTAATTACCAGACTCGCTAAATCCTGGATCATGGTCTAAGCGGACTCCGTCTAAGCACGGGACATAACGCTAGGAAGATGAAAATGTAACTAGTGTTAATGTATGTGAAAGGTTAAGGGTGTACCTAAATATACATCTGTTTATTTGTACTCTTTAATGTCTTAACTCCTAAACTAATCGTGATATTTTGCATAAATGTCACCTGGGGTACAGAAAACGATACAACATACCTTTAACCGAGAAAAAATACTGTTCCGTAGGAAAAGAAAAAATACTTTTACACGAGCGAAACCGCGGGAAAAAGTATATTATGTATACCTATCATATCGCAATATATCGAAGCAACTTTCAAATTGACCATTAAAAAAATCAAAAAGATATGTTTCCGCCCGGGATCGAACCGGGGGCCTTCTGCGTGTTAGGCAGATGTGATAACCGCTACACCACGGAAACTTACTATTGAGTGGCGAAATTTTATGTCATACCCAGTTATTTTAATAAGTTCATTAGACTTACTTTACGATGCCGACGATTTCTGCTACTACCATAGGTTTTGCTGATTATTGCAATTAACTCATTTGCATTTTAAACCATTCATCAGATGATATAAATAGGAATTTCATTTTTAATGCCTGCAAAAGGTCGATTGTTAGCGAGTCACTACTATTTTATCTAATAAAGTGTTTAGTTACTTTGTTTTATCAGGTTTACGATTATTCGTAGTAAAACAATGAGAAACATATTTCTTATGGACTTACAATCCGGTTTAATAACCATTACAAGACGAGAGGTGTACTATAATTACCTAGTATAGAAATTTAATCTATGTCAAACAGGGATTAAGGTGAATGAATCAATTTGTAAGAAAGTAATAAGAGTTTTTAACCAGTACTGCAGTACTTAATTGAACGGTACGTACGTAACATCACGCCCATTAATCCCCGAAGGGGTAGGCAGAGACAAAGGGGCAGCATGCCCCTTCAACCACATTTAGCCAAAAACAAAGCCGGGCTGGGTTAGATGGAAAATTGTAAAAAAGCAGTGACAAGCGGCTAATCTGTCGCCCACACAATCACACACCCATAACCCGATATACCATTAGTCGCCTTTTACGACATGCTAGGCAAGAACCACAGTTGGCATATTCTTGTTAAGTCCCAGACCAACATGGGACAGTGGGCTGGGTTGGATGGAAAGCTGTAATTGAACGGTGAATAATAAAAACCCACATAAATTGAAACAATAATTTATTGTGTTCCTTAAAGTCAATAGTTATGCGTTAAAATTAATTATACTGTATACACAAGATCCTTACCGACAACGTAAGCTACTTATTACATTAATTATTTACAACATTATTATGAATACGTTATTTATTCGCGGTACCGAGGTACGACTTAACTACCAAACAAAATAAATAATACTTTAAACGCATACACATATAAATTGCAATTTATATATTTAAAATTACATACATATCGTCAATTAGACATAAATACCACAGAATTAATATATACAGTAAGTCAACTCAGTATAAAACACGGTAGATTCTTCCGGTAGATTCCAAATCATACCGATATCGCCGTCTGCGCATGTAACGCGTGTTATATCAAGTCGGCCTCCTGTCTATACGTATTCCGTGAGTCAATTCAATACTCCTTTATTCCGATTCAAAGTTAATTGCCAACACTATGTTATCGAGTCTCGTTAGTCATTTATTTATTACTAATTTCCGTAAATAAAATTGCTATTAGGAAGGCAACAAAGTTCGTAAAACTTTTTATTTACTACACAAATTTACACAATAGGATCCTCTCTATAGGTTCGTGAATCGTATGACTTCGCCTTGGATGTCGAATAAAGTAAGAATATGAGATATCTTCCTCTTAGATAGAGAACGTAATTTACATAAGGAGCAGGTTTAGACTACATTTGTGTCTCTCCTTTCATCAAATCTCCCAGAAAAAAAGATATTCTCAATCTTGAAAAGAGAAAGATCCAATGAGGGTTTTCAAAAAACAAAACCCGCCAGATGGCGCGAGGAAGTTTCGCGGTCTTATCACTGTCACTATTGGCTCTTTTTTGACAGCACCCTTCCTAATGTGACACGTATGTCAGTTTGTTCTGACAACTAACCAATGAGGAGGGTGACAAGACCGCAAGTCACAGTTACGCCAGATTTTGGATGTTTTAATTCAAAAAATCCTCATTAGAAAGTCCCCATTTATAAAATCTAGTGCAAATTTTCACTTCTGATCTTTTAAGTGGTATATATTTCTTATTTAATCTCGCTTTATTCATCATCCGCCTCAACTTAACGAACACATGTCTTTTGTTTTATACAATGCGTATGCGACGATACATACTCGTCGCCTCACTAGAAAGAGTCATTGCAATACTGAATTTATAGGCAACGTATACGTCTCGTTTTTCTTTAAAATTCATAGACCCGTTCCAAAACTAGCTACAATTTATCACATCTGACACGTCTTTCATACGATTTCTAATGTTGCTGAATGAAAATCGAATGTTTTACAGTAATTTTTATATGAAATCTGTCAGCAAATTAATTAATACAGTTCAAGCAGGGTAAAAACAAAACATTTTAAGAAGAAATCTAATTTCAATACCATAATAAATAAAGATTATGGTCAATCACTATCGACTGGTTTGGAACAGGAGTAGTCGAAATAGAAAACACAGTCGTGTAACGAGCGCTAATTATGAGTATCAATAAATTAAATATGTATCATCAGCGCTACATCAAGCCAGCGCAAAACCGGTAGATGTTTATCAAAAGGCCCTTCCGTGAGATAATAGCGATGTTGACTAGCAAGTCAATTGAGATACTTCTTAAAAGCTGTCACAACGCCATTGCTTCAAAGATTTTGTATGAGCTTGTCGGTTTATGACGTCACTAGTTCGTAACTGACTAAATATTAAGCAGTTTTTGTAAATTTAAAATCGTAGAAGCAATATAATTCAAAATCAATAAGGTTTTACAACATACTACGATACTCTCTTTTACGGAATTGATATTACAAAATTAAATATAAATGGTGCCAACATCCCTATTGCATTTGTAAAGGAGATTCCTTTAAAGTCAGGGCCCGCCAGAGCGCGCAGCCTGTACATTTACTACCGCCTTCTATATATGACTAATCTGGTATTCAATGCGTGTCTTAATACTATCTTCGATATTGGTTAGAGCGTTCACTTCGTCTTCAGTCGTTTACACGTCACACGTTAATGCTAAAACGCGACGTTAATTCACCCGTAGCAGTCTATCCTTCGGTCAGCAAAGCCAGCCACCTCTTCAATCCTCAACTCGAATCTGACCTTAAACTGTACAAGGTCTAAATTCATTTCGAAAACGTGCCGGCTACACATGCATCAATCGTGAGTGGATCCACTATTGTGCATAGCACACCGACAACCCTAACCTGACTAATAAAAAAGTCTTGGCCGCAGTGTCATTTTGAAAACATCCCTATTGCAGGCATGTGTCAATCGTGGGTTCGTAGTACGACTCGCACTGAACTGATTTTCGAGTGGCTATGCTTTATATCCTTTGAGCAAGTTTCCGTGTTTGAACTGTTAGACGTCAATCAAGTAGCCAGAGCGCGATGTGTGTCCAGTTCCCACTTTCCCACTGGGCACGTGCCCAGGGCCCCAACTAGTTCTAGATTACCAATGGATCATCGAAATTTATTACCCACAAACATTAATTTACTAATGTGGCCAGGGCCTCCATTAGGTCAGAGATGGCCCTGTGTGTTTTTCTCCCTTGCATGTCTCCTCAAGTAAGCAGAGCGCGAGTTTCTTTGTAAGTGTCAATATTATCCCGTTTGAATTAGAACTCTTTTAAGAGGCGATATATGTACGTAAGAGATACCACATGATGAGATATGACGTGATTCCGCTGTAATAACACTAATGGGGCATCTCTTAGACAGTGGTCACCAACCTTTTCGTGACTGATGATCACTTTGATATAATTTTAGTGGAGACGTGATCTGATCATCCACAGGTCATTTTAAAATGACCCTTTATAATTAAAAAATGATGAAACCTTTAGGTCTCCCGCGGTTCAATCGTAAATCCTTTAGAACACTGGTTGGGCACCACTGCTGTAAGGTCCGAGTCGGTCGCTGCGCTTCCCGCGAAGGCCAGCGCCGGTAACACACCAGCAGTCAGCACCCAGCAGCGGCGGCGGGTCGCGGCAGCCCTACAGCAGCCCCTACGGGTGCCGCTGGTTCGGCACTGGGATTCTGGAACAATAATATTGTTTGTTAGCCTCGGTATGTTGACCAATTATATCTATACTTACTTATAATAAATCTGTAGAGAGGTCAATTCTGTTCAAGAAATATATTTTCAAAATAACTATCAGGGGGTGATTAGTGATCGATACTGATGCCAAAAATGCAATCAGTAAAATTTTTGTCTGTCTGTATGTTCCTTATAGAAACAAAAACTACTCGACGGATTTTAACGAAACTTGGTACAATTATTCTTCATACTCCTGGGCAGGTTATAGTATACTTTTCATCACGTTACAATCAATAGGAGCAGAGTAGTAAAGGGAAATATTGGGAAAACGGGAGAAGTTACTCCATTTTTTAAGCTTCCATCGCGTGTGCAGCCTTAAATGGTTAAAGTTACATAGAAATCATGTATGACGGAAATAGTCTTTATAATATTAACCATAAACGCGGGTGACACCGCTGGCACAGCTAGTTAATAATAAAATAAGTTAAACAACTTGTCACTACATTTTCACAATTTTCCATCTAACCCAGCAGTTTTATTTCTAGCTGAATGTTCTATTTTTGGCTCTACCTACCCCTTCGGGGAATAATCATACATACATAATATAAGGCCCATACGGGCGTGATGTTATGTATGTATGTATTATGTTAAAAAAAACTAGTAAGATAATGGTCAAAAATATTACAGTACAATTTCCTTAATCAATGTCAACTCTTTTATTTAGAATTTGAATTTGTTTGTAACATCAAAATCACTGTTTATTATTAAATTTATATGAGATTATGATATTTTTAACCAAAAAAATGTTAAGTAAGTGAGTAAGTTAACGGAAACTACTTATAGTTTCCGTTAATTTCCAAAAAATGCTTAACCGATTTTGATTATTATCAACTCATTAACTGGTAGATAGCTAGTGCAAAATGGAGGATTTGAACTTGTTTCTACCTCCTACACTGAAATATATCAAAATCCCCACTCACCCGTAGAAGGCCGGGAAGCTGGTGTCCGGGTTGAACTGGAAGTTGACGGGGGTCTTGGGCGAGGCGCAGCTGTAGCTCAGGTAGTCGTCGGAGGCGTGCAGCTGCCGGTTGACGTTGGGCTCGGAGGCGCTGCGCGTGATCTTGGGCATGGCGCGCAGCATGGACTCCAGCGAGGCGAGGATCTGCCGGAACAGCGGCCGCAGCTCGCGGTCGAACTTGATGCAGTCCTCCAGCAGACGCTTCAGCGCCTGCGGGGCGTCGCCGCGCGCGCGCCGCGCGTCCGGCCGCAGCAGCCCGCGCCCCACCATCCACAGGATCTGCGCCACCAACCAGCCGCGACATTATGTATTTGGCAAATGTAAATAAACAAATATCAGACTACATCACATACATTGATCTGACTCTGAGGTTAAGCACTTGTGTTACGGATATCAGAAACAACAGTGGTATTACAAATATATACTTAAATATTGGATATTAATTAACACTCAGACACAGAACAAACACAAGTATATATTCAGCATACGAATATTTGTCCTGGGTGGGGTTCGAACCCACAACTCTTCTCAACCACAACACACATTGGACAGGGTCACTACCGAATGAGCCATTGGAAAGTATTTTTTATATATCTTTCCAAGTAACAAATATATACGCACCAAATGACTGGGCTAAAGAAGTGAGAAAAGTATTACTGAGTTTACTGAATGATAGAATCTTGTTTATGGACTAATTTATAAAAGTTTAGAGTTATTGATGCATATTTCCAAGGCGTTCGGTTCTCTCTTCCTACCTCGCTAGGGAAGTGGCATGAAGTTTAGTTAGTTAGTTATTTCCGCTTGGCTTAAGTTCTATCATTGCTAGCTGTCCCATCAAATTTCATACCACTCCGTTTCCAAGACAAAAAAAGAGTAGTGAGAGCAGCAGGGTGCAAAATACTTTAAGATTTATTCTCATACCTACTGAACAAAAAAAAAAATAATTAAAATCTGCTAGAGGAGTATTAGTACAAGGCATGTCAGACCTGGTCCTTGTTGTTGAAGTGCGCGTAGGGCAGCTCGCCGGCCATGAGCTCGTAGAGCACGACGCCGTACGCGTAGACGTCGGAGCGGAAGGTGTACGGCGCCGGCTCGTCCATGCGGATGACCTCGGGCGCCATCCACAGGATGGAGCCGGTCGGCTGCTGCCACTGCACGCCGCCCGCGCTGCCCGTGTCTGGCAGGCACACCACGCTCACTCTATTATACAACTTACGGAAACCTGTGGTAGCTCAATAGGGATGTTGACTGGCAACTCAATTGAGATACTTTTTAAAAGCTGTCAAAACGCAATCACTTCGTAGATTGTGTATGGGCTTGTCAACATGTGACGTCACTAGTTCGTATAGTCAACTGACTAAATATTAAGCAGTTTTTGTAAAATTAAAAATCTTAGACTCAATATAATTCAAAATCAATAAGGCTTAACAACATACTACGATACTTTCTTTTTCAGAATTGATATTTCAAAATTAAATATAAATGGTGTCAACATCCCAATTGTAAGGACCCTCCCTGATCACCGAGGGGTACAGGTTCGAAACCGAGCACGTATCTCTGGATTTTTCAAATCTATGTACGTATTTGTACCACTGACTCGGCAGTGAGGGAAAACAACGTGATAGGATATAAAATGGATAACTCACCTGACCATCGCACTTTCGCGGTCGCAAGGCCGAAATCTCCGATTTTAACGGACCAGTCGTCCCTCAGGAATATGTTGTTCGATTTCAAGTCCCTATAATAAAAAAAAAATACATTACATTTTTATTAAAAATTATGGTATGTATCAAATACCACAATTTTATATCGCAACTGGGTCCCCGGGAGTCCCCCCCCCTCCCGGATTGTGATTATCGAATAGATCACATATCTGACTGTTGAAAAATCAGCCCTTAATGTTATAATTTGACTTAATTTTATGGTGTTCCTTGATCTTAGCCTCCTTCAGGGATTGAGGGTGTGACAGTATTTAGTTTCAGAGCGAAGGTTCGACTTTTCTGACTTGCACAGTACGTTCTGACCAGGATTAGACTATTAGCCAGCTAACTTTAGTTATTCGTGTACAAGAGCAAATCCTGATTTAGAATCAGGGAAATCGTTAAATTAATCGCGGGATTCCCATATAGGGGGGCCTCAACAAGTAATTGACCTAGAAATTAGCCTAGAGAGGGAGGTCATGACCCCACTCCAGATCCGCTTTAGGCTACGTACAATACATTGCTCATCACCTTTTTTTTTATTCTCTTCAGTATCAACGATCTTCTCTCAACTTTAAGCACATTTGTTGTGGCTGGTCGAGTTGAAGATACCCCTCATTAGGAGCAATCACTCTCATTTAGGAATCTGGTATTTTGTTTGCTGTAGCTGATCTTAGACGGCTGGGTCGCCAGTTCGTTTGGGTGTTTCTCCAACCGGTTTTTATCACCTGTGAATAATATTCTTGGCGTGCAGGTAGTCCATGCCCTGCGCGGTCTGGCGCGCCACGTCGATGAGGTACAGCATCTGGAAGGGCGTCTCCAGCACGTGCAGGTGCTGGTACAGCGACGAGCCCTCGCACCACTGCGTGACGATGGCGAGCGACGGCTTCGACACGCAGCCCATGAACAGCAGGATGTTGCAGTGCCGCGTCTTGCGGAGCACCGCCACCTGCGACGAACAACTCATCATGTGTTTTATTGCTATCATCATTAGACTTAGGCTGCTTGTAAACATTCGTTTTTTCACCGGAGAACGGCCATTCTTTTTTTTCGCCCGATTGGCGGTGGTGTATACATTGTTTGCTGGATCTATATCCGATGCGTGTGCACACATTCTTTATGAACCATACACCACCGCCAGTCCAGCGAAATAACGGTCCGTTATCCGATGAATAAAACAGATGTTTATAAGAGGCTTCATGGCCTACACCAAAAATCATCTATGTCTTATCAAATTATAATAAATAGACAGTGTCTTAAAATCGACAAATTTAAAAACTCACTGCCGAGATGGTGGTATACATGCTTATATGGATTTAAAAAATCTAGAGATGTCTTCTACTTAATCAGTACTTCTCACATGTGAGATGTGTCCTCAATAAGGTAAATTGAGCTACAACCGTTCGCATTTTAAAGAAGTATAT
This sequence comes from Glyphodes perspectalis, assembly GCA_951394215.1. Taxonomy (NCBI): domain Eukaryota; kingdom Metazoa; phylum Arthropoda; class Insecta; order Lepidoptera; family Crambidae; genus Glyphodes; species Glyphodes perspectalis. Next base: position 18,472,927 of record OX596201.1, on the reverse strand, counting down.
CATGATGAGATGATGATAAAGTCCAGAAAACTGACCTCGTTCTTGAAGGCCTGTAGCTGCGCGGGCGTGGGCGTCTTCACGTTGAGCGTCTTGACGGCGACAGGCCCGTGCCAGTGCGCCTTGTACACCGTTCCGAAGCTGCCCGAGCCTGCAACACGCGTGGGGGCTTAGTAAATGTCAGTTAAAACGTGATGGACAAACACTTGTAGTAATAAAATTCTGAATTAGCTATTGTAAATTTTCTTGGTCCTTCGAGTCGGATTACTTGGTCCTTCGAGCCGGATTACTTGGTCCTTCGAGCCGGATTTTGAATAGAAGAGCAAGGAAATTCTTGACAATACATCTGATTCTCTGTTAAAAATTCGTTGCGTATCAAAAAATATATAAGAGTACAGTACAGACCTATCCTGGCGCCGATGAGTATCTCGTCGGCGTGTATGACCCAGTCGTCGTAGCTCTCGCGCGGCGACAGCGCGTTCTTCCACGACTCGTCGGCCGAGCGCGCGCGCGCGCGCCGTGGTCGCAGCGTGCCGGTGGGCGACGCCTGCGTGCTGTGGCTGTGCGCCTCTGCCGCGCGCATTGACAGGTAGTGCGTCGACTGCGGCGAGTTGCTCATCTGCGGGCGTCAATTGTGCTTTAATTGTTGAAATAACACGTGTTTTATTTGCAGAAGACCGTGCGTAACCGGGCCTTTAGGCAAAGTAGCCGATTATCCGATGCGGGCTGCCAGACCAACTGCCTAGTCCTGCATCGGATAAAAAAGGTTCCGTGAAGCGCATTACCTGTGTGCAACGTATGGGATAAAGCGAGGTATATCAAGATATAGGACAAAGGTACACTGGTACTAGGACTGGGCCGGATTACCTGGCAGAGCGACCCACAAAAAGGCGCTATAATCAACGCCGCAAAAGACTTCAAATGCAAGCTTTAAAGAATATGACTAAACTAACAGCGCCCCGCGGTTTCACCCGCATAGTACCCTTTCCTGTAGGAATATGGGGATAAAATATAGCCTATGTTACTTCTGGATAATGTAGCTTTCCAATGGTGAAATAATTTTTGAAATCGGCACAGTAGTTTTTGAGTTTATTCATTACAAACATACACACACAAAAATACAAATCTTTCCTCTTTATTATCTATATTAATAATTTCGTCAAGGGGTACGGTAAACTCGATCGAAACCTTATATGAATAACAAAACATAAAAAAAATATTGATTTTGAGTCGACAACACATATCCGCAAAATTCGGTTTGTCGAGTATTTTGTTAAATTCTAATGGTGCTGACAGACAAATCGCAGTCGCCATATTCATAAACGTCACTCACACCGGATGACATCTTGAGTACATACGTTCCGTTTCAGCTATTAACGTAGAGTACGTACGGTTTAGTGTTTTTTTCTTAAAACCTGAGATTGGCCAATTGCCATAACATTAAATAAATATAAATAAAATACTGTCCTTAACCTTAAAAGTTTAAGTTGAAGTTCTTTTCGAATGTTATTTTACATGTTTCAGTATCCATTTAGTTTTGTATAGTAAATATATATCATAATAACTAAATGGATATCATGCCGAAAATCGTAAGTATTTCATAAAATGAATGTCTTCCATCATTTTTTTGTTTGATGATACCTACATCTTTTGTTAACAGCCGAATCTTCTGGCATTTGGTAAACATTGCCACAATGTGGAAAATGGATGCAGCGACGAGCTCTTCGTAAAGACAGCGCGTAGTGATGGTGTTTTAGTAGGTAGATAGCTAGGTTAGTAGGTTGTGTTATTAAGTAAATTTTGTTCTTAGTTTTCTTTTTATGGTGTGAATTGTAAGAATTTCTGCATTCAAATAAAATATGCACTTATCTACTTCCAGCGGCATGCAATTTTCAAATGCAATTGTGCAGACGATATATAGAATGCGAAAACATTATACTCGATAAGCGGTTCAATATTTTTTCTCTTAGACCCGACAAATAATATTATAGTTGGATAACGAAGGGTTGAAGCTAATCGAAGAGTCACTGGTGACTGATGATGTCTCTTTGGACAAAGGGGACAAAAGAACAAGTTGACGCAGCTCTAAGAATCACTGCTGACTGATGTTTCTTTAGAAGAAGAGGAGAAAGAGAACATAGTAAATGGTTGTCAGACTACAGAAGAAGCGTAAATATTCAAGCAGATTTAGTACAAAACATCAACTCCCTAGGACTATATACCAGTATCAGCACATTCAGTTAGTTCTATGATTTTTTATAAATATGTTAAATGTCAAGCACTTAATTTTTTAGGTGAAAAAAATTATAAATTATTTTAAAAATTGTTGTCATAATAGGACGGTGTATATAGACAACAAATCGAAGTCAGGGCAATCTTCCGACAAAATCGGTCTATTGTTATCTTATCCTGTGTTCACCCATGGCCAGCTCTATGTTGCCTTTCGATGATGTAAAAATCCAAATTATCAATACCACTTAACAAGGCTTGAAAGGTGTTAAATATTTAACGAAAAATGTTGTATATAGAAACATTTTATGATAATCAACCTGTGAATATCTATACTTATAATAAATCTGTAGAGAGGTCAATTCTGTACATGAAATATATTTTCAAAATAACTATCAGGGGGTGATTAGTGATCGATACTGATGCCAAAAATGCAATCAGTAAAATTTTTGTCTGTCAGTCTGTCTGTCTGTATGCTCCTTATAGAAACAAAAACTACTCGACGGATTTTAACGAAACTTGGTACAATTATTCTTCATACTCCTGGGCAGGTTATAGTACACTTTTCATCACGCTACAATCAATAGGAGCAGAGTAGTGAAGGCAAATTTTGGGAAAACGGGAGAAGTTACTCCATTTTTTAAGCTTCCGTCGCGTGTGCAGCCTTAATGGTTAAAGTTACATAGAAATCATGTATGACGGAAATAGTCTTTGTAATATTAACCATAAACGTGGGTGACACCGCTGGCACAGCTAGTAGAGAAAAACTAATTATGAATGTTGAAGAGGCGAGTAAGGTGTGTAAGGATCGTGCCATATGGCGTTCGTTTCTCTCTGCCTACCTCGCTAGGTAAGTGGCGTGAAGTTTAGTTTAGAGAATATTTATGATTATATCATAATAAGTACCTTTGCCAACTTCTCGGGTGAGTGAGTACTCATTGAAAAATTGCAATGGTTTTACTTGGCTTCTCAACATCATTATTGATTTAGCCAGTTTGTTTACCAAAGAGAAAAGATCTTTTTTTTTTTCAATAATAGTAAGTAATAAACCAAACCTACCTACCAAAGTTAAGAAAAAGACTGAGTGCTTAAAACAGAGAGGTTTACAGGAAATAAACCATAAAAGCTATTTGTTTTGTTAATTTATTTTGAAAGTTGATTTAAAATTAAAATTATAATTATTAAACACAATGAACGATGCTATACGAATCTATGCCTTGCTTTGCCTATAATATTCCTTGAGAACCGATAACTACAGAAATATCTACCTACATGTGTATTATCACATTTTACCCGAGCGAAGCCGGGTTTTCATCTAGTATTAGTATAGTATAGATTACCTGGTTGTATTTAGGCTGGTGGTCGGTCAGGTTCAACGGCCGCTGCACCATGTTGATGCACACGTTGGGCGCCGAGTTGGACCGGTCCTGTTGGTTCAGCGAGCGCGGGTGCTGTTGCCTGCCACACATACACACGATTTACGATAATGAACCTTATTGAATATAGCTTAAAGCAGTGTTTTTCAACCTTTAAAACACGACCTTACGATTGATAAAACATATTTTGCGACCTCTTATGTTATTTATCTTTTGCAAAGGCGACCGGGGGTTTTCAAAATACATAAACCGCCAGATGGCACAAGGGAGTCTCGTGGCCTTATCACTGTCACTATTGGCTCGTTATTGACAGCATGTCAGTTTGGTCTGACAACTAACCAATGTGGAGGATGACAAGACTGCAAGTCACAGTTACGCCATCTTTTGGATGTTTTAATTAAAAAAACCCTCATTAACAAAACCCCGGTCGTGACACTCACGTTGAAAAACACTAGCTAAAAATTGACAAGCTGAAACAGGGCGAATAGTACAACACATTACACACGTTTGCTTGAAGAGGAAGAGTGAAAGGGACAGAACTACACACAGATGTACGCTAAAGAAGAGAGCAGGATAGGAAATAGTTTCGTGTAATGAGTATCGCGGCCTATTTTATTTGGTTTAAAAAAAAATATCTATAATTTCTGATGATTTACGAGAAATATCTACACTTCGACTTGAGTACCAATTACATTTCTTTGATTGACATTATCTTTAACTATATTGAACATAACATCACGCCCACAGGTGAAGGCAGAGTCAAAGGGACAGCAGGCCCCTTTAACCACAGCCAAAAATAAAACTGAGCTGGCTTAGATGGAAAATTGTGAAAAAGTAGAGACAAGTGGCTAGCTCGTCGCTTACACAATCACACACCCAAAACCCGATATACCATTAGTCGCCTTTTACGACATGCTAGGCAAGAAACACAGTTGGCACATTCTTTTATGTCCCAGACCAACACGGGACAACTATATTGCTTCTATTATACTATTTATATTCTAAAAATATTTGTATATAACTTTAGTAAGTTGTTTATGAAAACTTGTTAGTCTATACTTTTAGTATGCATACACAAAAAAATATAAAAACGCCAAATGAAGGTAAAACCTCCCGGTTAGAGCAGATTTTCTCAAGTTAGTTTATTATAAATGGGGATAAAATAAATACCAAATTAAAATAGACACAGATAATAATTAATTACTTGTGAGGCGGGAATGTATTCGGTCTGTTATTCTAAGTACATTCAAATACAACAAAGGCCAATGTACAGTGAACTAAATTAAATGCTGTATGTAAACACCCAATCTTTAATATTCTGTTTTTATTTTCAGATAAATATCAGACTACATCACAAACATTGATCTGACTCCGAGGTAAGTAGCTTGAGCACTTGTGTTTCGGATATCAGAAACAACAGTGGTATTACAAATATATACTTAAATATTCAATATTAAAACCCAGACACAGAACAAACACAAGTATTTATCATACGAATGTTTGTCCTAGGTGGGGATCGAACCCACAACTCTTTGGCGCATGGGGCAGGGTCACTACCGAATGAGCCATCGAGCCAGTCAAGCCTGTCTGTTAGTAGCTGATATCTATGAGAAGATTATATTTAGTGGTAATGCATGGTACACTCGGAAACACAACAGTGGCAGTCTACAGTTAACTCGTGTGCTGTATGTACAAGCAAGCACAGTGCTGGGCGGAGTACTAGGTACACACCAGTGGACATCAAAGTCCTTCATCTTCTTTGCCGGCGAGACAGACCTGCACACGATAATGGTACTAGTTTCACAGATACAAGCATAAGTTATCTAATGTTATTCGAAATAAAAAAATTATCGATGTGTCTTGCCACAAAATTGTCTCTTTTTATAATGCCTAAACCTCTGAGTACTGAAACATATCGAGACGACCTAATGTTCTATACCAACAATCTGCTATACAAATATGATTAATATCGATATTGTATTCATAAACCTCTATCTATCTCTTTTTAACAAGTCTACAATACTGCACGTAAAAAGAGACAACAACATATTTGACTTAACTATTTTCCGTAAGATCATCAAGTGACGTCATAGAAATACCTAAGTGAAGCCGGCTACCATTTTGGTTCCTCGCTTTAAGTTGTCAATGTCAGTGGAATTTGCAGTGTATGTTGCCAATATTGATAAAATTTGTGAGTATAACATAATCTAATCTTGTTCAGAGACTGACACTACACAAAGGCGCCATATTTGTTCCTCACTCAAAATTGGGCTTCACTGTTTCGTACTTAAGCCATCTCCATTAGTTTCAGTACTCAAAGGCCTAATCTAGTTTTTTTTTTTATGTATTGACTATTTATAAGTGCTTTCTTGAAGCCTATATAAATAAAGATATTTTTAATTTGAACATGTGAAATCAATGTGTGAAATGTTACCTCCTAAACGAACCGATTACATTATGTAACTGTCCAGACCCTACGCCACAGTTACGTTAGCTGGTGTGATTTATTTAAAAATCCTCAATGTATCTTCTTCTTAGCGTAATGTCCAATTCCTAGCCGGGACCACTTGAATCATTATTGCACATTACCGATCGGTAAAGGCGTTTACGCCTCCACGTGCCAATATCTTATAGGCTCTGACACACAGAGATTCCAAAATTTATTTTGGTAACAATATATTAGGGATGAAAAGGACTTTACAACTTAATTGTTCAGAAGAAGTAACTACAGAGTTTCTTGCCGGTTCTTCTCGGTAGAATCAACGTTCCGAACATGGCGGTAGATTTTTTTTTTTTGTATTAATAAGACTATTAATAAGGGCTTTTGTGGAGCCTACATGAATAAAGATATTTATATTTCTAATACGTTTGATATAGGGCAAATAGTCGTGCGGGCACAACACTGTTGACGGATTGAAACCTAGAGGCCCAACTAGAGGTCGCTACATGAGCGGCGGCGGCGACATACTTGTTCTGGTCGTTGCGGTGCATCATGTGGTGGTATCCGAAGTGCGGCGGGAAGTGCAGGATGCCGGCCTGCGTCTCCGGGTTCTGCGCCAGCAGCGCCGCGTAGTACGTGTCCGTCATGCGCACCTGACGGCGACCACTATTGTTAGTTTCTTACACACACACACACATCAATAGATGAATGATTCTCTTAACTAGAATAGCGGGATTCAAACTCGCGAACTTTGGTGTAAGCTAATTTTTTTTTTTTAATTTCCGACTACATCACATACATTGATCTGACTCCGAGGTAAGTAGTTTAAGCTCTTGTGTTACAGATTTTAGAATCAACAGTGGTATTACAAATATATGCTTAAGCAATGGATATTAACACCCAAACACAAGTATTCATCATACGAATGTTTGTCCTGTGTGGGGATCGAACCGACAACTCTTGGCGCATGGGGCAGGGTCACTACCGAATGCGCCATCGAGCCAATCAAGTGTAAGTTGCATATAGGCGCCAAGAGGGACGTTGGAAAAGATACCAGCATAGATTCTCCACGCAGGCGCTACAAAAACGGCGCATAGTATTAGCTTCCACGCGAGAACTACGAGAAGGGGTCAAAACGTTTCAAAGACATTCCAATTTTTTTTCCTTTTCCTGTCTTGACCCTGTTTCTCCTCATATTGCCCCGAATTTTTTCCTTTTCTCGTCCCGGACGGAAAGAGATAGTGTAAGAAGCCTCAAGCAGCACACCCGGGAAAAAATGTCACTCAAGTACCAGGTGCGTCTTCCGAAAGTCGGTCCGTATGCCGGAAGACGGGAAGGACCTAGGTTCAAGTGCATAAAAACTTAAGTCCGCTAGTATCATCAAATAAAACTATACATCTAAAAGCGTACCTGATGACAAATACTGGGCACTTTATCAGCGCACCGCTGGTGGAACTTGAAGTTGCACTGCGAGCAGTAGAACCCGTTGAAGAGCAGCCGCCGGCAGCACTCGCAGAAGGCCAGCGTGAAGAACGTCTTGCGCGTGAACTGGTGCGAGATGTGCGACATGATGGGCAGCTTGTCCAACGTGCGCACCGTCACCTGCAACATGGGCCGATTGGGCAACACTTTGGCGACGGCGTCGCGGACTTCGATCGCGAACGGACCGGAAACCAAGAAGACGCAGGCGCATCGCAGGAACGCCGGCGCAAGTCAACAGAAGACCTGAAGCGTCCTGCTAGGTGCAAAGAACGACCACCGGGGAGGTTTTAGTGGATAGAAGATTCAATCATTTCGTACATATCAAACACGTCTTCTCCCGCTAATAAGAGGTCGAGTATCTTTCGAAGATTTCCCACTCGCCAACAAAAAAAAGTTTTGTAACATACTGTAACGTATGTTACCGTGTTACAGTGTTACCTATTTTATATTAGTAGTACAACTAAAATTGTGCTGGACTCAGCATTGCAATCCCTAGTAGGGTAAGGATCAGTGCATCGGACCGAAATTTAGACAGATTTAGTATTAACGATATTGCATCCAAAGCTGTTATTTTTCGTAGAACAATGTTAGGTAACTAGACGGTCGGCGAATACACTACGTACGTGTTTTATCGTATTTCGTCGTACTCGTTGATAGTGGCGGATTTACCCTAAGGCCCAGTAGGCCCGGGGCTAGGGCGGCCAGATATTAGCGGCGGCCAATCGTGATAAAAATTAAGTGATGACGCTTTAGTACTGAGAGTTATGGCCTGAGCCCTAGGGCGGCCAAGACTGTAAATCCGCCAGTGCTCGTTGAACGTTTAGTAATGTTGCGCGTAAACTGGTGTGAGATGTACGACATTATGAACAGCTTGTCCTTCGTCACCCGCAACGCGGGCGCTATCAAGAGCTCCAGAGCATTGGACTGACCACTTGACGACGCAGTTACTAAGCAGCGACCACACTAATCAATCGATTATTGTAGGATGGTATGGTCCATACTGACAACAATTCCCTAGTCCCAAATTAGGCTTATAAGATTGTACTATGGGTACTAGGTGAACAGATAGACATAAACATCCATGACTTTGACAAAAATGTCCACGTTCATCACACGAAACTTTTGCCCCTAGCGGGGTTCGAACCCGCGAAACTCTGGGGTCTCTGACTGTCCACTCGAAAAACGGGCCTGTCGAATGTTGATCGATTGTTGTGGTGGAATAACTGAAGTGGAATAACTGATGATCGAATTCCACTTAATAATTTTATCATCGATCGATCATCAATCATTAATGACGATCGATCGGCAGATGTAAGTAGTAACTTTTTCTAATCGATAGATGCCGTTCGATAAATTGTTACTGGTTCTATTCCACAGCGCGAGCACGGGCGAGGGGGGAGGACGATGCAACCATAGTGTGTGACTGCACTATTCGACCAATGGTAACGGTCGATAACCCATCAATGGTTTGGTAAGAGCATACAGTCAATGATGACTTCCATCAACGATCAATTGGTGTGGCCGCACCCTTACAAATGTTACCTACTAGATATTTTGTGTCTGTGTTAGCGCATACAAACCACAGTTACTTTTTATAGAGTAACATTTGGTAACATTCTGTAACAAGTTTATCAAGTACAAGAATTTAAACACCATGGTCCAAAAATTGTCTGGTTTCCCTATCTTAGGGTTACGAAGGTCAGATCGGCAGTCGCTTCAATGTAATTACTAGACTCGCTAAATCCTGGATCATGGTCTAAGCGGACCCCGTCTAAACACGGGACATAACGCTAAGAAGATGATGAAGAATTTAAACACCAGATAAAAATATTAAATTGATTTGTGTCATTGACGCAGTGTTACCAATAAACATTACCAATAAAAAATAACTTTGGTGTGGGTGCTTTTGGGTGCATCTGAACCACATATTTTGATCACATCCTACATTTCAAATCAATTATCAACATATTCAAGAATGAAAGAAATCTCATGTCTTGGTAGACACCCCGAAATCTCCAATTAATATCTAATATCTCCAATATTTAACTAGTTGTTACATGTCTCAATCACATCAAAATACCAAAATATGATTTAATTAAAATAAAATATAAAGAAGTTCATCATGCCAGGCTCTCTGTTTAAAAACTTTTCTGATAAGACATTCTTCATCTGAACACTATTTACTAATAAATTTTCATATAAAATCTTTGAAATGGTTTATTGTTAGTATATGCAAAACCTAACTTAGTTATTTAACCCATTACTCTAAGGAACTAATTCAAAGGATTTTAGAAAATTAGTAAATGTTTTTTTTTCTCTATATACAAAAGTTGATCAGCTGATTAGGTATTTTGTATAAAGGTGAAAAATTATAACATAACATAACATCATACCCATAATCCCCGAAAGGGTTGGCAGATTCAAAGGGTCGGCAGGCCCCTTTAACAACATACAGCCAAAAACAAAACTGGGCTGAGTGAGATGGGAAATTGTGAAAAAGTAGTGACAAGTGGCTAGCTCGTTGCCTACATAATCACATACCCAAAACCCCACATACAATTAGTCGCCTTTTACAACATCTTGTAAGGCAAAAAACACAGTTGACACATTATTTTTTATGTCCCAAAACAATCGGACTTATCATAAAAATATATTCTGATGTATATTACTTAATTGATAAATTAATTATATTTATGTAAATATGTTTGGCAAATTTAGCACAAATAATAGAAAATATGTATGAAAATACTGCCTAATATACTATAACAGCAATGTATCAATCTCTTTCCTATCATTATAATTTAATTTCATGGTAATTTAATGCAAAAATTAAAATAAAATATCCTTTACAGAATTAGCTTATTAGGTTTTTATACTTATTAGACTTTTATACTTAAAAGAATCAGGCCAGGCTGAATTAACATCTAAATTCTAGAAGTAAATATTTTCTTATATGTTTGAAAGATTATTCCTTGATGTATGAAGTGTCACCCAGAACTAGAAATAGAACTCTATTAATGCTTTCATTAAATGTCTATGGATATTCCATGGTTTAATATGAATTATATTTTAACTAGCCAAGTAATCTGTAGTTCTGGAACATAACATTAAACATAGACAGAGTAACAATACACACAAAGATAATACAAATTCACAATCTTGAGTACACTTAACATCACAAGCTATGAATAATGCACATATTAAGATTATCTAAAGACACATGTAATTTATCAGACTTAACTAGATACAGTTTTAAACATTCCTGTATGAAAAATTAACAATATTAGCCAAAAAAACCGCCTCCAAAGCACTCAGATGAACGAAACACAAGACAATACAACTTAGAACTGACCTCTTCGGCGTCGATCAAAGTTATGTCTACATCCCATGGTATCACTTGATTATTACCTGTCCTAACCACTTCACACATTTCACAAGTCAAGTTACGCAGTTTTAACGCTTTCGAGAGCGCGTCCCTCAACGTCACCCCTTCTTTAACTTGCACGCTGGTGCGCTGCTGGTTCGGCAAGTGCGCCCGAAGGAACACCTTCGGCTGACGAGTAAGAGTATCATACTTCTTACTATCATCCTGCAAAGAACACTCTTCACTTCTATCTGGCGATTCAGTCTGTAATTCACGTAAAGTCCGCTCCCTAAGCTCTAAATCGTGTAACTTTGACGTCAGCTCCTGATATTCCGATAAATACAATGACGGGGGGTGCTGGAAACCAGCGAATTTTGCATTTAGAGCGTCAATGTTTTCACGGGTCACGTTTATAATACTTTGAATGTTCCTTAATTCATATGTTGGGTCTGCTACGTCGTCACTGTCGGTGGATGTCGACATATTATCACTATTGAGGGAGAGGGCAGGTATATTTCCATTAATTTTTCTTGAACAATTTTCTTTCTCTCTAGTAACTGCCATTTCTTTTCCTAATATTTTTTTTTATTTTCTCACGACACCTCGCGCAAGGCAGCGGAATCATTGCCACAATAATAAAAATAAATTCTACCAAATTTGTAAGCATTTCGAAGTTTTTGATATGTATCCAATTCGTAAAATATGTCGTAGGTGTAGCCATCAGCTGGTATTTTAAAAAACACGTTGAATATTTCTCTGGTTCACTTTCTTGTCAAATTTGTCAAACAAAAAAAAATCATTGTCAACACAAATTGCTCGTCTGCTGCACAAATTCGTCAAAGCAATAAGTAGGGAAAAAGTAATAAAAATTAAATGAAAGTTTTAAAATTAACCAACTGGTGCATAATAATTTATAAAAAGTTTTACGTTCGTCGTTACCAAAATATTTTTTACACAATTATCAGGACTTGACCCTGCAGAATAAAACGAACAAAGTTATTGAAACTTCCAATTTCAACATAATGGCAGATGATAAAGGTACCCGGCATGTGTCGTACGAACAGGTGAAAGCAATGTTGGACTTCATGGGCCAGAACACTGAATTCGCGACGGGTAGCCTGCGCACCCTGGAGGCCCGGCACACGTCCAAGAGGCTATGGGGGGAGCTAACAGACATTCTCAACGACTGTCGCGTTGGTACAATGAAGACTGCGGACGGGTGGAGTAAGGTAACGGTATCATATCTTATTATTTTCTAAACTCTTTAAATCATGTAGGTATATCAAAAGTAAAAATTTATTAGAAACTATTAAATTTAGTTCAGATCAATATACCTACCTACATAAATAAAAATATATATATTTAAAACCTATATCTTTAGGATGTTAAAGACGCATAATATATTAAAATACTGTGTATTAATGTGGTTTATTATTAGTATAAATATGATTTTATAAAATAAAACATTTTTTTTGTTTTATACAACCCAAGTAATTGGCAAACACTTATTATTGTTAATTTCAGTATTGGAGTGACTTCAAAAACAAGCTAAAAAACAAAGCCAAAATACTAAAACGCCAAAAACGAGGTGCATGCCTGGACAAAAGTATAAAACCACTTACTAAATTGGAAAAGAGGGCTCTGGTGATACTTGGCCCACATTTTGAAAAGAAGCTTCTGAGGATAGAGGCATATGACAATATTCCTGTGAGTATTAATCATCAAATATTCATTCTTAATATTTTTAGTGCCTTCTGTGTAAAATTGTACCATAACACCCATAATTCCCGAAGAAGCAGGCAGAGTTAAAGGGACAGCTAGCCTCCTTAACCACTTTCAGCCATTTCCACTTTCACTTTTCTAAGTATGAGTCAAAAATCTTGATAAATTATACCTATTAAATGTAATCACCTATATTTTATACTCTATTAATATTTTTTCCTTAGTCTGTTTAATTTACACAAGTCCTGAATTTTCCAGAATAATATTCTTCCAGAAGTTAAACAAGAGGCTCAACAAGGAAGCAATGAGTTTTGTAAAGTACAATTAGATTCAAATGACAGATTATTATCAGGTAAAGAGTTTTCTAACAACTATCCTCACATTAATTTTATGAAGGAGTTTTAAAATATTTTTCTTGCTAGGTGGTGAAAGAGATAGTGATGAAAGTGCTCAATCCAGCAGTGAAGACTATGAAGATGATACAGACTTAAATTCCAATGAGCCATTTATACATAGTAAGTCAATCTTCATAGATAAAGGCTTTTATTTTGTAGAAAATAGCTGAAAATGTTGATGATTAGAGATATTGTTTAAATCTTGATAACTTAATTTTTAGGTCTCTATCCTAAATGGCTTATAGAAGTTGAAAAGAAACGAGCTGATGCCGAGCTACTAAGGGCGACAGCTGAAGAAAAACGCGCCAGAGCATCAACAAAGAGCGCAGAAGCTGCTCTAATCCAAGCAGAGGCGCTGAAGAAGCTGGCCGAGGCTGCAGCCTGCCAGGCCAGTGCCATGGTAAGGATAGCTACAGTCTTGGAGAGTAGAGGGCACACAGATGATGTCCTGTCAGTATCGTCTGCTACTTCGTTAGGTTATCCTATTTGAAGCAATTTATTTTGCATAAATTGGTTAAAGCAGACTTTCCCTGTCCTAAGGGTAAGAATTTCAGCATAAAAGTTGGTTCATTCATATAATTTATAAAAAAGCCTGAAAGTGTAGGCTGGTCCAAGGAGCAGTAAACTCCAATAACAACTGTTAGCTGATGATAAAATTGCGTTGTATTAGGTGGAAAATTAAATAAAAAATACTGAGCCTCCACATTCACAATCCTAATAAAATACACATTTTACAACTGTTCAAGGAACACAGTTAGTGTATTATCTTTAAGTTCTAGCCTTTAGTCTTTACTAGCAATAATAGAGGTAATATTGTGTCTGAAAGATATAATGCAAATTTTTATAGTATAAGAAAAAAGCTATTATTTAAATGTAAATAAATGTATTTGATTGCTTCTTTTTGTTGAATTTTAAGACTGATGTTTCTAAACTAGAATCTCCTTTATTTATGTTTTTTTTATGATTGCAAATATAATTCAATATGACTTTGTATAATACTTAAGCTTAGATTAAGTTAAATTTATCTAATTATAAGAACTTTTTACAATGGGTCTTCCTATGTGAGATAATATAACACTGAATGAAAATAAATTTTGATATAACATAATTATTTTTATTTCATACTTTCCTTATATTTACACATCACTTCACAAAGTCCACATTCATCAAAATCGCTTCAGTTTTTCTTATATGTTTAAATAAATCTAGATGTAAGTAAAACATGTATTCTTCATTATATCATCTCAAAATCATCCCTCTGAAAAACAAAATATTTATACATTAAACATTATGTATTGCTTATACTGGTAAATATAAAAAATAAAAATAAATTTCATTTTTACATACCATGTCATTATACTCCATTACATGTTTTCTGATGGCAGATCCATCAACCCACGTGACAAAGTCCTCTAACGACCTATTGACCAGGAATGCTGGGTCTTTCACCACCTCTGGGCCCACCCTCACATGCCCCTGCTCTATGAATTTTGTAGCTTCTTTTAAGTTTTCTGACATTTTACCTGAAACAAAAAGTGCAAACATTTTTTTGGCAGTTCAATTGATAAAATTAATGACATGTCTATACTTCACCAAAAGTTACATTACTTAGACTTTTATCAAGAGGTTAGTTATTAAAAATGTTTACCAACTTACTTCGAACCATGACAACAGGCAGCCGCCTCCTGCAAAATGCACTAGCCGACACATTAGCAGCTAGAGCCAAGTCCCACCGCGTAGGAATGAGGCCCATTTGGTACAACTTCTCTAACAACTGTGCGCTCGCTTCTGTTCTGAATTCATTCGCGGCGTCCAAGTCTTTAATTTTATTGGCTAGTTCTCTGATTTCCCTTGATAGCTTGTTATATCTGTAAATATTATACACTGTACATACACATTCCAAAGACCCGAAACGTAAGTAAATTGAAAGAAAACCAAACTTACTTTGTGTAATCCTCACGCTTTTGAATAAAGTATTTTTTCATAACTTTTACTTCGTGTATATTATTATCTACTTTCCATGATATGAAGTCTACCTTTTTCAGGAGCTTTTGCTCATGAAATTTAAGTTTGCGTACCATTTTTAAGCTTTTTTATTTATCGATCAAATCAAAACAATTACACGTGCACCTGGGCTGCAATACAAATGTACTACAAATGTCAAAATGACAGCTATAGTGTAGCCAGATATCATTAAAATTAAAAAAAAAAAAACATAGAAAATCTATTCCGTAAGAGTCGGCAAACTTTGTACGCACGTTCTCCGAATGGTAAAATATGTTTATAAATAATAATAAAAAAATTAAAGTTTTGGCTATAACAAGGTAATGAAACTAGCTATGTACTTCAAAAAGTTTAATAATTTAACACCTGAACCTTTATTTGTTTCTGAACGTTACTACTGTGTCAAAAGAAAAAACCAAAACATCTGTTCATTGATTTGTGTCGCTCGTTTAAAATTTTATTAAGTAGGTACTCAGTTTCCTGTGAATTTGTTTCGGTAGGGTCTTTGCTAGCCATAAAAAATGGATCCTAACTACAAAGCCGCTCCTGGCAATTTCGCCGAGTATTTGCAGTCTATTGTTAAACTGGATACGTTGGAGAGGATCACTCAGAACTTAGATAACGAGCTCGCCGACTCACAGAGAGTGATGAAGGATATCAAGGATATCTTCGATTCGGTCCCCATGGCGCACATGACTGCGCCGCCCGGCAACAACGGCCTGCGGCACGAGGACGTGTCCAAGTTCCTGGAAGCGGGTATTCCGAAACTGCTGATGCCTGACATGGCCGAGAGCAACATCGATGTGGACCTAGATGACGTCATTGCCACTATGAAGGGCTATGCCGAGGAGCTCAAGAAAAATTTTGTGGCGTCCCAGCCCCAGCCGGTCGACGCACCGAAAGATATGAAGAGTCTCGACTTGGAGCAGTACGCCTCCAGCCTCGACCAGCTCAGCAAACGACTGGCTAACATTAAACTGAACAAGCGCGACGACGCTGACGCCAAAAGCGCTGATCTTGAATCTAAGCTGGGACAACTATGTGAAGATGTTAACATGTTTACTCAGGTTGGATACCAATTTATCAACTTGATTAAATTACTTGTGTTTATCATGAATTGACAAATTTTTATATCCAATTGGAATTTTGTTTGAATCTGCTATATTTATTTTGCAGATGGTTCAGTCCAAGACAGCTCTGAGCGAGTGCAACAAGAACTGGACAGCCACACAACAAGACAGCAATGCCCTGCACTACGATAACATCATAAACAAACTGCTTTCGGGTATAAATGAAGTAACATACTTACTTCAGAATAAGAATTAAGTATTCATTCAATATTTATTACGGAATGGTACTAAACATTTTTACTGTTGCTATTATACTCTGCTTCATGATCTATGTATCTAGTATTTAATATATATAAAATAACAAAATTGACTGAATGTGATATTATGTACTGATTGCCTGTTGTTTTGTGTTTGAATGTGGTCAGAATAGTCCCTATAGTTTTTATGTCAATGTATTTTATATCTTTAAATTAGTCATTAATGGCAAGATGAAAATTGGTGTTTATATTTTAGTGATATGTATTGAGATATTGAGTTGTAAGGTAGGATTTTTAATGTGTCTGAAGGAATGAATGTATGGTCTTGATGTAGGAACCCTTATTTATTTCATATATTTACCACTTGATGTACTGAAAAACTAAGTTGAAATGAATAGTCGTAAGTAACAAAGTTGTATACAAGTAGTGTTTAGGTCTAGGTCTTGCAGTAATAAAAGTCAAGTCACTTTCAACCGTTATTAATGTTGTGAACACAATTTTATCAATATTCCAAAACTGTTGTAAACATCCAAATAAATTATAAATACATACAGCTTTTCTAGTTCATTTATTTGTGTACAATAAAATTGTGTGTCCAGTTAATTTTATTGTTCACAATAGTCACAGATTTTTGTATAAGCTCATTGTCAAAATATTTAAACTAAAATATAACACAACTTAAATAATAGTCAAATAATCTACATTTAAAGTTCATAAAGTCAAAATTAGCTTAAGTTGAATCGTCTTCACTTAATGCTATAGGGGAGTAACTTTAACTGTGGTGTAAGTCCAGGTCACTATTATGTAATTTAATCCTTTTACTTTCTTTACCATGTTCTAAGTATGCTTCGGAGTTATCATCTACGCTCATCTTATGATCGTCATCTTTTGATGGTCGCTCATCAGCTTCTAAAACTTTGAAATGTATGCCACGTAAAACAGCTCCATTTAGGGTTTCAATGGCATCTTGAGCTGATCTTATAGAAGCGTATTTGACGAAACCAAATGTTTTATTTGGAAATGTGCAGACATCAATGAGGTCGCCAAAACGACAGAATATGTCTCTTAGCACTGCTAAAGGTGGAGGATAAGGTTTACATACTATGAAGCATCTTTGTGCTACTCTCGTGGTGTTCGCTGTGGGTTGTACTAGAGGTAAAGATATGCCATAACTGTCATCAGAGTTCTGTAACTTGGGTTCCATTTTAACAGATGTGGCAGCTTTAATGAGCGATGATGTTTGTGCAATAGCATCTGCTAATTGTAACAAGTTAGGATTGCCCGCATCTAAAGAGTTCTTAAAACTGTTGACAATATTTGCCAAGTTGCTTGCAACCTTGTTTAGTGGATTGTCCTCAGGTTTGATAGTGACAATTTCACCTGATGGGAATTCGAAGTTGTTTATTTTCTCATAAGCATAATTTGCTGCCTTATCACTATCATATGTTATAATAGATTTGCAAAAGCCATTGTAAGTGTCCACTGTGTACTGACATTGTTGCATACCAGGCACAATATTGAACAGTTTTTCAATGTGTTTTTGTGGAACTTGTGGGCTGCAGGTCACTATAATAGTATCATAACCAGAGGAGATACTGTTTGATTCAAAAGATAAACTTTCTCTTTTTGGTTTATCCCTCAGTAGGTTACATTGATCACTCATGCCAACTCTCATAATAGCGTGATGATTGTTACTTGGCGACCCTTCATTGTACGGTCCACATAATTCAAGACTGTTTCGGCTCCTTTTCAATTCATCTTTGGGTGTTGCAAACACAGGTTTATATTTTTTATCACACTCTTCATAAGCTTTTGCTGCATCTAGAAAGTTAGTGTAATGGACATAAGCAAAGCCCTTGCAGACACCAGTGACTTTGTCTCTCTGTAAATGAACAGAATGCACATGGCCAAACCTGGAGAAGTGATCGATTATTTCGCTCTCTTCCACTTCCCTGTGGACTTTTATGAAAAGCCTTTTGTATTTTTCATCATTAGTGGGGCTTGTATCGTTTTTGTGGACAGCAATCATCACTTTCACAGGTTTCTGGTTGGGCTTCAAACATTTTAAGTGAAGGTCCTGGATGGCAGCTGCCGCCGCAGAGGTCTTGGTATACTTGATGTACGCTACGCCCTTCGAGTCACCAGTGTGGCGATCTCGAGGTATGTACAAGTCCTCTATATTGCCATACTTTTCGAAAGCGTCTCTCAAGTCTTCCTCCTGTGCCTGTTTGCTACATACAACAAATATCCTTGAGTAAGGAGGCTTTTCTTCTTTGCGATCATCATTACGGTTTTGTTGATAACTGTTAAACATTCTCAAAATAACAGTATTTCAGTCAGTCAACGAGTCAAGTCACCAAACACACGTCTGTTCGTCCTCTTCGTCACTCTGGAGTCTACTCTTAACGTTAGTCTTGAAGTCAATGTGCTACTCAGATCAATTCATGAAAGTTTAAGAGTTATTATAAAACTAGATTACAAAATAATAGAATTTGATAAAATCAGCAGGCAGACACGCATCAAACAGAATGAATGAACGATCAATTTAATAATTTATGGACAGTGCTACCAACTCCCAAAAATATTTATCCCTATAGCTTAGTCAAAAGTCCCCTAAAATTCGCGCAAATTACTTAAAAATCCCCCTTAACAAAATTTATTATTTAATAAGATTAAATAATAAATTAGTACCCGTTAGTATTATTCTTTGTATCTATTCTTGGAACCGCACCAGACGATGCAAATTTTTTTTTATCAAAAAAAATATGAGAAATATTAAATATATGAAAAAAATATATAAGAAGGCATAAATCCCTGAAAATAGAACGCCGTAAAAAAATCCCATCTTATTTATTTACCCCTAAATTTAGGGGGAAAACTCGTAAGTTGGTAAGCCTGTTTATGGATTACATCAACCCGATCCGTTCGTTTAAATTTCATTTCAATCTTTCATTCAAATGTTGTCTGTGGTTTGTAAAAATTTGGGCCTCTAACGAAAGCTACCACAAAGGAACACGATCCTACTATTTTTTGGGCTGGTAATATTAGAGCTATTTTTTGTTTGTGGGAATATTTGGAAATGTCACTTTCGGTAATTCTTGTACGTAGTGTTTATTTTCATTTTGTGTAGATGTGATGCGCAATTTATTGGTTTTCTACAACATGTGATTTCTCTAAAATATAATGAAAGATTGCTACTAATACTTACATTGATAAAGTTTTATTTTGGATCCATATACCATACAATATTAATATAATTCATTAATAAATGGACACGACTGGTTGTCGCTCAATTTTACATTAATTTGGAAAAAATTAAAGATAAGCATGTTTAGTAACATGGACAGCTGTTCTTTTCAACCCAGACACAGAATGTTCAGGAACGGCGAGTTTGAAGTCGAGCTAAACGACTTATTCAATAAGAAATTTCAGTTTCGGTTCAACAGCAACTGGAAATTACCGGATAAGGAGATGTGGTTTTCGGCTCCACCGTGGACCGTTAAGGAGCTGGAGATTTTGAAGAACCGCCTGAACTTCCATAAGAGTCAGCTGAATGATTTTAATATTGAAGAGTGGAGCAGCCATACGAGGCGGCGGAACCCGGCGGGGGAGGTCGGCTGGAAGATCAGGTGCCTGGTGAATCCAGAATTCCTAACACAAGCCTGGACAAAGTTCTATGAATGTGCCTCCACATACAGCATAGTGCCTAGACAGGCACTGGTGGACATGAGAATGGTTTCATTGCATTTGTGCGAAGCTCCAGGGGCATTCATCACATCCCTGAATCACTACTTGAAGCTGAATTATCCTAACATTGATGTAAGTAAAAAAAATTTTTTTTTTAAAGGGATATAAATATAGTTTTCATTCATCAGTCTAGTTTTTGGTACTTAATAATCTTTAAAATTTCTTGATACCTACCTTAATACAAAAATGTATAAGAACATGATAAATTGCTGTTCAAATATTTGAAGAACTAAACCCTAACAAATATAAAATATATTTTGCTGTTCTTAAATAAACATAAATTGTCAATAAATTAAGTAATATCTAAAACAGTAGTCTTTACAGAACATTTGCACAGGTGTTTATAATTTTGTACTAAGATGTTAACTTCCTTTTTAGTGGAAATGGGTGGCGAACACATTGAACCCATACTATGAAGGCAACTCTCCATCAAACATGATCAGTGATGACCGGTTCATGTTCCACACTCTTGACAATTGGGACTTCGGGGTGGACAATACGGGAAACCTCATGGATTGGCAGAATTCACAGGCTACTGTGAAGAGAGCAAAGTCCTTTGGAAAGGTATGAAATTACATATTGAAAATGTTGAATGCCATAAAAATAAAGCTTAACCAATTATCTGTCTTATGTATTATATGTATATGAGACTATATATTTTTTATCTGCTGTGCGCTAGACAGTGGACCTGTTAATGCAACAAAAATATTATTTTGTACTTTTATAGGTATTGTTGGTAACAGCCGACGGCTCCATTGACTGCATGCTGAAGCCTGATGCCCAAGAGGAGGTGACATCTCCGCTGCACTACTGCGAAATCATCACTGCTCTGCAGGCATTGAGTCCAGGTACTTATTAGGATTTTAGAATTTCTAGTCTAGCATAAATAGTTGCTAGATCTGTATTATATATATTGAATATCTGTCTAAATTATTGCTTGTAATAAATGGCATGCTATAGCCATGGCAATTATATCTTTTAATTCATTCTACTTTTTTTTATATAATCATAAAACATGTAAAAAAAACTTTTTCTTTCTTTTTTAGGGGGAACATTCATATTCAAACTCTTCACAATGTTTGAGCATTCAACAGTCAGCCTGCTTTATCTAATCAACCACTTGTTTAGTGAAGTGAACATCTATAAGCCAGTCACCTCCCGCCAAGGAAACTCAGAAGTTTATGCTGTTTGCCTCAACTACAAAGGGATCGCAAAATTAGAAAAGTATCTCCCTATCCTGAAATCAGCATATGGAACTGAAATTTATGGAACGCGGGCTTTATTCCCCCTTGAGGCAATACCTGAGAGCTTCTTAAAACAGATAGAAGAATGTGCCTGCTATTTTTGTTCGATACAATGTCAAGTAATAAACAACAATCTATCGGCCTACCTCATGCAAAAGAACATAGCGTTACACAGGGACATGAAACAAATTAGAGCAATTGTCGCTACTGAGTTCATTTGGCAATATGGCTTAAAGCCACTTGATTATGACTTGGAGATACTGAAAGGTGTCCTTCATGAAGAGAACAAAGTGAACATGAACCCTAGATATCACCGGGGGTCATTCACTGAGCGGCAACTGTTTGGCAAGCTGTCTCTAAGAGAGAAATCGAAAAGTATGAACTCGTTCTTGCAGGCGGAAATTTTATCGAATCCTGTCATTTTAATCAATGAACCAATTAAGTGGTTGTCATTCTACGATAAAGATTTGATGCTAAAGCTTGTCTTTACTTATGGACTTCCATTGCAAAAAATTAACAGCTCAAAATTTATATTTGTGCCAATATTCAGGTTGTATCAACAGATACTAGCAGAGATTGAGTTCAAAGAGATGATTTTCACCAAAGGGGTAAAGACATCAGAACAAGACTTCAAAAATCTCAATGTCAAGATACACAAAATCCTATGTCTACCTGAGTTTGATCAGTCTGAAAGTTACAGTGTCTATGAAAAGAGGTACTTTCAAAGCCTCCTGAATATGTTGAATAAATTGACAGTGGGAGAAACACTTTTGATTCAAAACTTTAATATGCTAACACATTTTAATGTCAGTTTTCTCTACGTTTTGTCTAAGAAATGCTTTGAAAAGACTGGTTTCTCTTCGAATGCAAGCATAGTTTTGTGCAATCTACTGAACAAAACAGCATTTGAATACTTAGATCTCATTCAGAGTGAATGCGAGAAAGTGCACAATGAAGACCATAAAGATGTCCTGAACTCCTTGCCAGTACAGACTACAAATGTGGGGGATTTTTTCAACAATATTGTCTTTTATAATAACACTTTTTACAGGAACAAATGTACAGAATATCTATCCATTATAGAGCAAACTATTTAAGCCTAATAGTTAGGTGAATAAAATATTCTATTTTGCATTTATATTAGAGACAAGAGTTATTTTTATTACTTTTTACTGTTCAAATTCAGATTGTAACTATTGTTATTCATTAACTTCTAAATATTGTAGATGGTGGAATACATGTTATAATCAGACAAAGAACCGCATTTTTATTTTTTATTATTTGTCCTTGAAGTCATACTCCTATCACTAATTTAAGAGCGTCAAATAAGCCCGAGTGCAAGAATCATCATATTTTTTCTAAATGCGACGTGTTGTTGCTATTTTATTAAACAAATTTTTGTACGCACAGGTTTTAGTTTATGTGACGTGAAAATGAATAACGTTAGTGCATGGCTTAGAAAAAAAAAAATTTCCTGCATTTTTTTATGCTTAATTCGTACTTATTCGCACGGGTTTAATCGGGACTTCGTACTTACTACAGGGTCTCCTGTATAAGACAATAAAACTCGTATTTTACTAAAGCACGTTATAAATTCGACAACCAATAAGATCAAAGAAGTGAAGAAAATCCCTATTATAAATGATAATTGCCATATCATAATTACAATTATTTTTTGAAATTTTCTTTCATCTTTGCTTAGGGAACCCCTTTCTTGAGAGTGTTAAAGGAGTGTTATCATCATTTATTTAATTAAACTGCCAATTTTGTCAAGTTTCCTTGCCCAAATTATTATGTAAACAATTGAATGTTCTATATATTGATTATGTACCTAAGTACCAACATACTTAAGATAGGACGATTAAGAGGTGATAATTTTACTATCTATAATCGAGTAACCTTGTAAAGTGAGACAATTAATTGACATATATTCAAATAATTGTCGGTCTATGGTTTTATTTTGTGAGAGCTACAAAACAAAACCATAGATCTGTCAATGTCAAAGTGCTCAAGCGTCAACCAACCGTCAAATTAAAAACATACAGCCGACTTTTATATTTTTTGATGTTTAAAACTATCTAAATGTGGTTTTACATGAAACAAGAGTGTTAGACGCACTTTCTAAAGTGATCTTGTGTATATCGGCGTCTATTTATAATGGATATCAACGAAGGTAGCTGTTTACACTAACCTCAATACTACCTTAGTTCGGCGGCATAATTTATTGTTATTATTATGGTTCCTCTCAATTATGGTTATTTGTACTCTATGTAATCACAGTTCAATACAATATTGCACTGTGGAACTATTCTATTGCAGTTAATTTACTATAAATGTAATTCAAATCGGTTTTTAATATTAGTAGTTTTAGGTTATGAATTGGGCATGATAATGCTTGTATATTGATTGTCTTGCCTGTAAAGTAATTTCTTTATATGTGCATTACTCAATAAAAACGTGATGATAAAGTATATATTTCCTTTTTATTGATAAACCTCAATATATTCTTGGTATTTTAGTGCAAACTTTTAGTTAGGTCTATTCAGGGCCTTTACAATATAAAATTACTGTTATATATACATATTTAAAAGTTTTAATCTGTTTTTAATTGTTATCATATCATCATCATCATCATCCTCTTGCCCTTCTCCCAGTTCATCTCGGGTCGGTGCAGCATGTCTTTCTCTTCCATACGTCCCGGTCAGCCGTCATCAAGCTATCCACTGCCATTTCACTCATATCATCTTTCACACAATCCATCCATCTCTTATTTGGTCTTTCTCTTCCTCTCCATCTACTAACATTTATACTCATCACTCTCTTTGTCACATGTCCTTCCTCTCTTCTCATCACATGCCCATACCAAGATAAACGGTTTCCTCTCATCTTATCTATCACTGGTGCCACTTTCATACTTCATTTAATATATATATATTTCTTGTACTGTTGATTCGCATCACTCCACACATCCACCTTAACATTCTCATTTCTGCAGCATGCACTCTTCATATGATCATAAGTAAAGAAAGTATTGATATTAACTATTATTTGTAAGGATATTTTGTGGAGTATAGGTAGGTACTTGCAATAATATCTAACTTTTTATTATCATTTCAGGAACAACAACAGATGACTTATGGACTCCATACAAAGAGTTGGTGGCGGTGGTGGAGGGCTACTTGGCTCATGAGAATGGGGGAGCCCCTTATGCTGTGCACACCTTCGAGTCAGTGCTGAGGCGACACAAACAGACATTCTTGTCCCTGCTTAAGAATCCTGTGAGACATTTTTATGTTAATACCTTAATAAATAAAGAAGAAAAATTTTATTGTATGTTTTCTGAAAGAAAAATCTTCATGAATTACTTTTGTTAAGTGTATGATACAGTTCTTGATAATTGTTACTTTCAGGCAAAGAACCCAACAAGTCGAGATGAGATTAAGAGGGGCATCACAGAGGGGGTCAACCTGCCCAGCATTGGTCGGACCCTCCTTTCAAAAGAGTTGGTGGATGAGGCTATAATTATATCAGGTATCGAACATTCCTTTGTGTAATATTATTGGTACAACATGAATAAAAATTGTTGTAAGTACAATATTTGTACACTGGATTGCGGAGTGGTGGTAGCTCAATGGTAAGGACACGCGCCTCTTAACCGAGAAGTTCGGGTTCAAACGCGGGCATGTACCTCTAGATTTTTCAAATCTATTACATATTTATACCACTAGCTTAATGGTGAGGGGAAACACCGTGATGAAACCTGCCAGAACCAAAAATTTTCTGGTTATAGATATGTACAATGTGAACGAGTACCTGGCACTGGAGCTGCTGCACACGGCGCAGCGGCAGGCGCCGCGCCACCCGGGGCTGCCGCGCGGGCTCGTCGCCGTGCTGCTGTACTACGACGGGCGCCGCGCGCTCGTGCAGGCGCTCAAGGAGCTCGTCATGGCGCGCGACGGCGTGTGCTGGTGAGCCTGCGCCTGGACCTGCTGGCTAGACATGCTGATGACCTGCTACGCCGGACGTCGTAGCATCCGGGATTTTCTATCTAACCTTACTCAGTTTTATTTAGGTTTACATGCAGAAAATACATGTCCAATTAATTAGTAACTCTGAGTACTGAAACTAATGGAGATGACATAACTACGAAAAAGTGAAGCCCAATTTTGAGTGAGAAACAAATATGGCGCCTTTGTGTAGTGTCATTCCACTTTACTTATTTACATACTATAAGTCTTTGAACAATTTATTTATGACGATGTTTTTGAATGTTACAAGTTAGATTATGTTATAAACACAAATTTTATCAATATTGGCACAATACACCACAAATTCCACTGACATTGACAACTTAAAGCGACAAACCAAAATGGTAAGCCGGCTTCACTTAGGTATTTCTATGACGTCACTTGATGATGTTATCAAAAATAGTTAAGTCAAATATGTTGTTGTCTCTGTTTTACGTGCAATATTGTAGACTTGTTAAAAAGAGATACCTCTATCTATTTCTTTTTAACAAGTCTACAATACTTTATGAATACAATATTGATATTAATCATATTTGTATAGCAGATTGTTCGTATAGAACATTAGGTCGTCTCCATATGTTTCAGTACTCGGAGCTTAGGAACCACTTCTTGCTACAAAGAATGTACTGCTACCTTGACTCTGCTTACCTCCGGGGTATGCGGGCGTGATTGTATGTCATTCTCATCCAACTATGAATACTTGACTGTCAGGTCGATAAGCGCGCGCGACGAGATCGTGAAGTACGTGTCGCGCTACGTGCAGCAGCTGGTGGCGGACGGGCTGGTGGAGAGCGCGCTGGACGCGCTGCGCCAGTTCACGCTCGAGGGCGAGCTGGAGCTGCTCACCGCCAACCGCGCGCTGCCCCCGCACCGGCATCATGCGCGGCTGGTCGCTACCATAGAGAACACCAGGTACGGAGAGAGGGGGGTCCTGAGAGATGGAGAGCGGAAACTGAATGGAACTATAGTGTGTAAAGAAGAAGATAGAGAGTGGAAGAGAGAGAGAGAGATAGAGAGTTGATGAATAAAGATATTTTGAATATGAATTTTGAATTTGAAACAGTGGGAGAGACGGTTGGGATTGTGCATACATAACACTAAAGAAAAGAAGAAAACGTTACATGAATGTGATAATTTAAAAAATGACTAATGCAGTTAGTTATGTTTATATATTCTTCTTCACAGGAAGCTCCTTGCCGGCGTAATTTTTGCGGCGTCCGCACAGCGCGGTCTGCACAGAGGTCTGCCAAGGCTTATTAATGAGGTATTTATTACTGCCATATCTAGACCAATAGTTCCCAAACCTTCGTATCTGCGGAAATCAATCCCTTTAAATTTGTGAACCTTTGCCAGGCTATAACGAATATAAACACTTGTGTTACGGATATTAGAATCAACAGTGGTATTACAAATATATAATTAAATATTTTTGGATATTAACACCCAGACACAGAACAAACAAAAGTATTCATCACACGAATGTTTGTCCTGGGTGGGAATCGAACCCACAACTTTTAGGGCATGGGGTAGGATCACTACCGAATGCGCCATCGAGCTAGTCAGAACTATTATGTATTGTTTTCCGTCATTATTGTTTGTTTCCGGAAGGAATTACATCAATAGCACATTTTTAAGAGTTACATCAAAAGATGCCTATAATTTTCCATAAAACCTCGCGTCTCGGCGGTGCCACATAATGAATATTATATTTTCTAAATCTCTTACTAATTCGCAGAATCCAATTTACCAATCAATAACCTAGATTGATAGTTAACACACTTAAGACTTTTTGAATTAACATAAGCATATTTTTTTTTATAGAGGTAAGTACTTAATTATGTAAATTATTTACAGCAAACGACAGCGCCCTCTCTAGGGCCAACTGGGGCGTTGGATGAGGTGTCGCTAGCATTGCAGATGGCGTTGTTGTACGCGTTGGATCTATCAGTATTACACAGGTAAGTCCGGCTGGAAAGTACTAACAACACAGAATCCCGTTCAAAAGTCGACCTTATTGCAATGTTGTAAGAACTCGATATTTTGGAGCGGTGGTAGCTCAATGGTAAGGACACGCGCCTCTTAACCGAGGAGTGCGGGTTCAAACCCGGGCATGTACCTCTGGATTTTTCAAATCTATGTACGTATTTTATATCACTAGCTCGACGGTGAGGGAAAACATCGTGATGAAACCTGCAAATTCAAACCACTTTGGATTTGTAACCATGATCCAAAAATTGTCTGGTTCCCCTATCTTAGGGTTACGAAGGTCAGATCGGCAGTCGCTTCAATGTAATTAATTACCAGACTCGCTAAATCCTGGATCATGGTCTAAGCGGACCCCGTCTAAGCACGGGACATAACGCTAGGCAGATGATGAAGAACTCGATATTTTATTGGTTATTTATTTTTGTTATAATATATTTTCCGATATGGCAGATGACTTCCAATCACCTATGTTTTTATTTATTTAGGAAACATTCAGTATACTTTTTTAACATACGTAACATCACGCCCAGAATCCCCGAAGGGGTAGGCAGAGTCAAAGGGGTAGCAGGCCCCTTTAATCACATTCAGCCAAAAATAAAAATGGGCTCGGTTAGATGGAATGTTGGGAAAAAGTAGTGACAAGTGGCTAGTCCGTCGCCTACACAATGTCTGATTTTATTACCGTCATATCACAGTTTATATATCGCTCAATCTGTTAGTATACGCTTAATCATGTTATGTTATTTCCATGCCAACTACAACTCAACCACCTAAGGCAATAAATCAGACACAAACTATTGTTTTGTCTGACAAGTTGGGTCAACATCTTGGAACATTACTGAATAATGAAATGACGGGAAATGTTATTAATATGTGTTATCCCTGGTCTTCATATAGTGAATTAATAGGAAAGGTAGACACACTAAACATTCACGAAAACTCAAATATAATTATTTTATTTGGAAATAGCTAATCCATAAAAAAAAGGGATGTTATTAAAAATATAAAGACAATCCTAGATTTCCAACAAAGAAGTGAATGTATTGTAACATTATGTGCTTTTCCATATTTTAAAAATTCAAGCCCTGAACAGAATAGACACATATATAATCTTAATGTACTTGTGTACAATCTGACATGTCGTCATAGTGACACTCTTTTATTTTTTGACATAAATAAATTTATTAATAATTGTAAGTTGACTCCAGATACAATGTATCTGCCGTTTAGATGTAAGAAACAAATAGCTAGTTTACTAGCCTATAATATTAATATTAAAAAAATATATTGTAATAGAATACCAGTACGCATTAGTAGTACTACTAATAATAGTTTTTACACTAACTCGACTGCAACTTCCAGTTTAAACTGAGTGCTAAGACCAAAGCCAAGTCTATAATTACTAATATTATTCACCAAAATATACAAGGCCTGGCTGGCAAAGATTTAGAAATTGAGTTATTTATAGAAAGCCTCGATATACACATCTTATGTTTAACTGAACATTGGCTTAAAAATTCAAGCTTATCATTCAATTTAAATAATTTCGAATTAGGTAGTGCGTTTGTAAGGCAGTCTGCCATTCATGGTGGATCGTTAATTTTTCTAAGAAATAATTTACAGTATAAAGAACGTAAAGACATAGTAGGCCTCTCCGTCGAATGCAATGTTGAACTGTCATGCGTGGAGTTAGATACCTATATTATAGTCTGTGCGTACCGTCCCCCTTCAGGAGACTTTAATATGTTTGAGGCAACAATGGAGAATGCTCTAAGGAAAATTATTAAGAAAAATAGATCCATTGTAGTTTGTGGAGATTTCAATGTAAACCTTTTAGATAACAAGATTGATCACTTTATTTAAATCATTCAATCTTAACTATCACTTCCTTGAACCAACTAGGATAACAGCTACTTCACCCACTTGTCTGGATAATATATTTTGTAATTGTGAGCCAGTTCAGAAGTCTGTTTTTTCTAATTTAACCTCTGATCATTATGGGCAACTTATATCGTTTAGTGATAACAGTAGTAATCTTGCTAAGACATCGAATCTAATAACTTATAGACCTATTTCTCATACTAAAATAGTCAATTTTAAGAATAGATTGGCTACTAAATTGCCTGAAATCTCATTTGTGTCTAGTGATCCTGATACTTTATACAGAACTTTGTTTGATCAAAGAATTTGAATTTAACTTTCCTTTAAAAAGGCGAAAATGTCCAAATCAAGTCACATTCAGTTCCTGGGCTACAAAGGGAATTTACAAAAGTAGAAACCGACTTTATGAATAATATGAACTCAAAAAGTTAAATAATTGTTCTGACTTCTTAAATCATGTAAGGAATTATTCTAAACTTTAAAAAAAATATGTTTGCATGTGAAATCTTTATATATTCGTGATAGGATATCAAATTCCAACAATAAAATACAAGCTACGTGGGATGTTATAAACCATGAAACCGGCAAATTAAAACCACATGACATTTCGTTTAGTCTCAATATTAATAACGAAGTTGTTAATTCCGATCAACACATTGCAGAGGCTTTTGAACGTTTTTTTACCAATATTCCTATCACAACAACTGCTCAGCTGAACTCCTCTGCTTCTGAAGCGGAAAAGTTGTTAAAGAATAACGTCGCTGGTTGTAATTCTCTTTTTAAATTTAAACACATAGGCACCAATGATATAATAGGTACCTTCAAATCTCTGCAACAGAAAAATACTTGTGACCTGTTTGGTATTTCCATAAAGCATATTAATCATATTATTTCTATTATTGCACCATACTTAGCGGATATCTTTAATTCCTGTATTGATAGTGGTGTGTTTCCGGACTTAATGAAACATAGTAAGGTCTTACCATTATTCAAATCTGGTTGTAAACATGACCCTAATAATTTTAGACCTATATCAATTATTTTACCTACACTAAGTAAAGTTTTTGAAAAAATTATTAATAAACAATTGTTAGCTCACTTCACACAAAATAAACTTTTACATTCGGAACAGTACTTCTGCACAGGTCGTTCCACAACTGATGCTGGAATTGCGCTCATAAAACATATATATGAGGCCTGGGAGAACTCACTCAATGCTCTTGGTGTATTCTGTGATTTATCCAAGGCATTTGATTGTGTTGATCACCGGACTCTCATTTGTAAATCGGACCATTACGGCGTCAAAGATCTTGCTCTGGAACTTATTGCATCATACATTAATTCCAGAATTCTAAGAGTTGATATAAACGGAGCTCTTTCTACAGGATCGAAGGTTACCATGGGTCCCCCCCAAGGATCTATTCTGGGCCCTTTCCTATTTTTAATTTATATTAATGATTTGCCATTCTGTGTTAAAGACTTATGTAAGATTGTATTATTTGCTGATGACACATCGCTCATTTATAGAAGTAAAAATAATTTTGATGACGTAAATAATACTCTCTCGATAGTCTTAAATTGGTTTACAGTGAATAACCTACAGCTTAATGCAAAAAAAACAAAATTTGTGAATTTTGTTCTTCCAAACGTAAGACAAGTAGATGTAAGCCTAAAGTTGGACGGCGACAAATTGGAATTAGTCGAATCGACCGTCTTTTTAGCTATTAATCTAGACTCAAAGCTGCAGTGGAATTATCAGATTTCTATTCTTGCCCGGAAGCTTAGTTCAGCTGTTTTTGCGATTAAGAGAATTAGACAACTTACAGACGTTGCAACATCTCGTCTGGTCTATTTCAGTTACTTTCATAGCATCATGTCTTACGGTATTTTTCTTTGGGGAAAGGCAGCAGAAATCCAGACTATCTTTCTTCTTCAAAAACGAGCTATTAGGTCTATCTACAATCTAAACACTCGAGACTCTCTTAGGGAGTTATTCAAGCAAATTGGGATTCTCACCGTTGCCTCACAGTACATATATAGCTGCATCTTATATGTGCATCGACTGCCTCGTTGGTCTAGTGGTAGCATGCGCCGCCTAAGGACCAAGAGGTCCCGGGTTCAAATCCCGGGTCGGGCCAAAAATTTGTAGCTGGGTATTTCAATATTCAAATTACTCAGTAACAGCCCGGAGTCAGGAAGTTGGCGGTTTAATCACCCCCGTGCCTCGGAAAGCACGTTAAGCCGTTGGTCCTGCGCCTAACCTCTCCGGTCATGTCGGATTGCCGTCTCACCGGACTATGAGAGTGAAGGAA
The DNA here is from genome assembly GCA_951394215.1 of Glyphodes perspectalis. NCBI lineage: Eukaryota > Metazoa > Arthropoda > Insecta > Lepidoptera > Crambidae > Glyphodes > Glyphodes perspectalis. Next base: position 18,441,393 of record OX596201.1, on the reverse strand, counting down.
TAGAGAGTGCACCTGTATTTGCGCACACACTTGTGCACTATAATATCTCCTGCGCAGATGGCTAATCCTCGTTGAGATTGGCCGCCGTAACCGATATCGGTTAGGAGGACATTACATATGTGCATCAAAACATCAATTTGTTCACTAAAAAATGTGATGTGCATAATAAAAATACAAGAAATAAGTTTAAGATAGCAATACCACGTTTCAGACTTCAAAAGTTGTCACGTAGCTTTATGGGACAAAGTATAAATTACTATAATAAAATTCCCGCAAGTATCATAACATTGCCTCTCATTCAGTTCAAACAGTACATTAAAAATACCTTACTACAAAAAGGTTTTATTATACTACTGACGATTATCTGAACGATAAGACAGCTTGGGTAAATGAATCTCCATTGGGATCTAATGTGAAATCTTTAATAGGGTAGTCTGAATCTTGTACACCTTTTCCTATGGTTAGTGGCTGATGTTTGATATTTGTGACCTTTTTCTTTTTAGTTTTTTAATTAATTGCTGAGATAGCCTGAGTAGTCATGCTCACTTAATTGCCTCTGGGGTGGTGGCGTTATGTGGCGGGTCGTTACATTCCCTCTGATATGGTTGAGTGAAACGATGGCTGACACATACGTCATGCTTGTGCACAGGTGCCACCTTTGGGGGCTGGTCTGCTCTGGTTTATCTTACACTTTTATTGTAAGTAATCATATTATGTCATCTCCCGCAGTATATTGTATGATTTGGTTTAGAACATTTAAAAGAAAAGTGTATATTACTCATGTATATTTTGACGCTGAAAAGAGTAACTACCGAGTTTCTTGCCGGTTTCTTCTCGGTAGAATCAGCATTCCGAACCGGTGGTAGATTCACATTGCTCTAAAGATTTTGTAAAATTGACGATTTATAAGTGCTTTTTTTAAAGGCCTACATGAATAAAGAAATTTTGATTTTGAATTTGAATGTTTACTACGTGCGGTACGTGCTGTATTTCACTACGTGCGGCAATGCGGCACATGGATTAACTTACTAAGATTATGTAGAAAATGTATAAAAAGTGCTTATTAGATGAAAAAACATAAAAATTTCATATATTTTTTAGCTGTATTATAAAAACAATTTGTTAAAAAAATATTTGAAAATGGTTTCGTTATCTGTAAACGATTCTTCTTAGCCTTATGTTCCTGGGGAATATTTTTGTTGCAGGAGGGAGGATGGCGAGGAGTTAGCTAAGAAGCTGCCTCTAATCGAAGATCCCGACATGATCCCCATGTTGCTGGACGAGCTGTCGCCCTCGCAGGGCTCGCAGGGCGAAAGTGCGGGCGCCGGCGCTGGTAACATTACGAAATATTGTTGCTCACTACATATTTGTTTCAATCTTGGTGAAATTCAGTTTGTTACGAAGATCTTATTGTGTTTCTGGCAGGATTGCGGATTCCCAAGAACTAATAACAAGAATGTTGTCTCGAAGTATATTTATATTTTTTATATACGGTATTTATTTCCGACTAGCTGTTTCTCGCGACTTCGCCCGCGTAAACTAATATTTCTGTTTCCTACAGAAAGTGTGCATTTTTACGGGTTAAAAAGTAGCTTATGTATTATTCCAGATACTAATCTATCTCTGTGCCAAATTTCATCCATAACCGTTCAGCAGTTTTTGCGTGAAGAAGTAACAAACATACACCCACACCGTCACAAACTTTCGCCTGTATAATATTAGTGTGGTACAGTATCGACGATGTGACAGAGTGTGCCGGCGCAGGTCCGGCGGGCGCGCTGGTCGCGCTGGGCGCGGGGGTGCCGCGCGCTGTGCCGCCTGGCGCTGGGGCTGGCGCTGGCGGCGCTTAAGTGTGATACAGTATCGACGTTGTGACAGAGTGTGCCGGCGCAGGTCCGGCGGGCGCGCTGGTCGCGCTGGGCGCGGGGTGCCGCGCGCTGTGCCGGCTGGCGCTGGCGGCGCTTAAGTGTGATACAGTATCGACGTTGTGACAGAGTGTGCCGGCGCAGGTCCGGCGGGCGCGCTGGTCGCGCTGGGCGCGGGGTGCCGCGCGCTGTGCCGGCTGGCGCTGGCGGCGCTTAAGTGTGATACAGTATCGACGTTGTGACAGAGTGTGCCGGCGCAGGTCCGGCGGGCGCGCTGGTCGCGCTGGGCGCGGGGTGCCGCGCGCTGTGCCGGCTGGCGCTGGCGGCGCTTAAGTGTGATACAGTATCGACGTTGTGACAGAGTGTGCCGGCGCAGGTCCGGCGGGCGCGCTGGTCGCGCTGGGCGCGGGGTGCCGCGCGCTGTGCCGGCTGGCGTTGGCGGCGCTTAAGTGTGATACAGTATCGACGTTGTGACAGAGTGTGCCGGCGCAGGTCCGGCGGGCGCGCTGGTCGCGCTGGGCGCGGGGTGCCGCGCGCTGTGCCGGCTGGCGCTGGCGGCGCTTAAGTGTGATACAGTATCGACGTTGTGACAGAGTGTGTCGGTGCAGGTCCGGCGGGCGCGCTGGTCGCGCTGGGCGCGGGGTGCCGCGCGCTGTGCCGGCTGGCGCTGGGGCTGGCGCTGGCGGCGCTTAAGTGTGATACAGTATCGACGTTGTGACAGAGTGTGCCGGCGCAGGTCCGGCGGGCGCGCTGGTCGCGCTGGGCGCGGGGTGCCGCGCGCTGTGCCGGCTGGCGCTGGCGGCGCTTAAGTGTGATACAGTATCGACGTTGTGACAGAGTGTGCCGGCGCAGGTCCGGCGGGCGCGCTGGTCGCGCTGGGCGCGGGGTGCCGCGCGCTGTGCCGGCTGGCGCTGGCGGCGCTTAAGTGTGATACAGTATCGACGTTGTGACAGAGTGTGTCGGTGCAGGTCCGGCGGGCGCGCGGGTCGCGCTGGGCGCGGGGTGCCGCGCGCTGTGCCGGCTGGCGCTGGGGCTGGCGCTGGCGGCGCTTAAGTGTGATACAGTATCGACGTTGTGACAGAGTGTGTCGGTGCAGGTCCGGCGGGCGCGCTGGTCGCGCTGGGCGCGGGGTGCCGCGCGCTGTGCCGGCTGGCGCTGGGGCTGGCGCTGGCGGCGCTGAAGCGCGGCCCGCAGTCGCTCGCGCGCCACCAGCTCAAGCTCGACCTGCTCGACCAGGACGAGGTGCTCGTCGACGCCGCCATCGACGGGAAGGTCGGTATACTAGCCTCCCCGCCCATACCCACCCCATACTCATCTCATACTCATTTCATACCCATCCCATTTTTTTTTTTTTTTTTTAAACTTGAGGAATGCATTTACGCACCATCCAAATAGACCTGGATTGGGACCTATAAGGGTGAGTCGGGCTCGAAACTGGTAGCAATCTCCGGAGACCCTACCGACTAAACCTCAAGACTGCCGTTCTTCGGGCGCTAACGCAAAACCAACGGGATCCCCACTGTCGGGATTCATCTCGTAAAGTCTACGCAGCGCGCGCTGCCTCCTAGCGGCCCATCTCGAGGGAGTGATATTCTCCCCCAGAACACCTAGGGTTATACGACCACATAGACAGCTGTGTACCCTATCCTGACGGACCGGGTGTAACACCTGCAGTCGGCTTCTCTGGGGACGATAGAGGGCTAGGGGGTCCCCCCCACAAAACCCCCACGACCCCAAAGGCCCTTTTAGTCGCCTCCTACGACAGGCAGGGGTGCCTCAGGAGTATTCGGAGCCCCCCCTACAGGGCGCATACCCATCCCATACCCATCCCATACCAATCCCAGACTCCCATCCCATTCATGTCTAACCCCATTGCATTTCCACCTGACCCACACCTCTTCCTTATCCTATTGTATTCTTATTAATTACACATTTTTATTCTCGTTTCAGTCTGTATTAATTTTTGTTTAACTTGTCTCAAGGTGTTTGAATACCTCGACGAAGCGATACTTTCCACGGATTTCGTGTGCAAAGAAGAGTATTACCAGCGGCGGATACACACACTTCTTACCGATTTCATAGTTTTGATGCATTCAAAGCTTATGGAAATGAGAGCCAAGTGAGTTTTGATTAGTAGCTATCAAAAGTAAGGTTTGCAATTGAAAGCTATTTGTAACGTATAAGAAATCGCTTTATTAATTGTTTAGCTTAAATGGGTCATATTTGTGGTGTTATTTCTTGTACTTGGAAAGTTGGATTTCAAGATTTTGTTATTTTTAACAAATGAATCTAATAAAAAGTATTATCCTAGTTCACTTGCCTCTTTTTTGTTTTTTTTTTTGTCATCTATAATATAAAAATTAATCTCGAGAACAGCTGAACCGATTTCGCTAATTCTTTTTTTAGTTGTATTTGTTATTACCAGGTAAAGGTTCTTATAAAAGAAAAAAAAAAGTTGCACAAAAAAAAATGGGTATTGAAAATCCGAGAACGGGGCGTTACGAAGTGAGCCGGGTCAGCTAGTTTGTAATAAACTTGACAATGCATTTTGTTATTTCTCCCAGGGCCGACGAGGCGGCGCGAGCGGTGGCGATGTACGCGGCGGAGGGCGTGGCGCCGCCGGCCGGCGCGGGCGCCTGCCGCACGCGCCTCGACGCGCTGCTGCGCTGCGTCGAGCGGCTGTACGCGCGCGACCCGCTGTGCCTGCGCGACGAGTACTGGGCCGCGGTGCGTGCGACACATACCTGTGCGAGCACTGCGATGTGACATTGATGTTGGAGGCATGACGTCATGATGATGTTTCAGGCCGCAGCAGCGCACGAGCGTGCCCCCCAGCGAGGAGCCGGCCGCGCTGCCACGCTGTACAAGTTCGTGCGACTGTCCGGCGAGCTGGTGTGCGCGGCGCTGCTGCCGCCGTACCTGCGCGCGCTGGCGGCGCTGGCCGTGCCGCACCACACGTGGGCGCTGCTGGCGCGGCGCGACGCGCTCTCCGCGCACCACGCGCTCACGGCGCTCATGCGATACTACACGTGAGTGTGCACACGTAGCTACAGCTACAGGCGAGCTGGTGTGCGCGGCGCTGCTGCCGCCGTACCTGCGCGCGCTGGCGGCGCTGGCCGTGCCGCACCACACGTGGGCGCTGCTGGCGCGGCGCGACGCGCTCTCCGCGCACCACGCGCTCACGGCGCTCATGCGATACTACACGTGAGTGTGCACACGTAGCTACAGCTACAGGCGAGCTGGTGTGCGCGGCGCTGCTGCCGCCGTACCTGCGCGCGCTGGCGGCGCTGGCCGTGCCGCACCACACGTGGGCGCTGCTGGCGCGGCGCGACGCGCTCTCCGCGCACCACGCGCTCACGGCGCTCATGCGATACTACACGTGAGTGTGCACACGTAGCTACAGCTACAGGCGAGCTGGTGTGCGCGGCGCTGCTGCCGCCGTACCTGCGCGCGCTGGCGGCGCTGGCCGTGCCGCACCACACGTGGGCGCTGCTGGCGCGGCGCGACGCGCTCTCCGCGCACCACGCGCTCACGGCGCTCATGCGATACTACACGTGAGTGTGCACACGTAGCTACAGCTGCAGGCGAGCTGGTGTGCGCGGCGCTGCTGCCGCCGTACCTGCGCGCGCTGGCGGCGCTGGCCGTGCCGCACCACACGTGGGCGCTGCTGGCGCGGCGCGACGCGCTCTCCGCGCACCACGCGCTCACGGCGCTCATGCGATACTACACGTGAGTGTGCACACGTAGCTACAGCTACAGGCGAGCTGGTGTGCGCGGCGCTGCTGCCGCCGTACCTGCGCGCGCTGGCGGCGCTGGCCGTGCCGCACCACACGTGGGCGCTGCTGGCGCGGCGCGACGCGCTCTCCGCGCACCACGCGCTCACGGCGCTCATGCGATACTACACGTGAGTGTGCACACGTAGCTACAGCTACAGGCGAGCTGGTGTGCGCGGCGCTGCTGCCGCCGTACCTGCGCGCGCTGGCGGCGCTGGCCGTGCCGCACCACACGTGGGCGCTGCTGGCGCGGCGTGACGCGCTCTCCGCGCACCACGCGCTCACGGCGCTCATGCGATACTACACTTGAGTGTGCACACGTAGCTACAGCTACAGGCGAGCTGGTGTGCGCGGCGCTGCTGCCGCCGTACCTGCGCGCGCTGGCGGCGCTGGCCGTGCCGCACCACACGTGGGCGCTGCTGGCGCGGCGCGACGCGCTCTCCGCGCACCACGCGCTCACGGCGCTCATGCGATACTACACGTGAGTGTGCACACGTAGCTACAGCTACAGGCGAGCTGGTGTGCGCGGCGCTGCTGCCGCCGTACCTGCGCGCGCTGGCGGCGCTGGCCGTGCCGCACCACACGTGGGCGCTGCTGGCGCGGCGCGACGCGCTCTCCGCGCACCACGCGCTCACGGCGCTCATGCGATACTACACGTGAGTGTGCACACGTAGCTACAGCTACAGGCGAGCTGGTGTGCGCGGCGCTGCTGCCGCCGTACCTGCGCGCGCTGGCGGCGCTGGCCGTGCCGCACCACACGTGGGCGCTGCTGGCGCGGCGTGACGCGCTCTCCGCGCACCACGCGCTCACGGCGCTCATGCGATACTACACTTGAGTGTGCACACGTAGCTACAGCTACAGGCGAGCTGGTGTGCGCGGCGCTGCTGCCGCCGTACCTGCGCGCGCTGGCGGCGCTGGCCGTGCCGCACCACACGTGGGCGCTGCTGGCGCGGCGCGACGCGCTCTCCGCGCACCACGCGCTCACGGCGCTCATGCGATACTACACGTGAGTGTGCACACGTAGCTACAGCTACAGGCGAGCTGGTGTGCGCGGCGCTGCTGCCGCCGTACCTGCGCGCGCTGGCGGCGCTGGCCGTGCCGCACCACACGTGGGCGCTGCTGGCGCGGCGCGACGCGCTCTCCGCGCACCACGCGCTCACGGCGCTCATGCGATACTACACGTGAGTGTGCACACGTAGCTACAGCTACAGGCGAGCTGGTGTGCGCGGCGCTGCTGCCGCCGTACCTGCGCGCGCTGGCGGCGCTGGCCGTGCCGCACCACACGTGGGCGCTGCTGGCGCGGCGCGACGCGCTCTCCGCGCACCACGCGCTCACGGCGCTCATGCGATACTACACGTGAGTGTGCACACGTAGCTACAGCTACAGGCGAGCTGGTGTGCGCGGCGCTGCTGCCGCCGTACCTGCGCGCGCTGGCGGCGCTGGCCGTGCCGCACCACACGTGGGCGCTGCTGGCGCGGCGCGACGCGCTCTCCGCGCACCACGCGCTCACGGCGCTCATGCGATACTACACGTGAGTGTGCACACGTAGCTACAGCTACAGGCGAGCTGGTGTGCGCGGCGCTGCTGCCGCCGTACCTGCGCGCGCTGGCGGCGCTGGCCGTGCCGCACCACACGTGGGCGCTGCTGGCGCGGCGCGACGCGCTCTCCGCGCACCACGCGCTCACGGCGCTCATGCGATACTACACGTGAGTGTGCACACGTAGCTACAGCTGCAGGCGAGCTGGTGTGCGCGGCGCTGCCGCCGCCGTCCCTGCGCGCGCTGGCGGCGCTGGTGTGACGTCACATCTCTAATTTTACTATCATGGAAGATATCATAGCATCGGTTTAAATAAAAAATAAATATTGTCCGTAGGAGCTTACGCGTGGACCCGGTGCCGTTCTCGGAGCACCAGCACTCGTCGTTGGGCGCGTCCGCGATTATAACGCCGGCCGCGCGCCCTGGGAAACTGCTTGTCAGACAAGAAGAGGTAAGAAACATACCGTATTGTTGTATCATTGACTGGCCCGTTGGTCGAGTGGTCAGCGACCCTGGCCTCGAAACCAAGGGTCGCGGGTTCGAATCCCGCTAGGGGCAAATGTTTCGTGTGATGAACATTGACATTTGTACTCGAGTCATGGATGTTTATAAATGTTAAGTATCCGTTCACCTAGTATCTATAGCACAAGCATAAGCTTAGTTTGGGACTAGGGAATTGGTGTGTCAGTCTGAAGAATTTATTTATTTATTTGAAGAATTTATACTTCATAAAACTAAGGTACCGAAATTGTATAAATTACAGCGCGCGTTGATCAAAATTGTTCTATCGATATTTATTTTTATATTTTGTTGTTTTATTTGTGGTAGGTCGAGGCGATGATAGCAGCTCTTAAGTTGATAGCGGCGGTGGCGCGTCAGGACGAAACCGCATGCACCAGTATCTGCGAGAATTTGCAGTGGGATGCCGTCAACGTGATGTTTGGTGAGTCCGATAAGGGTTTGGAAACATTGACCTGTGTGCCTGTATGTATACAATAACAATATGCTGTATTAGTCTAGCAAAATTCACACATGACAGTGTTTAAGACAGGTCTCCTTCTATAATAACTACACCAACAGAAATTTGCTGCCATTTTAATACTAAACAGTATAGTACCAGTGGCGGCGCAATACCTAAACTTAATGTGGGCAAGGTATCTTTTGCGAGGCCCTCTGACGGGGCCGGGCCGGACCCCTGGTCCCCCGACCAGGGACCGTATTATCGTATCATATTATCTCCAAATTCCTGTAATCATCCTATATCAATAACAGCTAACAGTGGAGCTCCCCCCGCGCCCACTTATGTATTACTTTTGGATTTTACAAATCTATTTTCATCTGTGAGGCGCGAGGCCCTTTGCACCGCGAGGCCGAGGCGGTGGGCCACACCGCCCACGCCTTACGCCGCCTCTGCATAGTACCGTTTTGATTTGAACAAATTGGAGCGCCACCTGGTGTAAATTTTAGGAACTATTCAAAATATCCTGCCTTATTCTCATTCCCTTTATAAAACGGTATAAATATCCCAGGGCTAGTGTTTCGCACACACGTTTAATATAGTATCAATTCGGCAGGTCTCGTGTGCTGCCACGTGCCGATCCAGCTGAAGGCGGAGCTGCTGACGACGCTGGGCGCGCTGGGCGGCACGCAGACGACGGCGGCGCGCGTGTGGGCCGCGCTCGAGGCCTCCCAGCTCGTCTCCGCTACGGACGAGAAGCGCGCGCTCAATGCGGACCTGCAGGAGGTGAGGGGTGCGCGCTCGTTGGGTTGAGACATTGCGATTGTAATTTTTTATGTTGCTTCTATCGTTTTATTATTAATATATCATTTTACGTCCCGAGTTTGGTTGTGTGTTCGGGGATTAACTAACACAAATTTTTACTGTACATAGCAGTGATATTGACAATTTAATCAGCATTACCTGTTGAAATGCTTGTTGGTACTACTGCCTTGTCTGTCTTGTGGCATGGTAGACAGCTGCCTATAGATGTTCCCATAGCGCGAACTCTTAATGGTTATTGTGTGATTTGTCCGCAGGTGGAGTGCCGCATGGAGGAGTACCCGCTGTCGCGCGCTTTCGTGTCGCTGCTGCTGTCGTTGTGCAGCGCGGCACCGCTGCCTCGGGCACTGGGCGCCGGTGCACGCGCACCCGGCCTCGACCCGTACGTGCAGCACGTGCTGGCGCGCCTGGCGCTGCCCGCGCCGCACCGCCCGCACGCGCACCCGCACGAGCGCTGGCAGGTGAGCTCGCCGCTCTAGTCGCTCGGCCTCGACCCGTACGTGCAGCACGTGCTGGCGCGCCTGGCGCTGCCCGCGCCGCACCGCCCGCACGCGCACCCGCACGAGCGCTGGCAGGTGAGCTCGCCGCTCTAGTCGCTCGGCCTCGACCCGTACGTGCAGCACGTGCTGGCGCGCCTGGCGCTGCCCGCGCCGCACCGCCCGCACGCGCACCCGCACGAGCGCTGGCAGGTGAGCTCGCCGCTCTAGTCGCTCGGCCTCGACCCGTACGTGCAGCACGTGCTGGCGCGCCTGGCGCTGCCCGCGCCGCACCGCCCGCACGCGCACCCGCACGAGCGCTGGCAGGTGAGCTCGCCGCTCTAGTCGCTCGGCCTCGACCCGTACGTGCAGCACGTGCTGGCGCGCCTGGCGCTGCCCGCGCCGCACCGCCCGCACGCGCACCCGCACGAGCGCTGGCAGGTGAGCTCGCCGCTCTAGTCGCTCGGCCTCGACCCGTACGTGCAGCACGTGCTGGCGCGCCTGGCGCTGCCCGCGCCGCACCGCCCGCACGCGCACCCGCACGAGCGCTGGCAGGTGAGCTCGCCGCTCTAGTCGCTCGGCCTCGACCCGTACGTGCAGACGCCACACTTAGCCTGGCCGCGCAGTAGGCAACCAGGCTGCGGCGGGCAAAATGTTGAGCAGCCAGTTCAGAGCAACCACAACCGGCCAGTCGTGACAAAAGCACGTCTAGGACATATGCGCAGTTACTAGCGGCAGCCACATACATTTGCCATGTCTAGGCGGCCACTGGCTGCGGCCTGTGGATACTTGCGTTTCACGCACATTCCAATTAACTGCCGCAGCTATAAGTTCATATAGTGTTATATGTCGGATTGGCTGCCGCAGCCAGGCTACCTAGTGCGCGACCAGGCTTACATTTACCTTCTGTTCGCAGATGCTGTCGCTGTGCTTCCAGCTCTTCGCTCTGTGGCTGGAGCAGTACGAGCCGGCGGCGTCAGACTTCCCGCCGGCGGGGCGCGAGGCGGAGACCAACCCGCCGCCTGGCTTCCGGCTGCTGGTGCAGCTGCACTCTAAGTCGGAGCTGTTGCGGCTCGTGCTCTCCTCGCTCGATCAAGCGTATGAGCTGCTTGATAAGCAGCCATTCTCGGGAAAGGTGAGTTACGAAGAAAAATGGCTCGACTTTAAGGCATTAATAATAAATAAATAATAAATATCCGATTACATGACATACATTGATCTGACTCCGAGATGCTATTCTAACTATGATGAGTTATTTCTGTAAGACGTACGTGGAGGAGAGCCTGGTGTCGCTGCTGCAGATCGTGGAGCGCGCGCTGTCGCTGGAGCGCGCGCTGGTGGCGGCGGCGGGCGAGCGCGGCCGCGCCGTCATCATCGTCGGCCTCTCCAAGCTCATACTCGGTGAGATTCGGACATCAGTTACGTCACATGGCTATAATAACTCGAGGATTGCTAGTCTATAGATTTCCTTAACTATTGTTGGTTGTCGGATATCACTATCAATATGCCATCGGCTCTGACATGCGTCAGAGATATGTACTTGTTTAAAATTTGGGTCGGCCCGAACTGTACTAATACCACAGAGTAATAATATACTACTTGAAAAGTTACTGCTATAACTCGCGTAATAACAGCGACAGTGAGTAATTGGAACTACAGCAAAGTTTAGTCTGTCAGGAATAATACAAGATGGCGCTACAAGCGCAGGTTAGTTGTTTCTTAGTAACAATACGCCATCTGTGTATAATTCATGGTTTTAAAACAAATATTATTTTGGTTTGTTTTTGAAGAAAATATTTTATATTCATGTTTTTCACCTAATTTAAATTATCTAAGAAATGACGCAAATAACTTATTTAATAAAAAATATTTTTTTAAAGTGAAATAATAACGTTTTTATTCGGTTTTATCTCTCAATCAGTCTAAATGATGCCTGTAGCGACATCTCTCTGTGTCAAGTCTATACGAAATCTAAAATGTATGTGACTGACCAGACATGCTAATACTGTATTTGCACCTTTAAAGCCACCTTCTTTAGTGGTATGAAAATAAAGTCGTATATTGTCGGCAGCGGGCGAGGGCGCGTCGGGCGGCGACCGGCTGGTGACGTGCTGCCGCGTGCTGCAGCTGGGCGCCACGCTGCCGCGCGCCGCCGCGCGCGCCACGCAGCTGCTGCGCCGCGCGCTGCAGGCGCCGCACGCCGCCAAGCATCTGCTAGCTGCGCTCGCGCACCGCCACGCGCTCGCTGCCGAGATCAGGTACCGCAGCTGCCATAATACTAGTACTACTAATTAGTGACGTTCCGGATATCCGAGAGAGAAGATCCGTATCCGTTACTTTTCTCGTGGATTTTTAACGGATCTTTTACCTTATTCATTTCAATTGTTTTTTTTTAAGTTGTGCCTTTACACTTACGAAAATACTTTCCGTCACAAATTTGACACTTCGCACATTATTTATTATTTCAAAATAATTCCAAATCACACTAGAAAACTTACTGGTAGACATTATTTAACTCTTGTACCAAAACCATACACAAGCGTTATCTACGCGGCCCACTGTCACACAATACAAAAGTAATATCCGCGCAGTGCAAGTCGAAACATGTCTCGTCTGTAGTTAGTTATTATAGTATTTATATACTATAAATAAGTACTTCGGGAAAAGTTTTTTGCATTTAAAACCAATCGAGCATTAGATATTTGTTGGTAAAAAGTTCATTCGGCCAATCGTTCGTCCATAAATACTTCGGCAAAAAACTTTTTGCTTTTTACGATCAATCGAGAAATAGTTGGTCGGTAAAT